>VXAV01009469.1:36131-48621 GCA_013399715.1 Alectura lathami | reverse complement strand
GGGTTCGGGAGGCAGCTTGGGTTTGGGGTTGTTTGGTCTCTGCAGTGGGCGGCGGGGCGCGGAGCTCTGCTCTTGCTACAGCATCTCTGCGGGTGGAAGTGGTCCTGGGCAGTGAGCAGGCCAGACAGGTTAATAACCAGCCGACCTGGCTTCTGTGCTGGGTCGGGAGAGCGCAGGGATGGTGTCCTGGCTTTCGTGGGGGTCCCTGTGAAATAAACCCTTGGCTTGCGTGGCAGCTGCCCAGTGGGAGCTGCCCTGGGGTGCTCCCCCCCCCCAGGAGGGAGGGCAGCTCTGGGGTGATTCAGCAACATGGGGATCCCGGCGGTCTCCGGGCGTGCCAGGTGGATGGAGGTGACCTGTTGGCTCTGTGCACAGGGCAAGGCTGAGATGAGTCCCAAAGATCTGCTGCCTTCTGACTGTCCGTGAGCTGTGTGTAAGGATGGGAAGAGGAATGGGGATCCCACAACAGGTTTGTGATGCCTGTGTGCCCGCATTTTGTGAGGTGCTGCTTTGTTGCGATCCCAGTGAGAAAGGCACATGGACTCCCTAAAGTATCACTTAAAATGCTATTTTTCTTTGCAGCTGTGGCTATAAGGAAGAAGAAAAATATGTAGCTAATCTCACGTGCCTGCAGATGCTGGTTGCCCCATGTAATGCAGCACCAAACAGGCTGCAACTGGGGCACGGTGTGGAAAGGTTATCTGTCATTGTGGTCTTCTGGACTCATGGGATTTTCTTAAAAGCAAATAATTCTTGTCCTCATTTCTACTGTCAGACAAAAAGGAGGTTCACGGGAGAAGTTGTTGCTGCACTTGTAGACAAAGAAGAGGGCGTGCAGGTGGTGTAAGTGCCAGGGCCCAGCTGCTTGCAGTCTTCGTGTTAGGATCACTGCAGCCAAGCGATCGCCTTTGGAATCTCCCCTCTCTGCACCCCATGTTTCCCTCCTGACCCACAAGCATCTAGGAGAGATGCCTTATTCAGCCTGGCAGTCGGTAAGGCTCAGGGATCTTGCATGTCAAGGTCTGAAATTCCTTCCTGAGAACTGGCCGATGCATGAATCCAAGCAAACAGCACCTAGTTCAGAGAGGAGCTGGCAGCATAGTAGTGCTCCACTCTCTTGGCTTGGTGGTCTAGGATCCAAATGGAGGCACTCCTTTGTGTCTCAGGTAGCAGGGAAGGTCCCTTGTCTTTCTGTCAGCTGAGGCCTGCTTGGCGAGGGTGGCCATGAAACCTCTTTGCTCTGCCAGCCCCCCTGCTCCTCAGCATCTCTCTGGCTCTCTGCAGATGGAGTGGCACGTGGAAACCCAGGAGGCACGCTCTGAAGTGAATGTTTTCCAGGAGTGCTGCATGGTCTCTACCTCTGACTAAAGCTGGTTCGCTCTGAGATGGCCCCGTACCACAGGTTCATCTGGTGCTTGCAGCTGGCAGGTCTCCTGGCCTAGTTTTCCCGCATCCCCAGGTTGCTTTCATCGCTCTGTGGCTCTGGTTTAGGCTCAGTGTCCTCCCTTTCACAAAAGGCTGGCAAGAAGGAAGCACTGTGCGGCAGACAGGGCCTGGTCTCTGACTGCCGCTCAGCAGGCCTCGTGTGCTGCTTCCATCACCTCCCAGGTGGTGAGCACCAGGAGCGGGCCTATGGATCTCTCCGTCTTCTAGCAGAGAGGAAAAGAGAGCTCTGGATGCTGTCAGGGTCACGACTCCTGGTTCACAGTCATTCGTGTTCTTCACAGGGCCTTGGGAGCGGTCTTGTTCCCTGCCTCATCCATCTGCAAAGATTTGCTGTCCCACTTGCAGCCAGGAGACCTGAGTGCTTTTTTCTTGTCTCTTCTACTGCTGGAGCCATGTCACCTCACTTCATGCAGTCAACATTCCCTTGAGAAGCCAAGTAATGTCTCCTGCCGGGTCTCACCACGTCCTCCACTCCTGCCCGATGTCGGGGTACTGATGGCCGGTTCTGAGCGGGCCCGCTGCCGCCCCTTCCAGACACCGTCACTGTGCAGAGCAGGCAGGTAGAGGGCACGGGCCCCTTTTGAAGGGTGCTGGCTTTCAAACACCTTTGAAGGTGTTGCAGGGGAGCTCCTGCCATGTCTAGGAGCCAGGACTGGGGAGCTCCTCTGACAGGGGCTGCCTCCAAGTGACCCGAGCTCTGGTCCTGTCTCTGTTCACCTTTCTGAAGAGTGAGCTGGGAACAGAGGTGTCTGCCACAGAGGCTGGAGGGAGCTCAGGAGAACCACAGTGTTGGGTAGTGCAGCTGGAGCTGCTCATTGTCTCTCTGCTGCCTGGAGAGGAGACCTGCTCGATGCCATGTGTGGCGGTTGGACACTGCTTGTGCCAAAACACAGCGCTGGATGTGACAGCTTCTCTCCCTTGTCTGCTGAGGGACACTGGGAAGGGGGATTTAGGACGTGACCCACGTTTCCAGTGCTTGGCAGAGGCAAAGGGGCTAGTTTTGCTTAGATTTTGGTGTACTTTGTGCTGGACTGTAGGAACTGTTGTGTGATCCCAGCGCAGCTGAAGACCTGCACATTTTGCTGAGCATCTCAAGGCATCTTTACAATTTAGTTTCCATTTCTTATTTCTTCCCAGCGTGGGAATTCATTGGAATCCAAACTATTCGGGTCCTGACCCTCACAGCCAATTACTCAGTGTGACCTAAATGCTAGCACAGCTGCCTCCAACTCCGTCAACCATGCAGTCCTGCTTGGAGCTGCTGTGATCCCCTGTGTGCAAGACACTGAAGGTGAAAGCTGCATTCAAGATGTGTGCAGAAATAGTTGCTGCCTGTGTGAACTGCACATGGGAGACGGAGAACAAAAGTGACCTAGGTAGGTCAGGCAGGTCAGGCTAAAACCCTTGATCTTTTTCAGGAATGGGGATGTCCTTTTGCAGGTGCTGAGGTTCTGCCTTGCCATCTGTCTGAGCAACGGCACTTCTGAGCGTGGGCTGGGGTAACTGGGAGCAACTTTGTGCTCAATTTCCAGACAAAACTCCCCTGGAGAAATGGGGAGAAAAGCTTCAATCAGAAGAGACCTCCAGCCTTCTGTATGCACCAGAACCTATTGATTACAACCCACTGAACTGCTGAAAGACACTGACGAGGTCAATGTGCTGAATGCCCTTCTTGCCTGAAGCCAGCACTTTGTGCTGTAGAGCTGGCAATCGAGTGCAGTTTTCCCCTGTCCTCCCCACCCCCTTGCCAAGGCTCCACATCCTCTCTGGCAGCTTGTCACTTCTCTGCAGATGTCTAGACAGGAGGATTCAGTGCGTGTCAGTTATGCCTAATTCACTAAAAAAAAAGGAAAAAAAAAAAAGCACAACCCTACTGAGAGCTGGGGATTCTCTGTCCTGCAGACTCAGCGCTGTCTGTGGTGCCCTGTGCTGCCTGCAGGCTGACTCTCAGCAGATTAATTCCGCTGCTTGCAGGAACAGCGCAAACCTTGCTTCCCATCCACAGCACAAGGGTTTGGGGAACAGAAGGGGGATGTGGGGCTGGTGGGGGCACAGCCAGCTCTGTATGGGGGCTCAGCTGCCCCACTGGGTCAGGAGTGAGAGGAGCGGAGGGTGAAGGGATGGGGACTGAGGCATGTGCTCCTGATGGCCATCTGTCCTTGCAGCTCACCCCAACGGCGTGTTCTTGGCACGCTCCTGTCCTCCACCATGTTCATAAGGAGCTGGAAGAGGGGTGCAAGGTGTCCGAGTCCTTAGACTCCTTGATTCTTCTGTCCCTCCTACCAGCTCTGAGGGCAGAGCAGGTGCCAGGAACGACAGCTCCCCTTGCCACATTAGGTTGAATTTCCCTTAGTATTCTGTCCTGACCTCTGTATAGGTCATGAGCAGTGTTGGGCCCTCTGAAAGAAGCAAGAATTTGGGATATCCAAGTTGAAGGTGTAAGTGCAGATAGTAAGTGCTATAGCTTGTGAAAATAGCCCTGGTGTCTTAGAGATGTCTACTGTAAGAGGATTACTGATGCAAAAATACTGCTAGTCAGCTGGTAGTTTAAAGCTTCTTTTTAGATGCAGGCTCCAGAGCCAGGGAGATCCACCAAAAGGGACAGCTCAGCCTGGAGGAGCCCTGCACCCAGGTTAACAGGGCTTCCAAAAAGCCACAAGGAAGGGGAAAATGTGCAGGCAGCCTGCAGCCTGCCCCTGCCTCTGGGTGTCGGTACGTGCCGTGTCAGTGGTCTCACTCTGCAGCAGCACAACAGCAGCTATTGTTCCTGCCAGCTCAGCTGTTTGTGTCTTATGACTGCTGAAGGGAAGGAACAGTCCCTGGGGATGCAGGAGCATGTCTTCTCCCCAGCCCTGTTCCAAGCAGGGAGGAAGATGCTTCCCCTCACAGACAGCTGGGCAGGGGTTGCCTCTGCCCCCTTATTCTGCCTGGTCTGGCCCTTCCCTGAGCTTTAACCTGCATGTGGTATTTTTGAGGGGATGCTGGAGGCTGCTTGCTGGGAAGTGGCTTTGGACTCCTCTTGGAGGGGTTAAGAATTCTGAGTGCTGATGTAAGGGAGAGGAAAGCACACTCGGAAGCAGGGATTTATTCCTTTTGACTCTGCTCCAAGCTCCTTCGTCCCCAGGAGCGTGTGCTGTGGCTTCGGATGGGTTTTGCTGGGCTGTTTTGGAGGGCTGTGGTTTGGCTCTGCGGTCAGAGATCTGACACTGCAGGCACAACAGAACGGGGCTCATATCTCCTGGAAGCAGAGCCAGCAAAGGCCCTGTACACAGCGGATGGACCCCAAAGCCAAGGGAGATGGGAAACCATTGCGCTGAAAGGGGAGCTGGCAGCCTGGTGCCACCTCGTTGTCACCTGCTCTGTTGATGCCATGACATGCTGGGGCAGAAGTGAGGTGCAGTGAGGACCTAATGATGCAGCTGCCCCCAAAACAGGGCTGTGCAGCTGAGGTACCAGAAAAGAGGCATGGGGGCATTAGTGTAGGGATACAGCCCACTTGGGAATGATGGATTTGAGCAAGAGGCCTTAGGGAACGTCATGCCTTAGAGTAGGGCATGTCACCTTATTCCCAGCGTCTGTCCAGCTGTACAGGATGTTTCTTGGCTGACCTGGCAGACACAAAATCTGCATCCAGGGCTATCATTAACAAAAAGCCATTCTGCAGGGCCTTCCTGGGGAAAGGGCAGGCTCTGAGCTCCTCCGTGGAGGATACTCTGTTCCCTGTTTATTGCTCAGCACGCTTCTTTTCACTCTCGGCAAAATATGTTTTTTTGTGCAAAGAGAACAGACCTCCCTTTGGGCAGGGATCATTTGCATTAATTAACAGAGCTGTTATGCACGGCCACGCTCTGTCGCAGAGGAGCCAAACAAACGCCTTCTTTTTTTTGTCATAACCCAAGAGTTATTCCAAGCCAGCCACTGCATCCGTTATAGCTGATGCGTAACACGTGCATTCGGGCTGCTGCATGCTCCACAAAAGTGGGCTTGTATTTATTTCCCCCCGCTGGAGCCCTGGACACTGCTTTACTGTCTCTCGTGGTCCAGGCACTGTTCCTCATTAATTATATCTCAGCAGGGCTCATAGACCTTCATTTCCTGGGAATGAAGTTTTACAAGGAAATGAGGAATATTCAGTGCTGCCAGCAAGGCTGAGAGCTGGGGCACTGCGATCAGCACGAGCAGCAGTGGGGTGTCCTTTCCCTTTCCTCCTCCTGATTACATTCTGCCTGGTTAAAGCAGAAGAGCTCTGATGGGAACAAGTTGCTTCAGAGCAGAGAGGCACTGGGAATGGGGGGTGGAGGGGCAGCACCCGCTGCAGCCCTAAGCACTCCCTGTGCTTCGGGACGGGGACCTGTTCCCGTGGGTTGCAGGGGACCCGCTGCCAGCTGGAATGTGCAAGTTGCAGAGCTTGGCACTGCCATCACGCCTGGGAGTCGGGGCTTGTGTTTTTCTGGCATTTGAAATGTGAAGGTGAGCCTTGAGCGGTGCTCCTAGGCAAAGGGCTTCTTGCTCGAGGGCCCGTCTGGCACGGCGAGTCTCTTAGGGTTTGCCTTCGTGATTCGCATCTGCGTGTGCTGACGCATGTTGCCAGGAGGCAGGGAGGCTCTGTAGGAGCTGTTTCCCTGTGCAGGTCCTAAGGGAGATGCTCTTGGGGACCCAGCGTCAGTGGGGCGGTTGGGATGGAGTCTCCCTTGGGTGCTGCTCTGTCGCTTCAGAGCCCAAGTGGCACAGCTGCTGCGTGGAGCACCGGGGGCAAGGGAGGGGCTGTGGTGGCTCCAGTTGAGCTCCTTAGAGGATCACTGCAGGGAAAAATAATGTCACCTTTGTCACTGCCTGCATTTGTGCTTGCCCAGAGTTGTGCAATGACGCAGTGGCAGGGCTGGGAAGAGAGCCCAGGACTTTCGACCCTCTTTGGAAATGCGTTTGATTGCTGGAGCTGAAGATGCGCTGGCATCGCAGTACCCTTCAGCCTGCTGTGCCCTCTGTCCGTCCCCACCACTGGAGACGCAGCCTGTGCTACCCTCCAGTGGCACGCTGTCCTCACAGGCCTGCAAGCACATTGGGAGGCAATCCCACCTCCCTGCTCACCCGTCCTGTCCTGCCTTGTCCCCTCTGTGCCCTCCTGCTGCATGGCTGCGGTAGTGATGGGGAGAAGGATGCTCAGTGGTGTATGAAAGAGAGAAACCAGCTGGAGCAGATCAGAAAAACCCTCAGGCTCACAGCTAGGGAGGGGAATAAAGGGATGAGAGCAGAGTGAGAGCAATGTCCTTTCTCCATCACTAAACCTGGTCTGGGGAAGGAGCTCCCTGAGCCCAGAGAGGTGCTGATAATGCAAACTGCCTTGATGCAGGCACCCCTGACCCAGCAGGGTCCACGCGTGATAATAATGCAGATATGTTGTCCTAGGGATGCTGCAGCTTTCTGCAAAGCTCAGCTCAGAGGCGTGGGAGGAGAAGGCCAGTTCACTCCTGGGATCAAGGGTGCAGTGCATCCTGCTCTCACTGCTGGAAAGCATCGACTGCTGTTGCTGTAGTGGTGTGCCCATGATTCTTTCTCACTGACAGTGAGATAGGGAATCTCACTGATGATGCAAGAAGAGGGCATTGCAGGCCTCTCTCCTGCTCAGAAAAGACGTTTATTCATCTTTTTCCCTCCCCCAGACTCCAGTACATGACACAACCACTATTTAAAAATGAATAGATGGCTGTTTCTGTGGCTGAGCAGGCACAGCGTGGTGGGGCTCTATTTTTAGGCTCCACGGCTGGAGATGTGGAGGTGTCGTGAGGAACCTGGAGGCGGAGGGGATTCTCTTGCCTCAGGGATGCAGGGACAGGCAGATGGGTGCAGTACACAGACTTTTTTTTTTTTTTCTTCTCTGAGCTGCCTTTTTCTGCTGCTGTCTCCCCCTTCTCCCTCCTGCAATGCTGCAGCAGGGCTACTCGATGCAGCCTTGAGGTCGTGGTGCCTGATTAGAGGATGCAGGATGGAAGTGGAGACTGGCGTGCTGAAGTGTATGTTCCCTGTTCCCTAGATGACCATCAGGGAATGCCCAGCCTTTGTCCTGAAATAGAAAACAGCAGAAAATTGAACACCAGGCCTGCAGGGCTCTGCTTTGGGGCTGTGCAGCTCTGTGCTACAGCTGCCTCTGCCCTCTGCCTTACGCTTCTGACTTGCTTTGGAAAGGCAGCAGCTCTCTGGCTTAACTTTTGAAGGCAGGTGCTTTACAAATCTCCTAGCATCTTCTTGGAAGCAGGAAGAGAACAACCACCACTCAGAAGGCTCTGCTCCCTAACATCACTCTTGCATTTTTGGATATGGCATTCCCTGGCTGTTGTTTGTTCAGGCTAATTGACGTTGTCATGTTTGCTGTCCCTAATGCTTTGTTAAAGCTGTGTTTAATCAGTGCGAGACTGGTGTGCCCTGGTGAGAGTTCCAAGATCAAGTGCTTCTGCTGATGCTGGTGATGTGATGGACACGCACACTGTTAGGCTGGCTTGGAGGTGGTGCGTCTTCAAGAAAATTCGGTGTGGTCACATACGTTGCAGAGCAGTGCCCTTCTGAGGGCAGGTGAGGAGGATATTGATCCAGAGATGAGCACAGCTGGGAAGCAGTGGGTGTCAGCTCTAGACACACAGCAGCGAAGAGCCTCAGCATCACTCCGCATTACTCCTGTTCCCCAGGGACTGTCCCCTGCCCATTGCTGGTTTGGGAGCAGCACGGTGTTTCCCTGATAGGCGCTCTTCTTTCTCACGGTCTGTGAGCAGTGGGGGCCATGGGAATTATCCGAGTCTTGAGCTATTCCTTCTGGATAACGCTTTGTTTTTCCCCACGCCAGTGACACTGAGAAGGGAGAGCCCAGCACCCGCAGCCATGGAAGGCGGCGTGCAGCTCCTCAACCGCGACGGCCACAGCATCTCGCACAACTCCAAGCGCCACTACCACGACGCCTTCGTGTGCATGAACCGCATGCGGCAGCGCGGGCTGCTCTGCGACATCGTGCTGCACGTGGGCACCAAGGAGATCAAGGCCCACAAGGTGGTGCTGGCGTCCTGCAGCCCCTACTTCCACGCCATGTTCACAAGCAAGTAACCTCCTCTCTTCCCCATGGCCAGGGTATCTCAGCTCTTCAAACTCTCTCTTTTTTTGCAAGCCCCTTCCCTTTCTGTCTTGCTCCTACAATATGGAAGTGCGATGCCTGTGCATCATCTCTGTGGGCAAATAATGTTCCTCATTTGGCTCCCTTCTGTGAAGAAAGTTTCCTGTAACCCCCTGCCCAGGCAGCTTCATGCCCATCTTCCAGACATCAGCCCCATTCCCTATAGTGTGCTTCTGCTCCTTCCTGCTGAGAAATGGGCAGGAGACCTTTCCTGGCTGTGATAATGGGCTGCGGAGGTGGATGGGGCTTGTTCCACGTGCTGCCGAGCCTCCCTGTGGGGAAGCACTCCTGCTGAGGGATGTTGTTCACGTCTGCTGTCTGTGTTGCCCCAGATGAGATGAGTGAGAGCCGCCAGACCCACGTGACGCTGCACGATATCGACCCCCAGGCCCTGGAGCAGCTGGTGCAATATGCTTACACAGCAGAGATCGTGGTGGGCGAGGGGAATGTGCAGGTAGGAGCCCCCCCAAATCTACTTTTTCCACAAAGCTTCACATCCTGGGGCTCTTCTCTCCCTCCCATGGGGAGTCATGGGTGTCCTTCTTGGCTCTTAAACTTAGTCCTGTTGGAAACAAAGAATGCTTTGTCCTCTGTGTCCTTGTGTGCATGAAGTTGCTCAGTAAACATGTTCTGTTGTTGACCTGCGGTGGGATGAGGATGAAAATGGCATTTCCTTGCCCTGCAAACTCCTTTTTTCCCCATTCTTTTCCACTGCCAGACACTTCTTCCTGCTGCCAGCCTGCTTCAGCTCAATGGTGTGCGGGATGCTTGCTGCAAGTTCCTGCTCAGCCAGCTCGACCCATCCAACTGCCTGGGGATCAGGGGTTTTGCCGACACGCACTCCTGCAGCGACCTCCTCAAGTCTGCACACAAATACGTCCTCCAACACTTTGTGGAGGTGTCCAAGACAGAGGAGTTCATGTTGCTGCCCCTTAAACAGGTGAGGTCCTGATGGAAGTGTGAAGGTGTGGGTCTGGCAAGGCTTTCCTTGCTCTGTCTGGGATGGAAAGAGCCCAAAGAACCCACCCCAAGGGGACAGGGTTTGACAGAGGAATGTAGCCAGATTCTGTGCTTTAGTCCTTTCTCTTTGATGGGGAAACAATACCTGGGAAGAGTGCTGTCATGAACGAGCTTAATCCCCTGTGAAACAGGGATGAGAGGGTAGCAAGGAGGATATTTTTTGTTGCTGGTGCCTGCCACATGAATTCTGGGAACACAAGCCTGGGGGCCACCTCACTCTGTCCATCCTCGGGGCCATGGGGTGCATGGCAGCAAGGCGGGGTACGGATCTCCACCTGCTCCAGCTCTGTCGTCCTTGGCCGGTGAAGCGAGCACATTGGGAGCAGCCAGGGCACCATCCCATGAAATATTGAAGGGACGCGTGCAAGCGGAGGCGTCCGCCTGATCTCGCTGATGTTTATTGGAAGTGTCAGGCATTGCAGCAGCTACAGACACAGAAGGGGGGGAATGAGCCCAGGGGGGTGACTGAGGGCAGAGCTGTCTCCACACACTGGTGCTGCAAGGAGGGAGAGGCACAGCTGCACCGGCTTGCTGAGGGGGACCCAGCTGCCCTTTGGATCCTTCTGCATCCTGTGAGAGAGGGTAACTGTGCACCCCTCAGCCATCAGCATCTGCAGGAGGCTGCTTTGTACCCCTGCGGTGCTGCTCTGCTGGGCCGGTTACCTGGGAGTGGGAACATGTCCCTTCCTCCTGCACTGCACCAGCTGACAGTTGCCTTTTCCATCCCTCTCTGCAGGTGCTGGACCTCATTTCTAGTGACAGCCTCAATGTGCCATCTGAGGAGGAGGTGTACCGGGCTGTGCTCAGCTGGGTCAAGCATGATGTGGACAGCAGAAGGCAACATGTCCCCAGGGTGAGTCTGCTGGGGAAGGTGACCTGGTTCAACCCACCAGCGCCGAGTGTCTGCTCTGGGTGGATGCACAGACTGTGAGCAGGGTTTGTAGGGTAGAAATGGGGGCTGCACTGGCAGAATCCTTCCCACCCGGCCAACGGGACGCAACCCCTCTCCTTTCAGCTTATGAAGTGCGTGCGGCTGCCCTTGCTGAGCCGGGACTTCCTCATGAGCAACGTGGACACGGAGCTGCTGGTGCGGCACCACTCGGAGTGCAAGGACCTGCTGATCGAAGCCCTCAAGTACCACCTCATGCCGGAGCAGAGGGGGGTCCTCAGCAACAGCAGGACCAGGCCGCGGCGCTGCGAGGGGGCCAGCACTGTGCTGTTTGCCGTGGGTAAGGCGCTGCCAGCGAGGGGACTGCCCCTCCGCGCCCTCACATCCACACTAAATCCCTAGCTTCCGAACTTCCCGAGGCTCCCCAGGGCCTTGGGACTGTTGCGTGCTCTGTTTGCCATCCCGTGTGCAGGTGGGGGCAGCCTGTTTGCCATCCACGGGGACTGCGAGGCCTATGACACGCGGACGGACCGCTGGCACATGGTGGCCTCCATGTCGACGCGCAGGGCCAGAGTGGGCGTCGCTGCCATTGGGAACAAGCTGTACGCCGTGGGCGGGTAAGGGGGACCTGTGAGCACCTCTGAGCAGGGCTGGTGGGGAGAATGGCTGCAGAGCCCCAGGAGGGGGGTTGTTAAGGGGTCTGCACTACCAGCAGGTGCTTTGGGCAGGGTACAGGGCTGGATCGGAGCCAGGCTGCGCTGTCTCAGGCCTTGGGTCTGCTGTGGAGCTCTAGAACCAGCCCACCGCCTCCCCTGCGATCCATTCTTCCTCTCTGTTTTCTCCCTGCAGTTACGATGGGACCTCCGATTTGGCCACAGTGGAGTCCTACGATCCGGTCACCAATTCCTGGCAGCCTGAGGTGTCCATGGGCACCAGGAGGAGCTGCCTGGGTGTGGCAGCGCTTCATGGGCTCCTCTATGCTGCTGGGGGGTACGACGGGGCCTCGTGCCTGAACAGGTAGGGAACTGCCTGGCAGTGGGCTCCTGTGTTGCTCTTGCATGCGCTGTCCTTGCTGCTGGGTGCCTGGGGAGCCCACAAGGCCTGCTCCTGACAAATGGGCTGGCCCCAATGTAGATTTGCAATCCAGCTGTGTTTTCCAATGTCTTTGGCCCAGAGAGTGTTTTCAGAGAAAAAGGAAAAAAAAAAAAAAAAAACATTTTGTAGCCCTCTGCCACAACAAAACATAGCTTTTGTTAGTTCTTCCCTCCATTTTTCCCTCCCTTTTCCCAAGCTTCCTTGGGAGCTGCCCAGGAGGGCTTGTGTCAAGGGGCTTTGACCTGGGCCTTGCCAGTGTCACACCTGACGTTCCTGTGTCCCTGCCTGCTGCAGCGCAGAGCGGTACGACCCTCTGACAGGCACCTGGACATCCATCGCTGCCATGAGCACCAGGAGACGCTACGTCCGGGTGGCGACGCTAGGTGGGTGCTGGCATGAGGACCCGAGCAGCTTCTGTGCAGACTGCCTCTTGCATTTCTGGTGGTTCCTTTTGATGTTCTGTTCTAGTTCCTGCCCCACCTGCCTCAGATTCCCTGGCAGTGGGCTCAGGTCACTCCGCCATCCCTCTGCTGTGTCCTGACATGCTCCCTACCTTTGCCTTCCTCCTCAGTCTCCATAGTAGCTGGGTTTCATCACATTCACTCCCTTTCTGCTCCCTTCTAGCCTGGAACAAGAGGGCTGGCTTTCTAGAGGGAAAGACATCACCTTATTCTCCTCCTTTATAAAAAGGGGACAGCTCCTTCACCGATGATCCAAGCAGTAGTGTGGGGTCAAAACTCTCTGCTGGGGGTGTCACAGCGTTAGGTGCAATGCTGCGATGTCTCCTGACTCCATTGAGTGATTTCTGTCCTTAAGGAGGATGCAGTGTGTGGCCACTTCGTTTCTTTGTGCAGCACTGGAGTTAATGCAAATGGCACTTCCCC
>VXAV01009469.1:0-36111 GCA_013399715.1 Alectura lathami | reverse complement strand
AGCTGCCCCCCTGTGGGGGTGCCAGGGTAGCACACTGCTCCCCACCATCCCAGCATCTTCTGCGGGGTGTCCCCCGACGCCTCCTCCCCGCCCCATTGTGCGCTTCCAGCCCTCGGTGCTGACTCAGAGGTTCCCTCCCCTCCATCACCGGCTCATACGCTGCCTGCCACAGCCTTTATTGGCTTTCCCCTTGCTCCAGCCTCCGCTGCTAAAAATAACCCGTTGCTCTGGCGGGGAGCGCTCGCAGCTCCCGTAATGAGGAGGTCAGGAAGCAGCAGGCGGGCGGGAGAGCTCTTTGGGAAGCTCGCGGGTGCCGGCTGAGAAATCCTGATGAATATTTCACAGCACGCCGCGCTGCAGGGCAGGGGGGAGCGGGGGAGCCGTGCGGAGCCGCTTGGCTGCCTGGGGGAGCGGGAGGCAGTGTGGGAGGCACTCAGCCGATGGCCCTGTGGGTACCCCATGCAAAAACTGTGGGAGGCAGTGCTGGGAGTGGGGCCGTGCTTTTTAGCTAATCCGTGTGTGTGTGTGTGTGACTGTCTTTGCAGAAGGCAACCTCTATGCTGTTGGGGGATATGACAGCTCATCCCACTTAGCCACAGTAGAAAAATATGAGCCCCAGGTAATTACAAGAGAAAGCATGCCTGGTAACCCTTTTCTTTCTCCCGTCCTGATGGGTACCTGAAGGAGCCCTGCAGAATGCCAAAGGGCACGCAAGTTGCTGAAGAACTCAGTGAGAGATCAGCTATGCGGGGTCTCTCAGCAAACAGCTGTGTAGCTTGTGGTGTGACCACTTCCTAGCACTGTGCAACACAGACCTGCCTGCCTCTTTGGTAGCATGTCACCATGCACAGCTATGAAGTGGAGGACGTATCGACCCCTTGTCCAGCCCGTTTGCAGGGGCAGAGCATCCATGGGTGCAGTCCAGAGCAAAACTCACCCACGCAGGCTCTGCAATTTTCAGTCACCAGAGCGCTCTCTGTCCTCGTTGCCCGTGGGCCAGCTTTAATTCTCTATGAAGAACAGTTCTTGTTCATGTCTCCCAGCTTGCAGCCTGAGGTCTTTGCTGCATGCTCGTCCAGAGCAGTTCGCTGGGATTGTTGTAGGCTGGGGACATGGGTCTGGGGTCTCACAGCTCTGTTAGAGCAGGCTGCATCGCTGCAAAAAGATCAGAGAGAAGGGCCTGGAGGTTTTCAGTGAGTCGTAAAGCCCCAGCCGTGCCTCGTTCAGATTTGAAATAGATACAGCTCAATTCCCATGGCTGAGCTGGGCTTCAGCTGTGGCACGGCCGGTGGCCAGGCACAGATCCCTGCTCAGACCCTGGGGTGGCAGGGCTCCTGCCAGCTGCGGCTGTGCTTCCCTGGGCCTGTCGGCAGAGGTCTCTCCTGGGGCCCCGCAGTTCTCCCTGCAAGAGATTTTTTCATGTGCAAACTTCGGTTTTGTTTCATAGTGCTTCTGGAGCCGCAGAAATGTGGGTGTCCCAGAACCCTGCATTCACAGACCTCGGAGGGGCTTAGCTGGGAGGGGAGGAGGAAAACCCAGCACGTGGGAGTTGCGAATAGTGATATTTCACCTCTTTCCTTTGGTAGGAAAAAGGGTGAGCAGCGGAGTTCTCCACCCTCCATTATCTTGTGATATCTTTGTGATCCACCAAAAGGGATTTTTTTTTGCAAGGGATAAGAGAAGGCTTGTAGTTTCCAACAGACTTGTGCAGCTAGCACAGGCAGAGTGCTGTTACCTGACTGCAGCTGAGCTGGAAAGCCAGCTTGGCCCTGTGTGTTTGTGGCTGCGAGGCCAGCCAGCCCTGCTGCAATCCAGCTAGCTGCTGCCTAGCCTGTGCAAGCAGCTAGTTGCCTCTGCTCCAAACAGCAATGTTATGAGGGTTGCTCCTCACTTTCCTGATGCCCTGGCCTTTTGGATAACAGGAAAGAACTGGGGTCCTGCCAAAAGTCTTTTTTGGGGGAGGACTGTTGTGTCAGGGCTAGCATTACAGGGATACATGGAAAACAACTTGTTCCTGTGGCTCACAAGTATTGCCCCTTCCCAGATCAACACCTGGACGCCCATTGCCAACATGCTGAGCCGCCGGAGCAGCGCGGGAGTGGCCGTGCTGGAGGGGATGCTCTACGTGGCTGGCGGCAACGACGGCACCAGCTGCCTTAACTCTGTCGAGCGCTACAACCCCAAAACCAACACGTGGGAGAGCGTGGCACCCATGAACATCCGTAGGTAAGGAACTCCCGAGCTGCAGGGAAGCTGCAGCTGCTGCAGGCAGGGGTGGGGAGCCGTCTCTCTGAGAGCCTTGCCATACTTGGCACTGCACACAGTGAAGTGCAGACCATGCCCCAGGGGCTGGCTTGCCCTTCAGCTAGCTGGCTCCGTGCTTTCTGCACAAAGGCAAGCCACACGCCCTGCGGCTCTGCGGGGCTGGGGTGCGTGTGTGCCAGCAGGACAGAGCGGGGACCTGCTGCAGCAGGCGTTTTCTGCAGGGGGGGTGGCTCTCAGCAGCCTGCATGGCTGTAAAGACTTAGGTGGTACAGCTGGCTGAGGCTACGTGGGTATTGCTTGGCTGGGGGAGGATTTTAGGCTTGGAAGTTCAAGGATTTTAGGCTCCTTGTTACTCAGAAATGATACTTCTCTAGTGGGAGGATATCAGAGCAAAGGGAAAGACCGCAGGCTCTGTACTATGCTCTGCCACAAACGCAGAGTTTGTTTTCCCACCTTGCGGGGTAGCAAAGCTCCCCTGCACCCTGTGCTGCCTCACACCCCTGCGGTCTCTGCACGGTCCTTCCAGGAGCACCCACGACCTGGTGGCCATGGACGGCTGGCTGTACGCGGTGGGCGGCAACGACGGGAGCTCCAGCCTGAACTCCATCGAGAAGTACAACCCGCGCACCAACAAGTGGGTGGCAGCCTCCTGCATGTTCACCCGCCGCAGCAGCGTGGGGGTGGCGGTGCTGGAACTGCTCAACTTCCCACCCCCCTCCTCGCCCACCCTCTCGGTGTCCTCGACGAGCCTTTGACAAAGGATCAGGACCTACCTTACCTCCAGGGGACAGGGGGCCCAGCCCGCGGGGCAGCCGCTCACTGTAGGAGGAGAGGGAAGGCACCGGCTGCCGCCCCCAGCCCCGGTGCTCCCGTGAAGCCCGGAGCCGTCCCCGCTCTCGGTGCACGCCTCGGATCTGCACACCCACAATCGTGCTTCCTGGGGGAGCACCCTCCTTCCAGAGCGCCAGGAGAGGGGGTGCTCCCGCTCCATTCCCGGACTCATCTCACCGCTCTCCCAAAGGGTGTATGTTTTCTTTGGGGAGGGGAACCTTCAAACCATTGCTGCTTCTCGGATTCACCCAATCCGGCCGGTGCCACACATGCGAGCACAGCCAGCCTGGATGGAGGCTTCCAGGCGTCCTACGGGGTGCCAGAGGTGGACAGTGCTCCTCCTGGGGACACGGCTGAATGTGCAACTGCTCCTCTGAATGTCACTGTAGCCAAACTCTTTACCAAGCCTGTTGTGCACTGTTAAAGACTCTGAGGCCACTGCATGGTTCTCAATGGTGTCTAATTGATGCCTTAAAACAAACAAATGAAGCCCAGCTAAGGGGCAGGGCCTGGAGGAGGTGAAGTTTGGAGACAAACCTGGATGCAGCATCCGAACCCTCGGTGTTTCCAGGCTCAGCTGGCCCAACCTCATTCACAAGGATCCCAGCCGTGGCTGCGGGGAGGGCCCAGCCAGGCAGGTGGCTGGGCTGGACTTGCCTGCACCCTCACCATTGCTGCCCCAGGTTCAAGTGACTGCGGCTGCCTGCTCCCTGCACGCCGTCCTGGTTCGTGGTCTGGCTGGGAGCAGAGCAGCCTCTTTGCTGTTCCCCTCTCTGCAGAGCAGATTCTGGGTTTATGGAAAGCTATCGGTTCTTGGACAGGATCAGTCCAGCCTTCCAAATGAAGAGGATTGCCTGGTGTTACTTAATTTTGGTGTTAATTTTTCACCTTTTTTTTTTTTTTTTTTTTAAATTTGAATGGGAATATTTTAATTACTTCATATCATTTTATTTTTACACTATCCTGGTATTCCCCATCCCATCTGCTTATAAGGCAGCAGAAGGGATGCAATTACTTTCCTTAATTGTTGATGAGATGATGACTGTGTTCTGGAAGACGTTCCCTGTAGATGTGTGGGTGTGTGTGCATGGGTGAGATACCATATGTACAGTGAAAGCAGCATGGAAGGGACCGTGTGCAATTAGCAACTCCCTGGCAATTAGGCAACCGCTTCAACTAAAGGTGGCATAAATTAGCACTATAAATCACAGGCCTGTCCTTCCAGACCTGCCTGTGCCATGGGGTGGTTGCTTAGGATGTGATTTCAGTGCGTGTGCTGTAGGGTGTATGCCTGAGCCTAGAGCTGAGACAGATTGTCAGGTGCTGTCCCCGTTGTAGAGGAATGACTCAGCCACAGGTATCTCAGCCTTGGGAATCTGGTATAATGCCTTTACCCTTATTCCCACACTCCTCATTTCCCATTTACAGTGTTCAGATTTCACCTGTGGTGGTGAATTTTCAAGTAGCTCGGGATACCCTGCTTTCTCCTCGCTTTGGGTGAAAGGAGAGTTTGAGATGAACCAGGGACTCCCCAGCTTAAGACAATTTTCACTGCAATCTGATTTCTCCCGGACAGGTGCCTGCATGTTTTACAAGTCCATTTACAGTGCCTGAAGTTGGACACCTGAAACTACCAGCTGCTTCTGAAAATCCAGACTGCTTCTCCCCCTAGCCTCTCCCCAAACACAGTCTGGATTCTCAGGCTGAGTAGGGCTTTTTGGTTTTCAGAACAGACTTTAAATCCGCTATTTGTTCCCCTGTCACTTGCCAAGCCTAATGGAGGCAGCCACAGCTCGGCAGCTCTCCTGTTCCCGTACAGTGCAGGGGACAGACACCCTGTGAACGGCCACATCCTGCTCGTGCAGGTTGCCTCTTGGGAAGCATGGCAGTGGGGCTGCCATAAACAGCCACATGAATCTGCTTGGTTCAAAGTAATGATGACGTCAGTGAAATCTGCACAGGGTTGTGGGTGTGTGCATGTGTGTGTATGCATGAGAGAGGTCTCAGTCCTTTTCTTGCCATCCCTGTAGGCAACATCAGGGTTTTAGTCTTTTGCTGGACTCTTATCAGCCAGCACATCCAAGATGCCCCTGGCTTTGGGGTCCTCCCTGAAGGAGGATCAGCCTAAAAGCCTGGTGGCAGCCTCAGAAAGGTGCTGGTGCTGCTGCTGAGGTCAATGGAAGGACTGGAATTAGGATAGTTGTAATCTTTAGCAATTTATCTGCAAACGGTGTGCAATGCTGTCCTGCCTCTCGGGGGTCAGGGAAACAGGCAGTGTGACTTCTGTCACCCACCGGCTGGGTCCTGAGCAATATCACCACTGAGCCTGTCCTGCAGAAACCTGGGGAGGAGCAAGCCTTTTGTGTCTCTGATGTCCTAACTATGCAGGTGCTCACTGCTTTCCTCTGTGGGAAATGAAGGAAGGAAAGGGAGAAATAGTTCCCCAGCAGCTTGCGGGGGTCCGGAGCACCCCGACCCACACTGTGTGGACACGAGGTGTCAGCACCTGCCCCGGGTGATGCCGGGGCTGGGATTGCTTCTGGTGCTGCACGTCCCCAGCCGAGCTGGAGGCCTCGGTGGGGACGTGCGTCTGTGTGTGTCCGTCTGTGCGTAGTACCCTGTCTGGGAGGGGAGGAGAACCGTCAACTGTCTGTGGCTTCTCTGCCAGTCTCACTTAGTGGTGTCTCGCCCCAAATGTCACTCGTGCTGTTCCCCATGTGAGCTTCGCCCGGCAGAGGAGCGCCCCTGGGTGGGGGGCTCCAGCTGTGTGTGTTGACACGTGTCCCCCAGGGACCTCGGTGTGGGTCTGCAGCAGATAGCCAGGCTGGGCAGAGCCCTGGCCCCAGCGTGGGCACGGGTTCGCTGGCCTTGCTGGTAAGCAGACCCAGTCTGTCCATGTCAAACCGTCGTCACTTTGGTTTCTCTGTAAGTTATCTGACTTATTTATGTGGAACTCTGTTTCTCTCAATTTTTTGCACTACATGGGACTGGGGAAGGGATACAAGCAATACAAGCCAACGTGTACAATAAAGACGTTTTCTTGAATACAGGACCCTGCCTTCTGCATCCTTCTTTCACCTTTCCCTGGCCCTGCTCTGGTGGGGGCAGGTGGTGTTGCACCTGCAGAGATGGGGACACAAAACACGGCAAGGCTGTTGGTGGTGCTGGAGCCCGCTGGGACGAGCCCGAGGCACGGGGCTTTAGATACAGGCTGATTTACACCTCTCTCTGCCTTTAAATCCCAGCCTGGGCTCCCCAGGAGTCCTGATCTCCAGTACCGCTGACAGCTTTCCCCTGCAGTGGAAATGAAAACCAGACAAGGAACATCCTCCTCTGCCTCCAGCTGTCACACACGCCTTGCCCGGGGCTGGAGGAGATGCCTGGCCCCACATGGCTGCAGGGAAGGCTCAGAACTGCCTTCATGAGCTGCTGCCACTCACTGCTGGCTGTGGGGAACATACCAAGCCCATTTCATGGTAGCAGGGGGTGAAAAGGGCAATGAGAAGCTGCATGGCAAGGGGTAACCACATCCCATGGAGCCTGAAGGGGGACTTTCCCATGCACACACACACCCCTAGCCCCGCAGCAGAGCCCGATGCTGTGCCGCAGCCACACCAGGCTCGGCTGCTGCCTGGCCGTGTCCTCTTTCTCACTGCTCTCCAGGCTCTCGCTTCTGTCTCGGGCTTCTATAAATAACCGCTGTGCTGTAAAAGCCTTTCTGAGATCTGGAGCCTAACTGCTCCCCAGCCAGCTCAGACCCTCCTGCAGGCAGAGCAGTGGGGCCTGGGGAGCCCCGTGAGCCCAAGTGCCCAGCAGGACTGCTTATTGCTCTGGTTTGAGCTGTGAGGTTTTACTTAGCACAGACATGCTGGAGGAACAGCACGTTTCTGGTCACAGCGCTGACCGTGTTAGCCATGGCTCTTAAGAGGAATCATACTTTTCCTGAAAAAAATAACAGTTGTTGCTGTTGGCTGGGAGTTTCAGTGCCTGCCAGGAGGTGCTGGGATGAGGCTTTGCTGTTGCAGAGCTGTTTCACAGCTGTGCAGGGAGAACAGGGCTTGCAGAAGTGCCCTGCCATAAAACGTACGGGATTTCTGGCAGGGGTCCCGGGAGGGGTGTCCTGTTGCTTTGCCCAGCCATGAAGGGTTAATGGATTTTAATGGATTATACAACGAGGTGGGGAAGAGGCTGTTTTGAAAGTCAAAGATGCGGGGGCCTGTGGCAGATTTTATGGCAGGTCTGTTATCAGCAGCCCTCCCTGGCTGTGGGAGCAGCGCTGTGGGATGTGCTGGTTTTGTTCCTGCAGGGCTGCCTCAGTTCCAGGGCAAGGTAGGTGCAAACAGAGGCCAACACAGCCAGCGCGTCTGTAAGGCTTCGTGTAGCCAAGCCCCGTGTGATTCAAACAGCTCTTCTAGGAAAACATCCTCTCCCGGTTTTAAAAATCTCTCGTCAA
Source organism: Alectura lathami (assembly GCA_013399715.1). Taxonomy (NCBI): domain Eukaryota; kingdom Metazoa; phylum Chordata; class Aves; order Galliformes; family Megapodiidae; genus Alectura; species Alectura lathami. Next base: position 28,562 of record VXAV01009469.1, on the reverse strand, counting down.
AGAATCCATCACAGCCTGGGAGTTGTTCCAGCAAGAAATGAACTTTCCTGTTAAAAACTCACGCACTCTTCTTTGGGGTTAAGCTTCTCCAGCTTCTTTCCCTTCCTCAGCATCGGTTCTTGTTGCTGCTCTGCCATGTCGCTGGGGGTCCATTCCCCTGCCCCCTGCAAACCCGCAGTTATCAGAACAATCTTCTTCACCCACTGAAACATCGCCGTCCCCGTGAGCTTCTTCCATTCCTGGCAAATGCCATGGTCCTGCAAAACTCACTGCAAGCACACAGCAGCAGCCCAAGACCCTTCTTGCTCAGGTCTTGCAAAACCCCTGGGTATGGATTCTCTGGATGTTTTGTGTTTGCTTTTTAACACTGGCCTGCAGCACCGAGGAAGGAAAAGAGCTGGGCCATTTTTTTTTTCTGTGGCTGTACTGCCTGGCTTTTTTCAATCCATAGAACAGAAATATTTATTCTGCATCTACCTTTTGTATCATCGTTAGTGACTCACTATTGCTAGTATTCCACACGGCAAGGGACTCACACCACGATCAGGAAGCTCTGCCTGGCCTCCTTTAAAGGGTTTCTTCTCCAAATATCCCCGTAGTTTTGCTTATTGTACACATCTCTGTTTGGGCTTTGCTTCCTCTGCCAATTTTCCATACTTCCCAGATTTCAGTATGTATATTACTGCAGTATACATGTTAGCTTATTTATAACAGTTTTCTACTCTTTGTTTCACTTCGTCTCTAATCCAGGCTGGTTCTTTTCAACCCACACAACTGTCCCAAGCTGAACACCTCTGAGAACCCTTCAGCAAAATCACTGATAGTTTCATTCTGCATCCCTTTTTCTCCCAGCCGGCCCAAACAACCTCTGATTTCCCTTCGGAAAAAACACTCCTGAGGCATTTCTTAGGGGCTCCAGCCTCATCCCATCCGCCGATCACAAATACCCCTGCGCTGGGAGCTGCTGGGTGCCAGGATCAGCCCTCGCTCCGGTGCCGGCACCCAGCCCCTCCCCGCGCGTCCCGGCCTCACGCGGGGAGGGAGGAGAAGCAGCCGGTGAGAAACCTTGGCCAAAAGTCTGTTTGCTGGCGGCTCACACCCACAGGAGTCACTGCGGGCGGAAGCGGGGAATGGCTGCATGACACACGCGCCAGCTCCCCGGGCTCCGCACGCTCGCCGGCTCAGTTTCTGCTCCCAGCTGCTCCTGGGCTGCTCCAGTTGCTGCCGGCATGGGGAACATGGCTTGTGTTCCCCAGGCACCTGGGAGTCTCAGGCACTCCTTCAGGAGGAAACCTTCGCTGAGGAAAGAGTGAGTACGCTTGCTTTTATTTCAGAGGGCTTTCCCGGCTCCCTGCTGGCTTTCCCCTTGCTGTGCACCACGCAGGTTGGGGTTCGTTGCTGAGCCCCGCTCGGGAGACCCGGGATTTCTCTGCAGGCTCGGCAATGAGGGCTTTTGCGTGGTTTGTGTGGTGCTGGGCAGCGCCAAAGCAGCTGCAAGAGCCTGGGAAGGAATTGCAGGGCTGTGCCGGAGTGTCCCAGCCACCCTGCCCCGAGGATAAATGTGATTTATTTCATTTTGGTTAGAAATCTAACCCCCCTCCATGGGGCAGACGGGGCACAGGGCAGAACGCCTGATGTTCCTTCTTTTTGCTCGTGGCTTTTTATTCCCAACACCCAGAGCTGCCCTGCTGCATTGTGAAAACCCAACATTCCCATCCCTATTCCTTCAGAGAGAAAGCCACAAACCCCAGCACCCTGCCCCCAGAACCTGATCCCTGCTTGTGCCCCTGGAGGAGGAAAACAGCCCCGAAATCCTCCCGGCGCTCTGGTGCCCGGGACAGCTCTCGGGTACTGCAGCCCCGAACGGAGCTCCCTGCTGGTGTGCAGCACCAGGAGGAGCTGGGGGCTTTGCTGCGAGCGGAAGGAAAGAGAGGAAAACCACAGAGATCCAAATAAAGCCTGGTGGTGTGCGTGTGTGTGTGCGTGCACGTGCATCTCCGCTCCAGGGGCCTCGCTACAGCCTGGATGTGACATCTGCCTTCTGCAGTGGAACATCCTTTCCCAACACTGATTTCAGGCTCGTTTGAGCCTGGCTGATCATTTGGTTATGTGAAGAAATAGAAAGTAAAAGAAAGAAGTGCCAACAGGTGCAGCACAAACCCCACTACGATTGTCCCAGGATATTTATCAGCCGATTGCCAGACTGGGATGACTAGAAAGCCTGTGACAAATTGCTTGCTTAGCTTTCCGACTTCCTTATTTCTGGCAGGATTCACTATGCCTCAGCTTAGATCTCTGTTTACGTGTGTGTTTCATTTTTTACTTTTGTTTTGTTTTGTTTTGCTTCTCCTCTCTGTAGACAAAATGGCAAGAAAAAGCTGCCCAGCTTTTTTGGGATAGACGGAGATGGGGAGAGAGATACGACAGCAGACAAAATCCTGCAGTACATCCCGGGGAAGGCAAGTACCAGCGCATCCTGCCCCCTCCTCAGCGCTCCTGGGGTTCATTCCCACCCACCCCGGGGCCAGAGGTGTGCAGGGGGGTCCGGATCAGGGCAGCGGCGGCTCCTTCCCATCAGCAGCCCAGGGATGAGCCCTGGCTGCTCTGGGTCCCCACAGAGGGTTTAGGGGGCTTGCTGTGTCCCCAGCTATGTGTGGTTTGGGGGTAGCACCGAGAGCAAAGCGGGCACAGCGTGGTGGGAACGTCTCTGCTGCTCTTGGCTCTTTGTTTCTGGGTAGCCTATGAAGGAAGGGAAAATAAGAGCAAGCATTCAAAGGTAGGATGATTCATTCCCACGCTGGAATGAGACGGAGCAGGCAGTGCATTAGCAATAAGCCCTGGGAAGATAATCAGGAAGGGCAGGTCTGCCCCGGGCACGTACCAGCCCCGTGGCCATGTGGCCCGCTTCCCAGCACTGCTCAGGGAAAGCAGCGGGGAGCAACCAGCCCTGCTGTGTTTGCCTGGTCCCTTGGGGTGGCCCAGGGACACAGATGGGGCTGTGCTGGGCACGTGCCCCCGTTGCATGGCAATGGGACATGGGGGAAGGGGAAACTGAGGCAGAGGCTCTTAGGTCATTGCTGTCCTCCCTGTAGGGGAGCATTGTGCTTCGTATGGGGGAACACAGCAGAACTGGGGCTGCTTCACTGTCCTGCCCATTATTTATGAATGAGGGTGATGGGGTGGGCATGGCTCTCTGCCGGCACCCCAAAGGGTCGTGCAGCACCCTGTGGGACTGAGCCCCAGGCAGATGCTGGATGCTTCCCCCAGGAAATCCAGGAGAGCTGTCATGGGAGCGGGTCCTGGAGGAGGAATCCTGCGAGCTGCCAAAACAAAGGTCGCTGACAGCTGATTCACGGGGAGCAGAAATGTTGGATTTCCTCGGGGCAGGAGGGAGGGTGGAGGACATTACCCTCGCAGATGGGATCTGCGCTCCCTGCTCAGCCTCAAGCACATTGTGTGGCCCAGAGGAAGCCATGGTTCCGTCCTTATCCCACCTCTGTCATTTTGGGATAAACCTGGGAGGTGATGGAGTCACCCCAGCTGTGAGCATGGCAGGCAGCTTGGGCTGGGAGCAAGGGACACACGCCGCCCTTTTCCCTGCTTCCCACACTCCCCAGCTTCTGCAAAGCCCAATCAAAACTGCGGGGGAAGGATGCACCAGAAGAGCAGTGCTCTGTTTGCTTGTTTTATCAGCAGGCTGCAGCTTTCAGGGCCTCGGGGCACCAGCAGTGCCGGGCTGAGCCCTTCCTGCCAGGGCCGTGATTCAGCGGGGAGTCACCGGGGGCTGCGGGGTACGGGCAGGTTAATCAGCAACCGGCTCTACCTGCAGGACGAGGCAGTGGGGGCATGGGGAGAGCGAGGACACGCTGCCAGCGACCCGCTGTGTCACCAGACCCTGAGAGAAAGCAGGTTTCCAGCGATCTGCACAGCCTGCAGCCCAAGGGGGTAGTGGAAAACAGCACTCACCAGGGCGCAGGGCAGGGAAGGGGTTCGCCGCCAAGCACAATCCAGTCAGGGCAGGCTTTCAGAGGGATGGCAAATGCTTGTCCCCTTTCCTTTTGGCTGCACAAGGACATCGTAGGGTTGCCAGCGCTGCTTTTTAGGGAATGGCTGGGTGCAGGGTTAAACCTGTCCCCAAAGCAGGCGGAGAGGGCAGGAGTGACAGGCTGGATCCCAAGGACATCCGAGGTTCAGCAGGAGCTGCTTTCTGCAGGGCTTGGGATAATGTAGTCCTCTGCATGCTGGAAACGCTGTTTGTGCCCAGGCAGAGTGTCAGGATGGTGTTGTGTGGATGGCAAACTCGTCCAAAGGCTGGGACCTTCTGCCGGCTGTCGTGGTGCCCAGCTCCCAGCTCTGCTCCATGAGATGCGGGCAGGGACCCGCAGGAAGCTCAAGGCTTTCTCATGCACTAATGCTGGGTTCGGTTTGGGTTTAGCAGTAGCACCTCAAGGAAAAGACAAACGGGCTAGAAAAACACAGGAGAGCTCTGCCTGGTAAAAAAAAAAATTGACCCAAACAGTCCCAACTTCTTCCTGCCTGACCGCAATACCTGATCAGGGCTGATAAGACCGCTGGCGCTTGAAAGACTTCTTAATTATGTCTTTCTCAAGAGAGAAAAATCCTGCTCCCTCCCTCTGACCGCTGGCCATGCAAGTGGCCACAACTCCTCCCTCTGCCCTCGGTCCAGCTCTGAACCCGGGAGACCATTTTATCTGGGTTTTGCCACATGCACTGTGGCAGTGGACTCTCTCGTTTCCCCGCGAGCAGCCCTGTGGAAGCTGGCGTGCAGGCTGAGCTCCCTGCCAAAATCACCGCTGGATTCCCAGCTTCCAGGCTGCTTTTGCTGCCCAGCGCCTCACTTATCACTGGGCAATTTGGCTGCCAGTGTCCAACCAGCCTGGGCAGCTGGAGGCTGGCCTCGCTGCTCATCACTGTGCCCCAGTCCCCACCCACCGCTGCCCATGCTCCAGGCAGGTTTTGTTATTGGTGCCACCGGCTGCTCTTTGTTCTGACAGCACAAAAGCAATCATTTCCTATGTTTAATTGCCTCTGGTGAGAGCATTACCTGGCAGCCAGCAGTTTCCCACCTCCAGGGGAGGATCTGGGTGCGTGTGCAAGGGTGCTGCATGGATCCAGCTGGGAAAGCTGGAGAGAGATTGAAGCAGAGAAGGGCTAGCATGCATCCCAGCGAGGTATCTGAATTCCATAAGGGTGCAGGAGGAACTCCAAGCTTTGCAGCCACAATGGTCCCGTGAGTTCCTGAGCTCAGGCAGGGTTGTGGGTTGTCAGAGGGGTTAATGCCATTCCGCAGGGATGAGTCATGGGGGCCCAGCAGGACCGAGCTGGTTAGTGCTGCTGGCTCTCCATTTATCACAGGCTCAGGCAGCTGTCTCTGGCCGGCGAAGGGGCATCGAGGGCTGTGCAGGGTGAGGGCTGTCACCCCGGCCCCATGCTCCCTGCTGCCTTCCTGGAAATGCTGCTAGAACAGCAGGGAGCAGCATGCCACCCCCACAGCCTGCAATGGGTAAAAAAGGGTCCTCCCATGTGGTCTGCAGCCCGGTGCGTGCACAGCAGGGAGAGCTCACGGCTCCCACCCTTTATTTCTCCTTGGCAAAGAATACCCCAGAGTCTGTAGTGTGTCCGAAACTGATATTTAAGTCTCAGATATGCACGTGGAGTGTGGACCTCTGGGGACTCTGTGGTCTTGCAGGGTTGCAGCCCTTCCCCGTCCCAGAGAAACTGCAGGGAGAGCTCCTCAGCCCTGGCTTGATGCAATACCCTGTGGGCTGCAGGCAGTGGAGTGCAACAGGGGTGTGGGATTGTGCCATTGCACAAGGGAGGAATTTCCATCCAACCAGAGCTCAGTGAATAAGGGAAACCCCCAGCCTGGAAGGCAAACTGTTCTTGCTTAGCCTTGCTTGATCCTTGTTCCACCGAATTTGATTAGGACAGCAGGTCAGCTATGGAGGTGGGAGACCATAAATGCGGGATCTGCATCTGCACCCCCTCTTTCCCACCCCAGAAAATCCTCCTTTAGCTCAGGACCTTCCCCAGCCCGTGAATCACCAGGTCTGCCAGTGGTGCCTGAAGCCCGACTGATGCAGGCACAGAGACCCAACAACCAGGGCAGCTTTCAGAGGAAGGGCCATGCTGGGAGCACCACTTCTATCCATCCCACCTCCCCTGGCTCTGATTTGTTTTGCTCAATCCTTGGTGCAGAGCATTCAGAACCAAGAAAACCAGAAAGAAAACCTGGACCAGAGGTTCCCCAGCCTGTTCAAGAAGGGACGAAGGAAAACGGTTGTCAGGAATCTGGGGAAAATCATCTACTACTCCAAGGTCAAGTTCAAGTTCCAGCACTGCCAGGTAAGTTGTGGCATGGGCCCAGGGGCATTTTGTTTCCCATCCATGGGGTGACCCTACAGGGCTGGTGTGTAGGGAGCAGTTCTGGGCAATGAGACCTACAGAGGCCTCCTCCAGCTATGGCACGTGTGTCCGGACAGAAATCCCCAAAAATGTGTTTTCTGCAGGAGGTGAACGACTGCTACCTGGAGCTGTTCCAGTCTCACCTGTACTTCCAGTCCATGGGCTCCAACGGGCTCACCTACCAGGTAGGGCATTGCACAGAGGCAAGCATGGGGCAGCAAGGCCACAGCAGGGGCACTGGGCGGGTGGGACAGGGTGGGGTGGGACAGGGAAGCTCAGCTGGCCCCCATTTAGCAGCCTTCCAACCTGGTGCTGCTGGTTAATTACAAGCAAAGGCTGTTTTGCACTTGCAGCCAAAAAATCACAGCCAAACAAGCCCTAAATGTACTCTCCCTCCACAGGAGCGAGTAACTACAACTGAGCACGGCTGGTTTGTGGATGTTCAGAAAATTCATCCCTTTTAGAAATGATTTATTGTCTTCTAGGTCACTTGAGGTTAATGCAATATGACAATGCAGTCTCTTGAGTCACCCAGCAAGCCAGCCTTCAGCTGAAAAGACACATGTCAGAATCTAAACAATATCACAAAATCCCTTGCCTGCTTCATAAACAGCCCCTTGGATTATTAATTCTAAAGGAATTAAAAAGGAATTAATGTGCCAGCAGTTGCCCCTAGACATTCCAGCAATTAGCATCTTTCTCAGCCCTGGTTCTGAGAGCCCAAGACAGGGAGCACTCTCCTGTCATCCCTTCCCGTGCCTCGTTACAACAGGACTGTGAAGAGCTGGAGAGCGGGAACCGAGCAGCTCAGTTCTGCTTCGTGGCCATTTCCATCTTCTGGTTTTCTTGCGTTAAACCAGCATTGCTTTCCTGAGGTTCGTCCTAAAACTGAAAGACTTAAAATACACGGAGAGCGTTCTGTCCACCATAGCAGTGCTGGATGGATGTCCCAGATGTTTCCAGATGTTTGCAGCCCAACCTGCTGGGGCCAGGGCTGGGCTGCCTACAGGAAAAGGAGCATTCATCGCAGAGTTATCCTGCGGGCTGCCCCCAAAATAATGGTGCATCCTTCTTACACAGGGCCTGCTGCCTTTGAAAGAGCTGAACGTGTGTGAAATTGAGACCAGGATGGGCGCGGGGCAGGAGGAACACGCCTTCCGCATCACAGGTCTGTGCCTCTCCGTTTGCTTGGCTTGGAGAGCAGAGGGTGCGTTAACCTCGCCTGCTCCTTTTCCCACTCTGACCTGGTCCCAAGGGAAAACCACGCTGTGCAGACTGGTGGCAGGGAACTGTTGATTTGCATCCTTCCCTCCAGGGCTTTATTACTCCAAAATTCCCAGCCAGGGATGTCCAGGGCTGCAGGCAGGGAAGGGGCTGTGTAGGGACTCTCCCCCACCTCCCTTCGTGGGTTTTGAGGCTTTTCGTGCAGTTGTTTTGCGTTATGAAAGGTTACCTGGGATAATGACCTGTCTGCAGCACGGCCAGAGGCTTCTCTGAGCTCCGTCATTGCTGAACTGCAGCAGCCCCAACCCCCAAGTGTGGCAGCTAGAGCCTGAATGCACAGAAATACGTAAAGAACCCAGTAAAGCCACAGGGCCAAGAAAGCTCATCCTATGCCCGCTGTTAGAGAGGAAGTCACGCAACAGCCACTCAGGCAATAAAAGGGCGTAAGCTACAAAAAGGAGATGCCAGCAACATCGCTGCTGATTTTGTTTGGGTTTGTGGTCCAGCCCCTGGTGCTGGTGGAACCGCTGAGAATCCTGACCTGCAGACGCTGCAGCTCCATGCAGAGCTCTGTGTGGGAATCGGGGAAGTGGCTTCGTTGACTCTGAGCTTCCCCAGGAGCCTTCGCACGGAAAGAGGAAGGAAGGGGCAGCAGGACGGAGCACGAGGCTGGCACAGGTTGCTCAGCGTGGCTGTGTCACTCCTGCTGTTCTGCAAGGGCCTGGGAAGGACCCAGAGCTCCCCGAGTAGCTGGGTAATGTCGTCACGTGTGTACGCTCCTGGCAGCCCTGCAGAGCAGGGAATCTCTGTATCTCCATTGCGAAGTCAGGGAAACCAAGGCAGGGGAAGAGAGGAGAGCCCCAGAGCCACCACAGATGGACTCGTGGCGCCCAGTAATTCCTCATACCCGATGGCTGAGATGGATTTGAACCGAGGGGCTCAGGGACAGCTGCTCAGGGAGTCTCTGCCTCAGTTTCCCCACCCCTGCTGTGCTTGTACTAGTGCATTCCTGGACAGCGAGAGGTGTTTCAAAGTCTTAATTAGCTGATATTCATAACTAACACAGGAATTACGGCAGGTTCCACAGTAGGGCAAAGTACTGTGTTTAACCCGTGCACTCGCTTATCTGAGTACTTCCAAGTCCCACAAATCCAGATCTCATTGAGCATGCACCAAGTGTGGTTTTAATATGAGATCACTGGTGAATTATTAATCACAGCATACATCCTGCAGCCTGCCAGAAATGGTTGTTAACGTCATTAGATTGTCTCTGCAGTGAGTAGCAGGGGGTGTGTGAGACTTTGCTTGTGCTTCTGAGCAGATGACGGCTGGGAACATTAAAATCAACAAGACATCGGGCTGTTCCTCCCGGCTTCAGCTTGTCTGGCGCAGGTCATATCTGGTGAAGCAATAAAGAAGTAGTGTGGGGAAGCTTCTGTTCTATACATTCACAGCTGAAGTGAAGCTAGGAAACACCGTGGTGCCCTTTGATGCTGCAGTCAACGCCCTTATGTGCTCGGCTCATCATGTCTCTCCAATACCCAGGTCCTTTGCTGAATCCCCTTATCGTGTTCTGCCCCACTGAGTCAGAGCTGAAGCAGTGGCTTTATCACCTGGAGAAGCAGATTCACCTGAACGGAGGCAGCGTGGCCCTGCCCTTCCTCTCTCAGGTTAGTGCCTCGGGCCGGGGATGTGTGCTGCTGCACCCCACGCTGCGGGCTCAGCGCTGGGTGGATGCTGCGCTCACGGGGAGGGATGAGCTCGGCAACCAGCTGCTCTCTGCCTCTGCCATCACCCTCTTGCAGCCCCTTGGGTCTGGTTCAGGGAAACTCTCACCCAGCTGGCTGCTTGTGCAAATGTCCAGAGCTTGCAAACATTCCGAAGGGGTGGGCACATCTGGCCTGCTCCTCAGCCCTGCTCCGTCCCCAGGATGACTGGAAGCAGAGCTCCGTGGGGAAGGAGGAGCTGCGGTGGTCCGTGCAGAACATGCCAGTCCAGGAGTGGAGAGGCACGCAGCGGGAATCTCTCGGCGATGTCCTCTGTGTTTCCAAAGTGAAGCTTCAGCACCTGCCCTTCCAGGTAGGGGTTTCTGAAGGGTCCTTTAACCCGTGTCCTGGTTATGGGACAGTGCTTGTCGCCGCTCCTCTGGCCCAGCAGCAGTGCCTGGGGAGAGCACGTGTTCCTTACAAGCATCTGGAGGATGGGGCTGGAGCTGCAGGAGCCTCCCAGGGAGGCTGTGGCTGGGCAGAGCTGGGCTCTGTCCCCAAGGCTCAGTCCTGCTCCTCTTTGCTTCCCAAGGAGCAGCACGACCGCCTGCTGGTGCTGTACCCTTCCACACTGGTGATCGTGTCTGAAGAGCACAACAGCCTCTACTTCAAGGTGAGTTCATTCTCGAGCATCTTCTCTCTCCCCAGTGCACGGCAGCTATTTCAGCGCGGCTTTGGCTCTTTGTTCCCCTCCACCTGGCTGCTCTCCTCGTCTTGGCATGGGCTCTCCCTCCCCGCTGCTCCCTTGCCAGCTGGCAGGTGAGCAGGCAGCGGGATGTTGCAAGCCTTCTTCCCATGAGAAACACCTTGCCCTCCTACAGAAGCCCCGGGGACAAGGAGCTGGCTGCCAAAGCACCGCGTGGTTGGGAAAAGGAGGTTGGGGAGCTCCTGGGCGGCTTCCCCAGCCCCTTTCTGCAGCCCAGCTTGAAAGCAAGCAGCACCCAGGCAGCTAGCTTGGAATGGGAGCTGCACCTGCACTGCCTGCAGCGTGAATGGCCCTTGAGCCTCATTGCCAGCACCTCAGGCATCATCGCAAGGGCTGTCAAACAGCCCCGTGCTCTCCAAGCCTGTTTGCTCGTGCTAGAACAAAGGAACAAGCTGTGAAGTGCTCAGCTGGCAGGTGCAGCACCACCAGGATGTGATGGAGCCGAGCTGAGCTGCTCCTGCAAGGCAGCAGCATTGTTGTTAGGCACTAAGACAGGAGCCAGGCACCAGGGATTTAACTGGAGCGGGAAGAGCCGCGTGGAGCATCTCAGTGGCTGGAGGCTGTGAGCTGGGCCATGCATCCCTGAGAGCTCTCCCCTGAGCATCCACGCGGGAGTTTTCCAGCAACGTGTGCCACACCTCAGGCTGAGCTTGTTTTTGGGAAGGCGTCATTCGCAGCTCCTGGGAACAGGGCACCACGCAAGGGGGCCTTGGGCTGGGCTCCTGGATTAACTCATCTCTTTTGAAACCTTAAACCAGATTTGTCTTCCCCGTCTGCACAGCGCTGCCTTCCCACGGGCACCTCGCTAGCGGTGCCCAGGGCAGGGCTGAGGGTGACTCCCCGCCCGATGTGCAGAGCACGAACCGGCTTTTCTGTGGGCGTGCTGGGGCACAGCAGCCTTTTCCCAGGGCTTCTGCAAATCAGCCCAGCGAGCAGATGCTGAACCCTCATGTTGGTGCAAAGGAAGATCCTGGTTTCAGGCTCACTGCTGGTGGGAAAAGGCCCTGGGCAAGGCATTGGAGATTCTGGGGGCTGCTGTGCCCACGAAAGGCTGGAGGGCTGCGTGCACACTGTTTACAAGGGATGTTCCACGCCTGCCCCATGCCAGCTCCTTCAGCTCCTCCCATGCACAGCAGCATCAAAGTCCATTTCTTACAGCGGCAGGGGAAATTGAGTCATGGGGCATTGCATTAGCTTTCCCTCACAAGGCCAGCATTGCTCAGCCCATAAATTGCTTTCCTGCGCAGGAGAAGTATCACAGGAGCTCGTGTGTGCCTTGAGGCAGCACGGATCACTGACACCCGGAGCCTGTGCAGGGGGGACAGGGAGGGCATGAGGAGGGGTTTCTGCTACCTGCCACCTGATTTTGCAGCCCGTGTGCTTAGGCAAAGGGCTCCTGACCGACTGCACCTTTTGCAAGGATCTTAGGATTGATGATGGGGCATGGGGGAGAGAAGCATGAGGTGGAAGTTTGGGGGCAGACAAGGGACATGGGTGGTGATGGCACAGTGGCCAATTTTGACCAGCAAACCTGGCACCAAGAGAGATTTACCCTGGCATGGGCAACAGGGAATCACTCTGCTTTTACAAGCCAGTGCAGGGTGCCAGACGTTTGCCATCACTCCCTAAATGCTAACCCACCTCAACGGTTGTGCAATGTGGATTTGGATGTGTGTGCCATGATTACACTGTGCTCAGAGGCCACAGTGTGTGCTGCCTTCCCACCCTGCTGCTGCAGGGACTGGGGACAGGCTGGGGACAGGCTGCTTCACCCTCCGCCACGTGTGCCACCAGAGTGGCAGCCGCAACTGTGCCCTATAGCATGGGAGCTCACGTTTCACCCGCTGGCATTCACGGGGCTCAGCCCTGTCTTTGTGAGGCTTTGCAGGGTATGGGTGGTGAGGATTCCTGGCTGCGAGGCTGGAAATCCCAGCCAGGAAATCAAACTTTGTCAGGACAACGTTTGCACGATTTTCTGGAGAAGACAGCTGTTAAATCGTGGGAAAATGTTGAAAACAGGGCTAGAAAGTGTTTTTCTGCTTCTCTCCCCAACAGGGTGAGCTGCCACTCAATGCCATCCAGGTGCTGTTTGAGGAGAATGAGAAAACATCATTTTTAATAGAAGGTGCATATCAAGGATTTGGGCTGGTTTTGCTGTGCTGCTGCGGGCACCCGTCGGCACCCAGCCTTGGTGAACAGAGCTGCCTGGGTGCCCTGGGCTGTGCCGGTCCCTGTTGTCCTGCCTGGAAAAGGCAGAACCTTCTTCTTGTCCCCACGCTGGTGTTTGGGGCCTGGTGCCCACTCTGGATGCCTGGGGAGCATAGGGAGGGATGGGGCATTGGGGTGCCCATGGGTTTCTGGAGGAGGCACCGTGGGCTGCCCACCACCTCCAGCAGCAGCAGCGGCGTGATGCTGTTCCGCAGGCCGGCTGATCAATTCGATCCGGGTGATCTGCCGCAGCTATGAGGATTACCAGGAGTGGCTCTACTGCCTCAAAACAGCCCAGTTTCGAAACGCCGACTCCTCCCTGTCCGGATCAGAGAGCTTCTCGGGATCCAAGCTGCCACACCTCAGCCAGGTAACAGAAGTTGCAGGTTTGCTTGGCTATCAGTGCACACTCACTGAGCATGGGGTGCATGGGCACCCATCACCTTGCTCCGGGCCACCAGGCTGGGCTGGACCATGGAGCTGCATCTCCGTCCCTATGGAGCAGCACACCATGCCAGGTGTTGGGATGCTCAGTGTGCCCCGATGCACTCCCCTTCTCTTCCCCTGCAGTTTGCTGGCAGCGGGAGAGGCTCTCTGGCCTCCGATGGCCGCACAAACTCCTGGGCCTCCGGAGGGAAGGGGAACACTCTGACGCACCTGTCCCAGAACAGCGGCTCGCTGCACGATGCACCATCCTTCGTGCTGCTGTCGGAGAGCAGGGTGCTGGAGGAGCCGCTCAGCCCCGGCTATTCCCAGCCTCTCCATGTAAGTGAACCCCCCCCAAAACCTGGGAAACTTGTGGGGATGGAGCGGGCTGACGCGGTGGGCTGAGCTCGCATGGCCGGTGGTTGCAGTGGAGCGTAGCAAAGCTGTGCCTAGAGCCTGTGTTTGTCCTGGCTCAGCTTTGTCATTGTTGATAAGGGAAAAGGCTGACCGATAGCCCCAACGCCCCACTCTGCATAAGGGTTGTAGGTACGGGTTGCAAAAGGGTGGGGGCAGCTGCAGGACCATGCAGATGCCCAAGTGCAGAGCGATGCTTGCAGCGCCCCAAGCAAGGCAGCAACCATGCATCAGCTCCACGTGGGTCCGGGCTGTTTGAAAAGAGCCAATTCTGCCGTATTTCAGAGCTTGTCCCACATCAACTGGCCGAGTACCGTGCTGCCCGCACAGGAGCTGCGGAGGGGCGGCAGCGACAGAAAATCCAAAGGCAGATGCGGGCCATGCAGTCAGGACGTGGAGCGGGCACCGTACAGCCTCATCCCCGAGCATCCCGGCGTTGAGCTCCTGCCCTCACCGTACAGCGAGCCCTACTCCGCCTACAGCTCGCGGCATCGCCCCGGGGACCCCCTGGCACACCTGGACCTGAGCCACGTAAGGGTCGGGTGCAGCAGCGGGGAGCTGGTGCGTGTTTCTCCCCAGTGCCTTGTGTTCTCCTCGCTGTGCTGCTTGCAGAAAAAGTAGCCCTGGCTGGTGCTGGAGGGCAGGGGGGAACCATTCCCATGTGAATGTCGGGAGTGAGGCTGAGCACAGCAAATGGAGGGTGAGCCCTGAGCTTGCGCCAGGCAGAGGGATCATGTTTCCCCTGCCTTATTGCTGGGTGCCAGCCTCAAAACATCCCTGGGAAGAGCCAGAAAGCATGAAACCAAGGCAGAGACAAGATGTCATCCAGCCTTCAGAAACCAGCGATGAGTCAGGCACAGAGAGTGCTTGGTCCACACCCCCCAAATCTCAGCTGTGGTAACCGTGGGCCAGCTAGAGGCCGCACTTCCAGAATTGTGCATCTCTGTGGGGTCTTTGGGTGGTGTCCCCCGTTCTGCTGACTGCCCTTCTCCCTCGGAGGGCTCCTGCTGGCCGTGAGCCCTGAGCTGGAGTGGGTCTCGTCCTTCTCCCTTCACACCTCCACCACCTCCAGCGGGGCATTGCACCCATTCTGTCTTTCCCAGCTGAGGCTTTCAGCACTGGAATGTAGCAGAACTTGCAAGGCGGAGAGAAAGACATGTTTTGCCTGAGTCTGAAGGAAAAATCTGGTGGGGGGCAGCCAGACTCCACGGCAGGCATCAGCTCTGCAATTTGTTCTGTTCAAGGCCCTGCAGTGCCAGAAGACCTCCCAGCCCCTGCCAAGCAGACACTGGATGGAAGTGTCTGGGGTGCAGAGACGTCCCCAGCCTCCTGCTGATGCTCCTTACCTTGCCCGTGTGAGTTTGTCAGTGCAGCCCTGGCTCAGAAACGTGGGCTGAAGGGGAATGCAGCTCTGTGAGCAGCCCTGGGGCAGGGAGCAGCCCCGCAGTGCTGTTTCTGCAGGCACCTGAGGGCTCGGGGGCCCACCTTGCCTCTCTCAGGGTGGGAGGTGCGATGGAGCCCCATGTCTGTGTGCACCCTTGGGGAGTGGAGATGGTGTGGGGTACCCCAGGACTGCAGAACTGACCATTCCCATCAGTGCATCTCCTCCTTTCCAGGTCTCACATCTGCCAGAGGAACATCTGGGCCCCTCGTTGCAGCCACCAGGTGAGACCCCTGGGAGCTGCTGGGTGCTGCAGCTCCTCCTGCATCCCCATCAGCATCTTCTGGAGCAGGGCTGGGGGAGTGTGAGGACTCACGTGTGCCCTTCTCTCTTCCTTGCTGACCCCATGCATTCTCTCTGCTGGGGATGGAGCAGAATTTTGCTGGTTTTGAGGAGTTCTCAGAGCTCTGCTGTTTTCCTGCAGATGAAAGCATTGGTGCCTACGACCTGCCAGAGGGCAGCTGCCTGCACCGTGACTCCGCAGCCTACCACGACTACGCCGAGCTCCAGAGCTTCCAGAGTGACCTCAGCTATGACAACCTGTGGGATGCCGAGGGAAGGAAGCCAGGCAGCCCAGCACCTGGACAGCCTTTCTACGAGGCCTGAGGAGGGGGCTCACAGTGAGCACAGGACAGTCCCCAGGCTCTTCTCTCCCACCCTGGCAAGGAGACAGGGGTGTAGGCAGCAGAGGGAGGGGATCTGAAGCGATCCCTGGGAACAGCTGTGAAGCCAAACCTCCCCCTTGGGCTCTGTGGAGATGTATGGGACATGCCCCAGCACGGTACGTGGGGTTGGTAGCAGTAGCTGTGCTCGTAGGATTGTCTTCCTGCAAGATCAGAGCTGGCTGACAGATGGAGAAAGAAATCCAGCTCAGGGCACAAAGGGATGTGCTTTCCATTTCATGTAAAAAATTCCTTTCCTGCCCCTGCTGTCTCCAAACCTGGAATACTAATGCTCATTGGCAGGTGGAATCAGAGTGCTGCCACAAAACATGCCCAGCGGCTCGTGCTTAACGAGGACTTCCCCAAACAGGTGCCCTCGGTTCCTCCTCGGGGACTGCATCCTCCTCCCGCCCCTCTGCACATCTCTGGGCCTGCACCAGACTCTGCCTGGGGATACCTGGGGTGGGAGAAAAGCCTCCAGAGGAGCCAGAACTGCAGCACAGCCCTGCCGTGCTGCTCTCTTCCCCCCCACAACCACAGAAAGATCGAGGCACAAACAACGGGGACAGAGTCTCAGTGCTATCGCCTTCCAGCCTCCTCACCAGATCCTTGAGCACACAGAAGGTCAGCAGCAAATCCAAATGTTTTTTACCTGAGGCTCCAAATTCTTAACCTTTGTCCCCTAAAGAGGCTGCAAACCAAACATAGCAACAAAATCTCTATTTTCATTCTTTCACTGGTGCAAACAGAACAATCCAGGAGCTCTTTGTACTTGAATATCTACGTATTATATTGTACTTATATATATTTTTTTTCAGAAGGTATCCAGCAAAGTTTACATGCAAGGTTTGAGTGGATTTTACATATTTAATGTGTAAATGTGGCTGAGTTGAAGATCTATTTAATTTTGTAGCTGTGGGTGATGCTCAGTGCTGTGGAATGGGCAGCTCTCTGCGCATTCGTGTGTGTGTTGGTTTGGGTCTGGTCTTCTACTGCTATTGTTTTGTTTCAGGTTTACTTTCTTTTTGGGAAGATTTGTATCCAATAAACCCTAAGGATCCATTTATTCAGAACGGAATCACATTAGGGGACAGCAAGGAACCTGCTGTCCTGGGAGGAAGCTTGTGGGATTCCCCAGCACATGGGCTTTGGAGACTGTCACCACGGTCCTTTGAACGTGTTGTAACAGGGATGGCTGCAATGTAGCAAACGGGGAAAACGCTCCCTGTTACAGTAAAAGTTCCCTGGTGAGTGGCCGTGAGCCCGCACCGCTGCAGCACACCCTCTTCTGGCAGCCTTTGGTTCTCTCTTTGCCATCGCCTGGTTCAGCGGAGGAGGATTCCTGCCCTTCCACACAGCCCGCCCTCCCCCGAGGGCTTTGCGTCCCGGCTCCGGGAGGATTTGCAGAGTGCTGACTCCCTGGGTCAGACCGGGCGGGGGCAGACAGCTAATCCCAGAGCAAAGTCTCCACCGCATGGTGCTTTGATGCCACAGCTGATCAGCCTTTGCTTTTCCCCTGCGTCCTGGGGGCCTTGGAAAGGATTAGTCCAAGCCACCCCATGCACCCGTGTTTGCCAGCAATGGGTGCATGCAGCTGCTGGCAGGGTGCAGAACACAGAGTCTGGGCTGAAAGTGCCCTTACCACACGGGTGTCACTGGGGCTTGCAGCGTGCAGGCAGGAACAAGTGTCCTATCCCTCTTATTTCCTTCCCAGGTTGAAGAAACTGTGCTTTTTCCTGATCTCCCTCCAGCTAGCCCTGCCTGGAAGCTTGTACGGCTTCCCCAGGCTGGCATCATCGATGCAGAGCGATTTATGTGCAGGCACAAGCCCTAAGATGTTCCCCCACCAGCCCCACAGGCATCAAATTGGCCAGGACTCACCCCAAACTCTGCAGCAGCCCACACCCCAGTTGAGGAACCACTTTTGGTGGCCTTTGGTTTTCCTGAAGCTTTCCCACCTGGCTGCTGACCCAGGTGGTCACCGTGCTGTGACCACGTACACCCGCCTGGTGACCGGGAAAACCCTCCCTTGCTTTTGCTCTGGTGTACTTCTCAGCAGACCCGGGATCTGGAAATAGAGGGTTGGCTTAGCGTGGCACCAGGTGCGGGCAGAATCACGCTGGAAGCTCTAGGGCCTGCCCCCATTTGTGGCGTGGGAATCCCTGGGAGACCCTGCAGCCCCCAGGCAGAGACCCTTGGGGGTGACGATATGCAGGATGCACTGCCTGCGATGCACAGCTCCCTCACTGGCCTCTGGGTGGGGGCACCCACCCAAGTATCTCCTCCTGGCATTGCTGTCGGAGGGCAGGGAGGTGGCAACAGGCACCACCGCCCCGCTGCACTGTCCCGGCCAGGGCTGGCACCAGCAGCCCTCCGCAATCCCTCTGAAGTCCTGGGAGAAGACAGCAATGACGCAGGCATGACCTAGGAGAAATGTCCGCAGGAAGCTTTGCTCTGATTTCATTTCAGGGAGGTGAAGCCAAAAAAAAAAGGAGCTGCTCTGGCAAAAGGGTCCGCTGCAGGAGAGGGGGAGCGGCTCACATAGTGCACGCAGGCAGCCCGGGGCCAGCACCTGCCTGACTTTTTCACCGGCTTGGCAAGGCGAGGTGTCAGATGTTGGGAGCTACGTGCAGGGTGAGGGAGCGGGGCAGGGTGGCACTGCTGCCGCCCTGACGCTGTGCGGTGACGTGAGGGCAGCCTGGAGGCGCTGGGGATGCACCTGAAGGTCGTTTCTGTTGTGGTTGCTGGGGCTGGTGAGAGAGATGCTGAGCTTCTGGCTGCTCCCTCCGGGGGAGATACAGGCAGGCTAACCTGGCCACGGGGAGAGCAGAGGGCTGACAAGGTCAGAGAAGAAACCAAGCATTAAAATTGCCGGCAAGCCCAGGCTGGTTTCCTTGGAGGACATTGCTACTTGAATGAGCAGAGCAGACGCTCCCAGAGCTGCTACCAACAAGATCTTGCAGAATTTCCCTTAGCATCTGCAGTGGACTGAAAACATCCATCTTCTGAAATATTGATGTCCTCCACTTCTGCCAGTGGAGAACAAAAGGAGTGTGAGATGCACCTGTAACCTGACGGATCATCTGGCATCTTCAGTTGCTTTTACAGGAGGATATGCCAAAATGCATTTATTTCTCCAAGCCCAAGCTCTGAAGGATCAGATCCTGATGAGCATGGACAGGCAAATGCTGTCCCTGCAGAGGGGACAGGCAGCTCGTGCTGCCCACAGCACAACACGGTGCCGAGCTGTGCTGGGAAGAGAGCGAGCACAAGTTCTGCACCCTGGGACGGAGATGGGGGCAGTGAGATGCTCCCACTGCTTGCAGCATCTCTCTCCGATTCCCTCCTGGGTTATAGCTGGCATTCCCACACCATTCCCACACCTGCAACATTCCTAAATGAGAGGTCAGCCTTCCTACCGCCTCCCATCTGTGCCAAGCCTACCCTGTGCAGGGCAGGAAAGCACAAAGCTCCTATTGTTTGGGAAAGATCAGATGAGCACCCACGGCCTGCCCACATCCCATGGCTCCTGGCCAGGAAGCCTCCCAGCTCCAGTGAGATCTTCAGGCCGGCTGTGCTATGCTGGGACAAACCAGGGCAGCTTTTCCAACCCAGCACTAGATGCAGCGACTTCTGGCACCGGCAGTTATCAGCTGCCAGCACTGCACCTGGGACCACTGTACAGACGCAGGGAAGGGGGGGGAGGAAAACAGTTCCTGCACCTGCAAAGTGAAGGGAAAACATTATTTCCCACCCATCTGTGCGGCAAGGCTAGAAAACACAAAATCCAAGGCAAGAAAGAAGGCAGCAGTGCTGTTCATGATGCAGCCTTGTCCCTTGCACCGGGATTTCAATCTGCAAGACCTGTGCATGGAGAGATGGGTTCTCCAAAACTCTGCACTGCTTCACCAGCTTCGCCTGCAGACGATGCAGACACAGAATGCACACAGAAATATTAAACCAGATAGACCTTTATTAGAAGCTTCCAGCATATTCAGTCTGTTCTCTTCCTCCACAAAACTCCTCATACTCCACGTACGGCCCCTGCAGTCCATACAGAGCCTGTGCATCTCTCTTACCACTTACTGCTACGTGTCCCACTGTACAATTGCATAGTGTGCTCTCTTATCTGCGATAATACATGGTCTTCAGTGCAACCCCACACACATTAAAATTGCCTGGTACTCTGCGTTGCAAGGGAGACGAACCCTCACCACTGCAGACTGCTCCTACAAAGCTCATAGGCAGACCCACACAGCGTCTGGGGCAGATTTCCCCTGGGTGCCTTTGTGGATCTGGTCCCTAAGTGCTCAACAAATCTCACGTTTGTGCTGTTATCAGCCTCGGGAGTGCAGAAAACCCTTGTGAATAATGCCCTTGGGTGGCCAGGAAGGCGCTAGAGGCAGGGAAGAAACCAAACTGTTTTCTCTCTGCTTCCCCCACCTCTTCCGTGCTGGATCTCACTCCCTTCCAGCCCCACAAGGTCACACGCTCACCCTCCGCCGCCTCCCACTTGGTGTACCCAGGACAGGAGGCAGCAACGCAACACCCAGACCCTGGCCTGGTGACAAACCGGAGCCAAATGTGCTCTGCTTGTGCCCTCTCCAACGTGCTCTTGCCCTTGCCAGGGTGCTTCCCACTCAGCCCCAATCCCCGCTGCAAAGCACGGTGCCGGGACAGGCAGCTCTCTTCCCCCCAGCCCTTTTGGAGGACACGAAGCACTTTTCCTGGTTTCTTTTGCTTTCTATCCCAGCGTTTTACCACTGGCTGACCTCCGTGGGGAGGAAGGCCGAGCATCGCCCTGGGTTGGACACCGTGACTGCTACTAGCAGACGGCACAAATATGCAAGAAGTGTGCAAAGAAAGAACCGAGCCAGTCCACGCTGGGCTCCTCTTCTGTCCAGTGCAGGTAAAAACCGCCTACCGTATTGCCAACGGCCGTCACCGGAGGGATCCTGCTCCCCGTGACGTCCTGTCCCCTGTGGGGATGAGTCCTGAGAAGTCTCGGTGCTGGGCGCCGGGCTCCTCGCACTGCCCAAGAACAAGGTGCTCGTCCTCGCCTGTCCTCGGGAGCACGCCGCGTCGGGGCTAGGTGTGGGGCCGTCCTTCCCTGACCTGCCTTCGGAAGTAGCGGATGGCTGACAGCGTGCCAAAGCTCGCCAGGAACACTGGAAAAGAACCCGCCCCATTCCCATGGTGAGCCTGGGAGCTTCGTCCCAACCCGAAGGTCTTTCTCCCAGCTTGAAGGTACTCAGCTCACTCCTTATTCCCCACCACGCTGGGCTATTCCCAGCATGTTCCTCCCTGAGCTGCCCACAGATGGCAGACCACATCTGGTCCTGCAGTTTGGGCACACAGGTCACCGTTTTCACCAGAAATGGCTGTTTGTAAGGGAAACACCGCACAGACTCCATGTGTGTGCTGAGAAGTGGGAGGACTGAGCACCGTGATGGTGACGGATTGAGCAGAACAGATCCACGCAAGATGCGGATCCCACGGTGGCGATGGTGGTTGCATCTGGTGTGGGATGCCAGAAAGAAACTCCTTTGGAAGAAGACCCATCTCCTGGGGTCAGGTCTTCTGAGGTCTCAAAGGCACTGTCCTTACCTCGGTGCTGGTCCCACTGCGGGAGTTTTGCTCACCCCAGACCCCCATCCCATATCTGCTTGTGGGCTACCTGCAAAGATCCCGATCCCAGTTGAAAGCAGAAAATACCCAAACCCCAGAATGAGAAAATGGAGAGGTACAAATAAAAGCGAGCAGAGAACACATAGAATGGAGCTCTGCTCCGAACTTCCAGCGAAAAGTTTTCAGCTTGGCTTATAGCAGAGGTCAGATCACCTGGTGTGTGCCCAAGAAAAGCTCCTTGCACGCTGCCTTGTGCAATACCATGGCACGAGGCCAGGCCCTGCCTTCCCCTCTGTGCCCACGTCTGCTGCCTGGTACTAAGAAGGCAAGGAAGAGCCGGCCAAGAGCTCCTTGTGATCACTGCGCGGGGCTGCCTTAGCTAACGCGCTATTCTCAGCCCGGGTGTCAGCTTCCTGGTGACCTTCGTGGGGAACATTCGTCCCGGCAGCCCGTGGCTCCTGCTCCTCCAGGACTCAGCCTCGGTGCCACCTTGATGCCACCTCGGTGCCACCTTGGTGCCAGCCAGCTCTGTGCTTGGAGGGGGAAAGGCAGCTGGGTTTTTAGCTCTGTGCAGCAGAGGGGAAGCTCTATTTTGGGGCATGCCTGGGGTGTTGTATTTGGAAAAAAAAGTTTATACCTCGATGGCCCATTGTAAAAACTTGTGTGCTAGCTCCAGCTGACCTGAGGGACCATCAGCCTGCCCACCTGAGGTCCTGATGCGAGGATCCTAAAGAAGCCTCTCGCCCCCTGGCACCCCCCATGCTGCTCCTTGGATGGAGTGAGGATAAAGCTGGGCAAACAGAGCTGTGCCGCAGCTCTGCTCAAGGCAGCAGACACTGTACGTGGGGAAAGACCCTAAGCAAGCAGGAGTCAGGACCGACATTCCTAGGGGAGGTGTTAGAAGGCAGCAGGGCCTTCCTCCCCGCGCATCCTCAGCCTCCCCAGCCCCACACCGCACACACACCGGTTTTCCAGGCATCCGGAGCCTGCAGGTCGGAGGTCTTCACCGCCCAGGACGCAAAGGCGCAGAAGACGAGGCACATGTCCTTGTGGGTCAGCGCCAGCGGGGCCTCAGGTCTGCCTGTGGGAAGGAGAGCGGACATCAGGCCGCGTCGCCACAGAGGGTTATTTTCGCTCCCGTGTTTATTTGATCAGGCTTTTCATTAAAGCTGGTTTGTTAATTAGCTGCTGCCACGGCAAAGGGGTTTTACTCTGTGCAAACAGGCTGGAAGCTGGGTTTTGAGGCACCCCTTGGGATGAGCTGTTCGTTGTTTGGGTTTGATATTAAGGGGGCGGCACTGTGGCTGGAAGCACCCCATAGGCTTTAAGGCAAACACATCAGCCGCCCTGGCTGTCAGACTCACTCACCAACGACTGGTGTGGCCTTTGGGGTCTCTGGAGGGCACCTTTCACATCAAATGTTTTTAAGTCCCCAGTACCTCTTTCAGTTGGACGTGTTCCCCTCTAGGCACACCTTTTCCCCTGTAAGATCAATTAGCAACCCAGCCTCATCAGACTGCAGCTCAGCAGCCGTTGCCATATCTCAGGGGCCTGAGAACAGAAGGGTTTTGCTCTTTTCCCCTCCCATCCCCTAATCACAAGCATGCAGTTCTGTGGGATGGCACAACCATGGGGACAACTGTCCCAGCTAGGAGAGGGACCTGGGGCCACCCCATCACCCTGCTGCACACATGCACTGCACACACCCTGCCGCGTGCACGCGCGGTGCAAAGCCAGCGAGGCGCAGATGGCAGCGGGTTCCCAGTGCAGCAATGGGGACAGCACGAGCACCACGAGCAGAGCCGGCCCCGGGGTGCCGCTGCTTTACCTCTCAGCGCAAGGGCCATGTCCAAAGACGGCGGCCGCTCCCGGTCTCCTCCCAGCGGCACGAGGGCGAGCCGGGACCCTCTCCTCACCAGAGACGGGGAGGCTGGCGCTTGGCCTCCGCCCCGCTGCTTTGGCTTCTGCAGCATGGACTTCAAAGCCCCCATGGCTTTCTTCACCTCAGAGGCTGGCGTGGAGGACAAAAACCCCCACCAGCCCCACCTGCTCCGGGGTCTGTCAGGAAAGAAGTGTTCGTACAGCTCAGGGATTGAGGCAACCGGAGGCTCTTTGTCCGGAGCCGAGGCGGGATCCTCATTTTGCAGCTTGTCATAGTCCAAGCTGAAGAACTTCTTTCTCTTCTTCTCTTTACCCTTGACTTTTTTCCTATTACCTTCAGGTTCATCAAAAAAATATTCGTACAGTTCAGGCAATGATATTTCCCTTTCCAAGGGTGTTTTCTCACCCTCCACCGAGTTCTCTGCTGCTTCTTCTTCCTCTTGGGAGTCACAGAACAAATAGTCGTACATCTCGGGCCATGTCACATTCAGGGAGTTCGCCCTTGCAGGGCTCCCCACTGCGAATCTCGGGGGACTCACCTCCCAGGGGGGCTCAGCTGCAGGCTCCCCAGGGACCCCTCCAGCAGCAGCCGCACTCTGGGCACCGAGAGCCTTCTCCTCTGGGAACACATCTCCCGGTGTGGTGACAACCATCGGCACGGTGATAACCGCCGGTGTGGTGACAACCTCTGGTGCAGTGACAACCACCGGCACAGCATCGCACATGTCCGAGCCCCCCACATGCCTGGCCACCTTGGTAGCCCTCACCTTCCCTGGGGACTGCGCCCCTGGCTCCTTCACCTTCTGCTTTGGGGGGATGCTCGGGGGCACATCTCCCAAATCCACGCTGGGGCTGCCCGCCAGCCGCTTGCTCTCTGCTGCCTCCTCACTCCCCAGCCGCACGGGTGCCACCTTGGCTGCCTTCTCTTTCCCTTTGTTCTTCCGTGAGGCCAGCGGGGAGGACGATGGGGCCCTGCTGGGTGCTGTGCTGCCCTGTGCCAGGGTCCCCATCGGCTCCCTGTCCCCTGGGGTCCCCTCAACAGCACTGGCTCCCCGCTGCTTGCGGCTCTTCCTCGTCTGTGCCGGCACCTTGGGTCTGACCACCTCTGGGGAGCTGGGCATGCTCCCCACTTTCTCCCCAAGATCTGGGGTCCGTGCTGGGCAGCCAGGAGCAGCCTCCAGAGTAGGGCTGGGGGGGTGCTCACGGGGGGGTCCTGGCACCCCGCTAAGGCTTTTCCTCACCAGACCCTCTGGGGCACTCCCCTGTGCCACCGCTGGGCTCCTGTGGGGCTGCTCCCCCCCGGTGTCCCCTCCTTGGGCAGGGGGTGCAGCAGGGTGCCTGTCAGGCTCCATGGCCCCGCTGCCGGTGGCTCCTTTCTCCGATGCCGGCTGCGGTGCTGCCGTCCCACATGCCACGTCCTGCCCCGGGATACTCTCAGCTGCGGGAGGCCGGGGTGGCTGCCTCCCCTGCGTGCTGGGCATAGGAGCAGGCAGCGAGCAGCCGGGCTGGTCACTCCCACGTAGAAAGCTGCTGGCCGAGCACGGGTCCGCTTTGTCCTCGTCCGCTCCGGGCACCCCACGTGGGGAGCAGCTTGGCTTGCCAGCCGCTGGCTCGCTGCCCGCACTCGGTGCCAGCTGCCCGTCCGAGCAGGCGCTGCACAGAGCGGTCGCGCTGTCCCCTTGCTCAATGTCACTGAGGCACTGCTCCTCCGCCGTGGCCAGGGCGGCCGGCACTAGGTTGCATTCCTCCGCTGCCTTGAAGAACTCAGCCCAGTCACGGTCGTTCAGCTGGATGCTGTACTCGAAGTTATCCATGCCTGCAGCAGTACAGCGAGGGGAAGGGGCCGGAGAGAGCAGGGCGTGAGGAGGGGGGCACTGGCATCAGTGGTGTGTGCCCCCTGCTCCTCATCCCTGCCATCCGTGCCCACGCATTTTTGGGATGAAATCAATGGGATTTGATCCCGTGATGGTGGCTTATGGCAGAGCCCGCAGGAGAGGTGGTGCTGGGCTGGATACAGCCACGACCACCCCGCTCACCCTGTTCTGGGTGTTTCCTCTGCACAGCACCGCAACAATATTGCATCTCACATTCCCTTTTCCTACTTTCTTTGCCACCAACCCAAGTGAAAAGCGGAGGATTTAGGCTCCTTCCTGCTGCCACAGCATCACACACAGAGGGGGATTGCGGCACAGCACACACAAGGAGGTTTCAGCCACCCCCTTCCTTCCCCCTGCTTTTCAGGGACGGAGATGCAACAGAGCCCCAAGCCAGCAGGGGGGACCCAGCAGCAAGAGGAGACACAGAGAGGCCACAAAGCAGCACCCTACCTGTGCCACAGCCCCAGCCGGTGATGGAGCCATTCAGAGAGCAGCGCAGGAAAATCCTCCCAGCACAACATGACGCCGTACCCTTGACGGGGGCAGAGAGCTGGGCTTCAGCTCAGCTCCATTCACCCACTAAAAATATCCCCCGTGTCACCTGAGCCCCGCGCGCGGAGCTTCGGGGAGGGCAGGTCCTTATTTAGAAGGGCAGAGGTGAGGTGTCAGCGGGCACATTGCTGCCCTGCGCCCTATGGGGTCTGCGGGACCACGCCTGATGCCCACCTCCTGCTTCTCCCTGGGGCTGCCCCATGAGGAGGGCATCGCAGCAGGGCACGGGGGAATCGTAGGGTGAACACAGCACAGTCACAGGGGAAGCAATCTGCCATGGGTCAGCAACCAGAGACAGAAATAGCCCCTGGCTCCCATTGCCTGCGGGACCAGAAATAGCCAGAATTATCTGCCCTGCCTCAGCTCCAGCCCTAGCCCCGTCCTGCGGGGAGGAAGCTCCCCTTCGCGGCTGCCGTCACGCACTGCATGGCCCCGCAGCAGCACGCAGCCACACGCAGCCCCTCTGCACCCTCCAGGCTGACACACGCAGGGCGCTGGTTGGGCCGGGAAAATATGGAAGGGAAAAGGTCTGCTGCCTTCCTGTCCTATCTCGCGTCTGATCTGGCTACACCCTTCTCCCTCTCCCCCTTACACGTGCTCAAAGACGCAGAAGGGAAACCAACTGGCTTCCTTTTCTTGGCTGCAGCCACTTCCTTCCCTTCGAGCCCGGCAGCCGGGGGTTAGGCAGAGAAACCTTTCAACTGCGCCTGCAAACCGCAGCGGGGAACATGAAAGCAGCAGACACAGCGAGACGGAACTGGAAGCCAGCAGCGGGCCGGCGGCCCGTGTTATCGGTGTCACTCTGAAAACCAGCGCCGGGGCGGCCGCACACCCAGCCCAGCAGGAACTGCACACACCCCGCCACATGTTCCACCCCGGCCTGGGAGACACAAACAAGGCTCAGCGCGAGAAGCATCCAAGTATTTATTTAGCTGGCCGGGGTGAAGCCCACACAGCATCCTTGGGGGAACTGCACATCTGCAGGCACTTCCCTGCCTTCCTCTGGGGTGACTCTATAGGCACAGCGGGGATCTCAAGGGCGAGGCAGGGGCTGCATGGTGCATGAAGGACATGCACTGGCTGCAGCCCCAGCACATCTCTGCTTTCCTCATGACGCTGCTTGCCCAAACCCGTGCTGCTCAGGGACGCCCAACCCCACGTCCCCAAATTGTCCCATAGGGGTGCTGCAGGATGCGGGGATGCTGCAGGGATGCTCTGGCACCAGGCGGGTGCCACTCGCTCCCAGCCCCGAGCATTGCTGCCTGGGCACTCAGGACATTATATAAATAACTAATGTCATCCTGTAATTAGAGACAGGACTGAAATAAAGCAGCAGATGAGGCCCCTCTCCGCCCGACAGCACAGGACGTAGCGTGGGAGAAGGAGCCAGAAGCCAGAGCGTGAAAAAGGGAGCTGGGCAAGGGAACTAGGTACCTTCCTATAGCCTCCCAGCATGAAGGGATTTCAACAAACTGGCAGAGGGAAAGGAGATTTCAGAGCTCTACAGAATGATACTCAAAGATAAGCAATTTCCTCTCCAGGAAACTCCACTTGGGAAAATTCTACATTCACAGGGCTTTTAAAATCAGCACTGAGAAGTCACGAGCGTCAGGTTCTTG
Organism: Alectura lathami; assembly: GCA_013399715.1. NCBI lineage: Eukaryota > Metazoa > Chordata > Aves > Galliformes > Megapodiidae > Alectura > Alectura lathami. The sequence continues at coordinate 1,732 of VXAV01009469.1, read as the reverse complement.
GCTGCCTTCACATCAGAGACAATGCAGCTGAGCAATGTGGGTTTGATTATAAACAAGGCCTCCTTGCCCTGATCTAGACCCATCACATGATGTCTGTATGGGGAGGAAGGGAGTAATGAGTTTGCAAGAAGAGGAATGAAAAAAAAAAAAAATGCATAATGGAAAAAAGAAATACATCTATAGCTTCAGGAGCAAAGCTGTGCTGTCCCTCACTGCCTCGAGCCCTCCCCTGATGGGGAGCAAGCAACCCCTGCATCCAGCCCCCCAAAAAACCCAGAGCTGCAGCTGTCCCATGCCAAGGAAGGGGTTAAGCCTGCACTGAAACTCAGAGCTCAGCGGAGCTGCAACCACCAGGCTGGTTCTGCTGGTTTGGGACAGGTGAGCAGCTCGGATTTATCGCCCCCAAACCATAGGAGGTCTGCATTGTTTTTGCCTAAACCCTTGAACGATGTTATTATTATTATTATTTTTTTTTTTTTTTGCCTGAAACTCTGTCCCCAGGCTCTCTTAAAATTCAAGCCCATGCTTCCCGGGAAGCCAGCAGTGGGCTCACTCAAAGGTCAGCCTGCGCTGCCTTGAAACTCAGCCCGCGCCTGCCTGAAACCCTGCCAAGCTCCTCAGAAAGCCTTGCATCCTGGCCTGAGTTTCGGGTTGCTAATCCAAGTCTCGCTGGGTTTCAGGTTTCCTTGCAAGCGCTGGCTCTGCTCGACACGGGAGCAGCCTCAGGACACGTCTCCGGGCTGGCAGGGTGGCAGCAGGGCAGGCCCCCGTGCCAAGGGGGATGCCAGCCGCATCCACACGAAACCGCAGCGGCGGCCGGGGGAGCTGGGCTGCCGCAGGGTTGTCGTGCAACGTGAGCTCTGTGCGTTGCTTCCGCGTGAAATACAGCGTGGCAGCAGCAGCCAGCACGTGGCTTGTGGTGGCGGTGGCTTGGGTCCAGACAGGTGACAACTGCCACCTCACAGCCACCTCGCTCTTCATGCTGCACGCTGAGCCAAACCACGCACACCGAGCTCCCTGCAAGCCATACCCAAGCAGACAGAGCTCCTTTTTTTTTTTTTTTTTCTTGTTGTATTTTCTTCAGGAGAGGCTGCTGGGCTGAGGCTCCAGCTCGCAGAAATTCAAGTTTCACCTCGGCACCCAGCGTTTTACCTGGGGAAACCATTTTTCCTGCCGTTTCCACTAGATGTCACTTCCAGCCAGAAAGTTGGCGGTTTCCCCAGATTTTTAACCTCCTGATGCACAAGTTTATGCTAATCCTAAAAAAAGAGGCTTAGATGTCCGCGATGTTGGGGCTGTAATGGTGTTAGGACAGGTGGGATCGTGGCTGAAATTGGAGGTAGGTGTAGGGGAAGCCAACGCCTCCTTCTGGGATCAGGCTCTCTGCGGGATAGATGCCATCGTAGCAACTGCTTTCAACTTGCCCTTAAATATTAAACCAGCTATTTCATCTCTGCTCAGCGAAAAAAGATATTTTGGACAACCCCAGCTGGTGGTGAGATGGTCTGCAGACCCCTGTAGTTTTTCTCCATCGGGTGTGAAGAAAAGGGCAACAGTAGCCAGACCTGCAGTCTCAGCTCCCTTTCTGCCCAAGCCGCTGATTCATTGCGCTTTGGGTCGAAGGGGCCTCCCCTCCCACCCCAGCCCCACGCAAAAGCTGCCCCACATCCGCAGGGCTCCCCAGGTCCCCGTGTGACCGCCCACAGCCCGGCGGCGGCGTTGCCCCGGCCTC
>VXAV01009466.1:68822-100712 GCA_013399715.1 Alectura lathami | reverse complement strand
ACACCCACCTCTTGTTTCTACGTTCCTTCTCTCTTCCTCATTATTAAAACAGGGAAACAGACTTATGCTCTCTCCAGACAGAGTTTCACCGTCTGGAGATTTTCAGCAAGGCATCTGGAAAAGGGGTGCAAGCANTAGAGCAAATCTCAGATACCATAGGCACAGCTGCCTATGGACGCATCAGTGAAGACCAAACCCTAACCATAGATTAGAATTAACTCCTTTACTTGTGTTATTCAGTGGCAAAAAGCTAAAAACCAAATCACGGCAAGTAATTGGAGAAACACTATTTGATCTTTAATATCAATAAACTCAGAAGTCATGAGACGGAGTAAACATGGAGCTCCATAAGGTTTTATTAAATGCTGCTGTTCAGAAGATAATTGTATTTTAACTTACTTTCTACGCTTTGCTGTACCAGACACCATTCTTGGCAGATTACTTAGCTTAAAAATTTAGATAACCAATTGGTATAAAAACACCCTTGAAAGCGTAGTTGGACAAGAGGACAAGTGAGCCATAGGCGATGCAGGAGCGCTGTGTGAGATACTCCTGCCTCTGCCACAATGACCAAATGGCCTGTGGGCATGGGGGGAACTGATGCTGTGGAAGGAATGACAAGGGAACAATAAAAGAGGGGGCAGCTAAGAAGCAACTGTGGGCAGATGTAGCACGTGTAGGTTTTTCCTCTGCTGGAGCTGATTGTCTCCACTGGTCTTCCAAGCAAATGACCAATTTGCTATCTCCTTGCCTACCAGCCCTACAGAGCAGCTGTTGTATACGTGCTGCAGCAGTACTTGTTTGGGCAACCCCTGCAAAGCAAAGCAGTTTACACATACATGCTCCTCCAGATACTGAAAACATATCCAAGAAATACACACTTCTCCAGATACAGAAAGAAAACAAATACACATGCCACTTCTCAGAGATGGAGTACCTCAAAGCAGCACTTTAAACTGAGTACTCCAAAAGATGAACATTAGGCTCTCAGAATACATTATGGTAAACTAGGAATAAGAGAGACACTAGCAAAGAGCTGTCACGTGTGCATCTTCTCAACACGTAGCAAAGTTACAAGAAAAAAGATATTAAGACCCAGTTAGGGCCCAATATATTGGTATGTTCCATCTAGTAGCTATAGAGCCAAATGGGATTTCAAGGAATGAAAACTCCCATGGCTAAAGCACATGCCGAAAACGAGGCAACCTTTGGATTTAGGCTGCATCAGTGCCTATCTGTGTGATGCTAACGTGTCACAGCCTTCAGCATCTTGCCCAGCCTTCTGAAGTAAGCAGTGTAAAAGCAGAGTAGTCTCACTGAGTCACAGAAGATGTAAACATCCTTTCCTTCAAAGAGCTTTGCCAGACAGTTCCGACTTTGCTTTCATATGCTCCGGAGCGTTAGTCTGAGTGAGACTTCGAACGACAGTGGATGCAGTGCAGCACAGGAGTATGACTGAAGAGGACAACCACAGACTGTCCTAACAGATGAACAGACCATCTCCACTCTGGTCTTCTAAGCAGACACCACTGAACTAAGTCTTCACACAGACTGCAAATTAAGAGTGCCTTAGCCTTCTTACTAGGCAGACAACTTCAAAGCATTAAACTTACTTCTGTTCACCAAAAAAGTATTAAAAACTGTAAAGATTTTTCAGTTAAATAAAAATGCTGCAGGTAAGCATGGCAGAGAGAAACATATGTCCAAACATGGAGAATGCAAAGCAGTATTACTTGGCTAGAGGAATCTAGAAAAACAGAATTTGTGCCAATGCTTCTCCAAAAGTCAACTTCTTTTTAGCAAGCAACACAAAATTGTTCCTAGAACATCTACTTTGCACCTTCTAGACAAATCAGGGTTTGAGAATCTTACATTGTAGAATTCTACATTGTAGAAGTTAGAAATGAACGACTGTAGGAAACACGGGATTTTTTTTTGGAATCAAATGTTGGACCAGGTATACCAGTCCCCTGCCCTGACTACATAAAGCAGGATGCTGTAGCAGTCCTGATAAGGCTCTTGTTCCCCCTGTGGGCATAGAACAGAGAACCACTTCCATACTTGAGTAGTGGTCTAAAAGAAGATGGATATAAAACATAGAACACTCTGCTTCCCTGGTCATTTCTCCATATAGCTGATGTACTCCACTGACTCTGTGAGACTATTCCACTTCTCATATAATGCTCCAGTGGAAAAGAGGGGCTAGGATGAAAACAATATAATTCTCCCAGGGAGAGGAACTGATTAATCACAAAGTGAGAAATATGTAACAAATAGATTCAGAAAGCTTCCCTGTAGAATCTGAGGATGAAAATACTTCAGTCAAAGTACTGCAATACTAACACTATTTTCTCCTGAAATTTCTGGAATGTTTTGGAAAAAGAATTTCAAGTTGAACCATGAGTGGATTTGGCAAGCCACTATGAGACTCACCAATATTGTCACACATTGTTTTTTTACATGGTAAAGCTGAAATTTCAAAAACCCTTTTGATATCTGTTCTGTCTTTTCAGAGGACTCCCTTTTTAATTGAAATTTACCTTACCCTTTGTTCATCCTGACAAATACAGGTTTTATTTGCAGCAACAACCACATTCATGGGAAGTGATGCTCTGCCTAATGCAAATCATTTACAACAGTTTGCAGAAGGCCTTATTTATAGATGCAACATATACGTGTGAGATAGATGGGACCTCTGTGCGATCAGCAAACGAGAGTCAAAAGCAGACGTCAGTTGCCAGTCACTCTGACTTAAAAGATGAAAATGAATGCTTAAATTCCGTAAAGTCACAGAATGCTGAAGAGGGAGGCAGAATGGATGGACACACTGGAGAGCTGGTATGAATAATCCAGTCCCAGTAAGTGCAGTCATTCTGCCCTAACAACGACAAAAAACCCTACAAATTTCTTCCATCGATCATATGCTTTCTCTGCTTGCCAACAGAAATGTATATTTAGTAACTTACTGAAAGATTTACATCTATTACATTGACATGAAATACAAATGAGGCATTTCAAGTGGCTTTTTATGGTTATGTTGTAAAACAAATTGCCACATCTGTTTGAATTCCTGCTTTACCATACCTATTCTTCAATCTTCAAGACGTCTACTTTCTCTGAAACCCTTCTCCCAACTTGCTGCAGGATGTGGTCACGCTATGTGCAAGCTGACATTTATTTTGTCAATATTGATCAGAGAAGAACATTCAGCTTCTGAAAACTGTGCTTATTGATACCCTCTCGTAGCATAATGCACAGTATAGGAACACGCAGGTTGCACTGTAGCCCAGTAATGCTGCTAAGTTCACATAGCAGTTAGAAGTAGCATAGCTTTGCTAAAAGAACTCTCAAACCTTTTGAACCTAAACATCTCATAGAATTAACAGACCACTGAGCAAGCACTGCCCAAGAATCATTTCCTCGGCAATTTCTACTCCCATTTTTTTCCAGGCTCAGGTCCCTGCCAGACATGTACCTCAGCTGTGTGGAAAGCAGACAGTGGAAGCATCAGTGCAGCACACAACAGCAGCTCAAGAGCAAGGCTTTCTGTCTTCCTAGTGGTATCTGTTTGTCCTCTGTGCACTGCTGGTTCCAGGTCCTCTGCTCTGTGTCCAGCGCTCCTAGCATTAACATACACACACAACACCCATAAACTAGGCACCAGAAATGATCTCCTCACTAGCCCTACACAGACCACTAATGAATGCTCACCACCCCTTCTCCATAATCTGGCTGGGGCACCCATAGGAAAAGTCTAACATTCACTGCTTCAAAACATACCTGTCACCAAGTTCATCTGATTGCTTTTCACGTACAACTTTGCATTCAATAACACTTTCCCCAGTCTGTGGACACAGCTACAGCATTCAAGCTGTACCATCATCTTATCATGTCCCTGGGAGAAGATTATTGATAACTATTAATAATATGAGTATTAATAATACCAATAACCATCTACTTCAGTGACACAGATGCCATCCAAACCAGAAATTCGAACTCCTTCCCTTATTTCACTACAACCCTAGTGAACACTAACCTTCCATCAGATTGTCTCTCAGCCTACTGAGATTGTCTCTCAATCTGAGACTGATTGTCTCTCAGTCCTACTGGCCATAGTCAACATAAACAACAATAGACTATAAAATAAAGTATGTAAAACCAATTAGCAGCCATCTAAAACATTCAACAAAAGACTGTAACACATCACCATCCCCTCAGAGGTGTTGATTTTTGCTTCTGACATCTTCCTCAGCAATCTAAAAAGTAGTTTTAACTAACAATAAACCTCTCCAGGGAAACAGGTGACAGCTTTGAGCAAGCCACCAAGCATTACGCATGAATTCACCTCATGCAGACAAGAGCCCCACCGTACTCATAGATCCACTCATTTGGCCATCTTCCTTCACCTTGTGAGACACCTTTCAGCCCTTTCAGGGAAATGTGACAGTGGCATTTATGTGGACATGAAGGACATCTAGTGGAGTCGTTCTTGCTCCCAGCAGAGCATGTACTTTTTGCCTCTGATCCTCGCTTTCTTATCCTTGTTCCTGCATATGCGTGAAGCATACATTGTTCTCTGAGGACTTGCAGAGGAGTCCAAAACCCTATAGATTTCTCTAGTCCTACCATCAGCACAGATGTGCAGTTCCCTCTGGCATTCTGCACTCTGTCGGTAAATCATGCTCTCTTCTGGTCTTCCCTGCAGTCTCCTGTACCCTGTGTTACCCTCCTCCCACTCAGCCTATCAGCACAGAGGCATTTCTCTGCTGCAGCGAGAAGTCTGGAATAGTCAATACCACAGCCTGCTGCCTTCCTAAGTGACACAGGTAATTGGTGAGAATACTGTGCACTTAACCTACTTTGATCCACCAGGGATTACAGCCTTGCAGATGCTGGCTGTCTGGACCCTACCCGGGAACACTTCAGGAGTGCAGTACGTGGGCAGAGCCCTCTTCAGTTCCCCCTAGCTCAGCACCTTAGCACTGAGGTTACAGGCAGCCAGAGCTTCCCACAGAGAACAACAGACGGCTTTTGTAGCTAGGAAATCAAACTCTCATATATGGCTAAGTACAGTTAAGGCTGCTGTGGAAAAAACCCAAAAGACTTATTCAGATTGCCTTGTAAAAGCTTAAACATAAATATTTAATTCAGAATAGTTTCTAAATTCACTTTCAAAAAACATCATTCACAGTATTTCAAAGGCTGAGGCACAGAGGTGTTTTATCTCTAAAAGAACAAGTAAACAAATGCAAGTTTTCCTCTGTTCATTTAGCTGCATATGTCAAAGCAGAAAGTTGCTAAAAAATTAGGAAAAATGTAAATAACACCCATTCCAAGAAGTTGATATTTCAAATGGTAAAGACATAACCACTAAAGGAGGAAGTGAATTTTTACAAATGAGGTGTTTCTATTGGCATAGAACCAAATGGCTGCATTTCGTGTCACAGAAATGCTGGAGCTAACGTCCCCTGCCCAAAGGCCCTCCCTCTCCTCACCACCTGAGGGTCACAGTGGGTGTACTTCAGGGACCCAACAGGACTGGTGTTTTCCAGAGGCTGCTTCCCCAGCCCCATCTTTCCCAACACAAAAAAAAAAAAAAAGAAAAACAGAGATCAATACAAGAGAAGCAGATTGAAGCTGAAAACGTGACAAAACTGTGAGCACTTTCCTTCTTTGTTATCCCCACTGACACCAAGCCAACAGCTAGCCAAGATAGCTGGGCCCAGGAAAACAAACCACAAAACCATCAAGGAATTCCCTGTCTCAGACTGCACGGGGTTGCACAGTGCATTGGCTCTCACAATCTTCTTGGCAGATCCTAACTCCTCTGTCCCTCCCACGGCCCAGCTGTGGATGCCAGGGCCCTGACACAGCCAGTGTCACCTTGTGCCCGCTGGCTCCACAGGATGAGCCAGGCCAGAGCAGGGGAGAAGCTCCCATTGCCTTCAGCAAGAAGAACAATGCCTCTTTTCGGCAAGCAGTGGCCAAAGGCTGCGGAGACTCCCACTCCTCAGCTGGGGTAAATTTCCCTCATGCAGAACTCAGATGAGGAAAACATTAAACTACTATCAGCAACATACTGCATTTTTAAGTTTTTGAATTAGACTTTCCAAACTTGATTATAATATGTCTTGTTATTTTTTTGCAGAACCCAAATTCAAGGTTTGTTATATTCAGATTTTCTGTCTGCCTCATGTGGGAGCAGAACTCAGACCAAACAATTGCTCAGCAGAGGTGACCAATACAGTTGTGGCCACCTGTCAGCTACTAAAGCTATCCTTTCTTCCCTTTCAGATTGGAGGGAAATCCACTCTAGATTTTCTTAGTAAAGGAAAAGTCCATTTGTCTTGAATGCCAGCCCAAGTATTGCAAGGCACAATTACAAACCTGTTCCGAATGAATTACTGTTCTCTGTATTGGTGAAAGCCTTTAAACGAGGCTAATGTATCGAGCAATGGTTCCAGGAGTTACCAAACGCTTCACAGAATTCTTCTGGACTGAACATTTTCACCAGCACCCTAGGTCTCTGGCCTTTTTGTCACGCCCTTACAGATGGTGTCCTCTGCCCCTTACAATGCAGTTTTCCACTGCCATTCTGGAACACACGCTGCTGCTCACAGCTAACATCCCCAGGCAGCACACGCAGGATGCCATGTGGACAGCTGTGAGTTAGCCGTTCTGCTGTTCTCGCTGCATGTAGGTACGCAGATGTGGTGAGTTATGCCTATTATGAGCAAGTGCATGGTATAAAGACTCTGAGTCAGAGTAACCACTCAGCACCTAAATGAGAAAAGGGGGTAAAAGTACATAAACGTCACAACACGGGAGCCCCTTTTGTCTGGTAAAGATGCCCTTGCCTCTGCGCTGTAATTCCTCTAGACTATACAGGTCTGCTGCTCTTAGCCAAAGAAGTCACCAACAGCAGTAATGAAAGTCATAGGGAATACACTGAACAGTGAGGTATCACATCCTGTGGAAATTATTGCTCTGTATTAATATTTATTGTTTATCAACTGTATAATAGGAAGACTAAATGTTCTATTTGAGACATTTTGTGAGGATGCTCTTATAATGCTTAATACTTTTGCCAACAGCTATCTGAATATACGTTTTTAACATATATATGTATATACTTTTTTTTTTTTTTTTAACTTAGCCTGAAGGCTAGTCTACAGATAAAAGTACCCTCTCTCAAGTTGTTGCATTTAAGCCACTTCAGTCATGCCATTACTTCTCACACAGACACCCTCATTTCAGCTTAACTAAAGCAGAACTCCGTGGTTAGAATGCTCCACAGAAGGAGTTACTCTTGAAAAACGAGTGGTATAAAATTCACACCTTGTCTTAAGCTAGAACAGCTCTCCCAGGCCCCAGATCTGTAATTCTGCTTTGTAGAAATGCTGTAGACGTGCATGTACATATATACACATACACACACACACACATCCCTCTTAATTTATACAGAACAACCTGCTTTATTGTCACAGAGCCGCTGCACTTGAGCCAGGAAAATTTAGGTTACTACATACAAAAATGAGTCCTACTGTTTATCCAAAACCAAGGATCACATCTGTGCCGACTGGCACTTAGGCAGAGCCATCTGTCATTTTGGGGTATCCTAATGGGATTTGGCATTAGAAGATGAGGTTCTGTAACCAGGTAAAGATCAAGGGACAAGAATGCCTTGAGGCTTCAATTACCCACAACTCCACATTGTGCTGCCTTCAGAAATCTGTTCGCGGAACCATATTAAGTGCAATCCATTGATGTTTATTGTTCATATTTGCTTGTTCCTGGAAGCAGAATAGCTTGTAAAATTAGCAGCTGTAGCTCTATATCTGGGAAAAGGGCAAAAAAGTTGAACTAGTTGAATTTTGATTTTGTTTCTTGATATTTATGACTTTGGCACAAATTCAGTTTAACAAAGCCATCTTCAAAATGCCCTTTAAATTTCCAGGTATTTATAATCTATATAACATTTATTTTATAATTTGTGTATATTTGTTTCAAATTTTTAGTTTCTTCCTGTCAATGAGAGTGAAAAAGATACTTTGAACAACAGTAAAGATTGGAGGACCTCATAAATCAAAATGCTGGAGATACTCTTCTCTCATTCAACACGGAGAAAGAAGCCCAAAGAAGGCCTTTACGTTCTCAGGGTAATCCCACCAATCTGCTAGACAAAAAGGTTGAAAAGATTTAAGAAGGGAGTCGTAGTCAATATTTTAAAAGGATAAAGGAAAAATCAATGTCTCTCTGTGGCTTTTGACACAGTGACACTATTTTTACTACTGTCTTGAACAACTCTGAAGCCTTCAGAGTTTTTCCTAAGGTATTAAGATCTGTGTACTATGTGCAGTATAAGAGAGATGCAAGATAAGATGCAAATCTAAAAACATAATCTAAATAAACCCAGTTCCAGGAAGAATCAGGGTTTTAAAATTGAAAGAAAACAAACAGTAATGCTGCACAGTAGATTCCAGGTTCCTGTAGAAGGAGACCAGCTCCAGAACTCAGAGGACAAACCAAAATTCCTGCCCTATTCCCCACCTAGGTCACATCTCATGTTCTTGTGAATAATATTTGGAAAAAGGAGAAAGAACCACTAATATACGGCTCAGTGTCAAAACACAAAAGAACAGCAGATCTCACTCAGAACTGCCTTTTCCCCTCTCGCTATTGTTCAGCTATGGTAGTAATTCCATTCTCTAATACGGCAGTGAAACTAGCTACCACCATACATCCCAGGGAAGAATGAAATTGTACTTAAATGGCTGCAAAAATGCAAGTGCTCATCTGTGAACATGACACAAACTGGATTGATCAGCAGCAATTCACATTCTTAACCAATGCAATACTCTTGCATTTTTTGGTCATTTTTCTTTTTACACTTTCAAAGGCTTCATCAGCCTTTCCTAAATCCAGGCCTACTACTACCACAGTCCTAATTCCCAGACATCTTTACATTATTTCAGGATAGGTAAAGCAAATTGCATAAGTGCGCAGAAAACTTTGCATGTTTTTTTTAGAGTGAGGCTAGAAGTTATCTAGTACTGTGAATTTACGCTATGTTTTCCTCATGTAGACCGAAGTACTTCATCATTATTGTAAAAGACAATCAATCACCTTATCCTACCAACTTGTTTTAAAAACAGAACAGAATTATTTATTTGATTAGTTTTGACTTTTAACAGTTTAACCATCTTTATATAGGAAGAGGCATGGATTTAGCTACCATTATAATATCCTTATTCCTTACAAAATATATCGGTCCCTGACTGTATTCCAAAACTTCTAAATTTCTGCCTTTGGACATTTCTACATTGCTACATTTCATCCTCACAAAAAACAACATGAGCCAAAGCAGCAACTGTTCTAAAGCAGCAGCTTTGGCAGCAGGGTTACCGGGTTGGGCAGGGATGCAGGTCGTGTTCCCCACAGCAGCCCACGCAGTGCTGCGCTCTGCACCTGCAGCTGGAGCGGCACTGATGTCCCACCACGTCCTGCCTCGTGCTGAGCACTGCTGGCACAGCACCCGGACCCAGCAGGCTGGGGTGGGCGAGAGCTGGGGAGGGGAAGCGCCAGGGCACTGGCCTAAACCAACAGGAGGGTTATCCCACACCATATGGCATCACACAGCAGTAAAGTCTGGGAAAGGGGAAGGAGAAGGGGGCTCTCATTACGAAAACATCTGTCCCCCCAAAACAACCACAACATGTATGTAGGCCCTGCTTCCCAAGGCGTGACTGAACATCGCTTGCTGATGGGAAGTAGAGAAGGATTTTCTCTTTGCTACTGTGCAGCTTTTGCTTGTTTCTTTCTCATTTTTTTCGCCTTAAATTAAATTGTCCCTATCTCAATCCATGAGCCTTTTTTTTTTCCCCAGCATATTTTCTCCCCTTCTCCCTTTCAGGAGGGAGAGTGAAGGAGTGGGTGGTGGGGTTCAGCTGCCATCGGGCCATTGACGTGAAACCAGCCCTGCAGGCAGTGAGTCACTCCTCTTGTTTGAAAGAGGCAGATCCTGCCTCAGCCTTCCCTAATCCCTTGAAATTAAGCATGTTACAAATTATATTCTCTGAATGTACCAGAATGTATCCAGACCTCCAGAGAATGTACAGCTTTGCTGGAAAAGGTGGCAATTCCCCACCCAGTATTCAACAATAATGCAAAATGGATGATTCCAATCAGAGACGCAGAGCTCTGGCTGAGGCCCTGCACTGATGCAGACAGGTATCTGCAAATTAGAGCTACAAAATGTCTCCCCTGGCCAGAGAAAAGTAGAAAAGCTTTCAGCAATATTAGTAGTGTATAACATGATTTGGAGCCAGGACAACTTGGACAGACTCGTCCAGATGTTATGACAAAAAGTTCTTTTATGAAAGAATCCACGTAAGAGGGCAACAGCTAAGCTACCACAGCCTTTGCACAGGTAGTTTACATCTTGGCCACAGACTTGGTTCCTTCAGATGGGTCCATCAGGCCACCCTGCCTGCCACTGCTCTTCTCCCCAAGCCAGGCACCAGCTCGCAGGACACAAGGGTTGCCTGGAGGCTGGACCACACAGCAGGATGTTCCAGAGTGTTTTTACAGAGCGGCATTATCACAAGAAGGATGCAATTTCCATGTTACGTTATAACATTTCAGCTTTTTCGGTATGCTGCTTTCTGTACATGTTTTTACTAAGAAATAATAACAAAAAAAAAAAAAAAAGGTCTTCTATTATCAGGTTTTCAAGCAGCCAACAGTAAGAAGCACTAAAAAAAAAAAAAAAAAAGTAATAAATGAGAAAATGTCCGAGGTGTCCACATTAGGAGAGCCTTTGATTCTTAATCCTCCCTGTCAATTCTGTTCAGCTATATTCCAAAAGAAAGAAAAGTAAGCACAGTCACGTGAGGAGCTTCTCTCTTTTGCACAGCACACTGCAGCAAGCACACATCAGCAGACACAAGGTGAATTTTCACACACTGCGAAGTGAAGAGCGGCTCCTGCGAGCTGCTGGCACTGGCAGAGGGGCCATGCGTGGGCTCCGGGCACGGTGTGGCTCCTGCTGCATGCTCCTGCCCACCCTGCACCAGGCAGAGCCGCCGGAGGGAGCGGGGGCTGCCAGGGGATGCCACCACTCCCCTGAGCTTATCTGCAGGACCCGGGCTGCCCGCAGCTGTTACCAGAGACAAAAGCAGGCTGTCAGCAAATACTGTTTTCTGTCTCTGAAGCTGGAAGAGAATGTGATGGACTCAAGAACGCTGCAGAAAAAGAGGAGCAAACATGTCCAGTGAAGCTTCTCTTTGGGATTTAAATATTCCTTTTTTTCAAACTTAAAAAAGCTTCATTGTTCATGAAATTTAATGCTCTAAGTTGGTCCATTTTCAGAAGGTAAATCCTAAAAAGCTCAGTATGGCATTTTTAAACAACTGCCACCACAAATCTCCAGAATTTTGTGCTTCTAACCTTGCTTTTAAGTGCTTGCATGACTAATAAAGTGTGACATTGCTGAGATTTGCTAGCATTCTTTTCTGTAACATAAGTTCTAGCTGACAAAAATGTGGCTAAATTTAGACACCTGCAGCAAACAAGAACCTTCGAAACAAAAGGAGGCTTAAGGATTAAAATTGGCTATGACATGTTTGTGCTCCAACATGCACAAGTTCACATAACCCCTTGTCTGCTGCCCCACTCACAAAGTCTCGGGCTGGCTATGATAAGTAGCTTGCTGAATGCTAGCTGTAAAAACCTTAGTCTGATCTGCTGCTACTCCAGCAGGTTGTGCTGTATGGCAGGTGGAGCCTGCTGGGTCTTTCAACTATAGTGTAAAAAAAAAAAAAAAAAAAAAGCCATTAACTAGGGAAAAGCAAACAGAGAAAGACTTCCTCTGTAGATAACAAATTTGTGTTAAGAAACATTGCTTCAACTGCAGAGAAGTCTCATACCAGGGTCTCACAACTCTAAATATGTTCAGATGCTATAATGCATTTTCCCAGTTTTCTACTGTCTACATGCTCTTTAAATAAGGCAAATGCAGCTGAAATGCAGCTGAACTGTTTTTCTTTACTTATTTCCTCACATACTGAAAAATATGAACCCCAGTTTAGTTTTAGTCCAACAATAGTCACACTGAAGTCAATTGATGGTTTATAAGACACGAATATAGAACATATATAATGGGAGTTACATCTAGAAAAGAGAAATAAGAAAGAGAGAGACTGTTTAAATCCTGTAGCTAAGTTTAAAGTGTTCAATCGTCTTCTTTTTTTGTTCTCTTTTTTTTTTTTTGTATTATGCCAAGCAGCTACCCTAAAAGCCACATGAGGATGACACAGAAACACCACTGCCTTGTAATACTTCTGCTGGTAGAATTAGACATGTTATTTAAATGTCAATTTACTGCAAAGAGGAATTCTTTTTAAAAAGAAAAATCAAAGTACCATTGGAAATTGAATTTTCAAGCTATTAACTTTACTAGGCTAGTCCTGCTGGCATATTGAATGTCTGCTAGGTATTCTCATAATAAGGTCACTTTTTCCACTTCAAACTTTGCATTAAAGCACCGTAAGAAAAACAGCCAGCCTGTGCAATAGGCAAAACTAAACTAAGAAGCCCAAATAATACAGCTACTGTGGAAGAGCTTTCTTCTTTTTCCTCACAGTAAAATTCAAGTTTTCTGGAAAAACAAAACCAACCAACCAAAAAAAAAAAAAACAACCCCCCCAAATGATGTTAGAGCCTTTCCATATTATCCAAAATCTACAACATGAGTGAAAACTCACATACTATGTTTCCTATTTATTTCCTTTGCAACTGTGTACTTATTCGTGCAGAGAACAGTTCCTGCTCTAAGGACATATTCTGAATTCCCTGTCAGATTTAAAAACAAGCAAATGAACAACACAAAGACAACAGTGCATCCCACAGCATTTGTGGCCTCTTGTCCTGGAACAAGCCAGAGATGCAGCTCTGTGGGAAGCTCCTGGCTGTCTGATGGCTTTGTGTTACCTTCAGACTGCCCAGGCAAATACTTCCAGCCATGGCAGAGATGAACACAACTTGCTGTCTCTAAATTTTGCAGAAAAATCCCGTGGATCATCCAAACATTGCTGACAGAACAGCCATCCTGTGCCGGATGCAAAAGCTTCAGATGCCTCAGGCCATTCACCTACATTGCACCTCTCTGTTGCTTGCCTCTTGCAATCGTACACGATTTTGTTGTTCTTTAAGATCTTAAAGAAAGCAAAACTTAGTCCAATGATCTAGAGCAAAGAGATAGGTTTAAATACCATCGTGCAGATTTTGCGTCATCCTCACTCATTCCATTTGCCATGAATGATGTCTTCCAAGTGTACTGAAGTCAGTACCTCCACTCTGCCTGAGGAACAACCCAGGGATCTGACTAAGCCAGTACGTAGCCTCCCTTTCAAAGCATTGTTCACTTCACAAATCATAAGCAAAGCCCCTGACTATTTTATTTCCGTTGTTAGAAGATCAAGAAAAAGCAGAAAAACAACATTGGTAAGACCGCAGTACTCTATAACTATGCACAGTACAAGCACCTAGAAGACTGAAAAAAAGAACTATCACTTTGGTGAAGTCTTTTACTTGTAAAAATTGTGACTTTTCTCATAACCAACATCCTGTTCTCATTTTTCTTCTGACAGCTGTAGGACCTGTGATGCTATTTCTATATATAATCTAGACATCTCTAGAATTCAATGATTCTTTCAAGAGAAAAAAAAATCAAGCGTGGAGAGCTAAGATTCAGGAATGGAAAGGAGGTGCCAGGCAGATTCTGCCAGTTTCAGTCCCCAAGAAGGAGGAGAACAGGAAGCCTCACTGATGCTTTTCACGTGTTACCCACAAGGAGCAACTCCAAGCAAATCTGCTGCTGCGCTTGGCGCTGGGATGCCCTCTCTGTGCTTCTCCTGCCCAGGATAACTGCAGCACGAGCAGTGCTCTCGCTTTTGCTGCCAGCAGCACAAAGCTTCCAGCAGCAGCAGCAGATGAAGGCAGCTGATGCCTCTTTGCCTCTGCATCGGGGCAATGCACAGCCAGCCCAAAAGGGATCAGCAGAAGCCCGCCAGGCTGGAAATGCCAAGTGGGAGGATGGCCCCAGGCAACGCACGCTGCCATCCAGGCTCCGGCTGTTCTAATGGCCAAGAGCTGAGAGGAACTCGTCTCCTGCTTAGTTCCCCTGTGGTAACAGCGTACGGCCACAAAGGCAGACACCTACTGCATAATCAGGCCTCTCAAAAGCGCTAGCAGAGTTCTCAGCTTTCCTGTGATACCCAGTGTCACCAGGGACTTCTAGCAGCATCGTGCCTGGAGCTGGAATACCAGTAACATCCACCCTACTGCCTCTAGGAAAAAAGGCCAGGGGTCAGCAAAGGGCAGTGAAAACAGGCAGCCGCACAGGAAGCTACTTTGTCCTCTAATGCAGAGGAAGAGCAGAGATATAGCCAAGAAAAGCAGGGCTAAAAATATCAAGAAGAGGGCAGAGGTGCTGCACAGTGCAGCCGTACTGGGGCCACAGCAATGAATTTGCAGCTGGTTCTAACCTGCACTGATTGAAAGGCAGGTACTTGCGTGGGGAGAGTTGAAAAAATGTTATATTTCCCATCTCTCTGTACCTTTTTTTCCAGTTTTGTCACTATTTCAGGAAAAGAAAAAAAAAAAAAAGCTTGAAACAAGGGACAGAGAACAGAGAAAGAGAAGAAAAAAGTACAGGGTGAAAGGTCTTAGAAACCCTATATTTTTTCATTAAGAACTTGGAAGTTTAGAGACATAGTTTTGAAAACAGAATATTGGCTTTGCTTTTTTTTTTTTTTTTAATTGATAAAAGCTCAGACAGCTCTGATCTTAATTAACTTGCAGATAAAGAGATTATTAAATGACTGATGTGTACAAGGCAGAATAATACAGTGCTGTCTAAAAGAGAACAAAAACAGAACTGGAATTAACTGGCCACACAGCTCAATCCTCCACGGCCACAACAGAGCAGGATCACCTAAACCATCGTCTTAAGCAACAAGAACTGCAAAGCCACAGCCTCCTCTTATAGGGACTGGGAAAAAAATGCAATGCTGTAGACTTTGGGCACATCACGAAATATCACACGGTGCACATATCGGCCAGCTCTACAGCAGTGGTAGAAAGCACCCCTTAAATGTTATGCTGGATCTTTACTCATTTGTAAAGTAAACGTGTATTTGTAAGAACATAGTTACTGCTTTGTATTTGTTAGCAGGTCATTCAGCAGCCCTCTTTGGCTAGGTTAGGTTGGTTAGTAAAGGCAGGGCTTTCCCAGATGGACACAGCCAGTCCTGACACTGAGGTGTTCCCTCTGTTCATCTTCTGAAGTGCCACTGACTCAAATGTGTTCCTGTGACGGCTGACTTCTGCAGGGAGCTGGTATCTACTTGACCAGTCGTCCCTTTGAGTCGGTAAGTGTTACCAACTCAGCTCTGTGCAATTTGAAAACATGAAAAAAATGCTCGAACAGGAAAATATAATGCTTTTCATCTTTTCTCTTACATTTTCATTGATGACTTTCATTACATAGTTCAGAAGACCACCCTTCAGCTTGTTCTTGGCTCAGACATACTGCTTTTAATTTATAAATTATGTCTTCTTACAAAAAGAAAAAAACCACTCCCTTCTGCCAGTCATATTGCCCTTGTTTTTTAATTACCACCACTAAAGAGAAAAGGCTTTAATGCCTAGAAGAAATGTGCACATACTTCCCACCACAAAGAAATTCATCAATGTTTAGCACAATGGCATGTAATTAATAGCTTTACTTTAAAATTCAGGCTAAGCTCACTGTAGCTGTTTGCCAAGAGACACACACTAGCACTGCCATACAGAATATATTTCTCCTATTGTTTCTGTTGTTCTGCAGGTAGCAGGGCTGTGAATACAAACCAAGGTGGCAGCGGCATGGCACTTCCGGAACAGGCTGCAGTCGTCCCTTCTGCTAAGAAGGTTCGTGTCACATGGAAGTTGCAGGTGGAACGGGAACAAAGAAGTTGTCCCCCACCCAGCCACCTCACTGCACAACTGCCAGCATTTTGGTTTTCTGTTGGTTTTGCTTTGGTTTTAATCAGAATAGAAGAGTGCTTTACAATTGCACTGAACAAACCCTTTTCTAGGTGCTGCTCCCAGGACTGACCCACATTTCACAGAGCTGATCATTGCCATGGTAAAATGCCATGGGATCAAAATTTCCAGCTAGGTGGAAACACATCCCATGGAGGTATGGCTGACACTAGCAGCCTGCTGTCTTCCTCTCCCCTTTCTCCACCCTATATCACTGCCCTGTTGCAAGGACAGTAGCAGGCTTATGTGTTTCCCCAGGTCAGTTTGATTCTTTCAGTTATACAAACTTTTTCTTTAATGGCAATGATGGGTTCCAAAATTCACCCCCCTCTTGTCCCCCCTCACTTCTGCCTGCCTGTTTCTGCTCACCCCAGTGCAACAGGCCTCTATCCTCCTCTTTTTGCCAGTCCAACAGTGTGTGGAAACTGTTGGAAATCAAGCATCTTATTTACTGTCTTGTTTACTAGCCTCAGTCATCCACAGAGAAAAGCTCTGAATTCTGCAGTTTAGAAGTGGCTTTGGTGGTAGCTAGTTTTGTTGGCTTTAGCTGGCAGTGATCCCTTCCCAAGCTGTGCTTGTTCCTCTGTCCTGATGCCACCATGGCCAGGCTGCCCCATGCTGGAAGCTGGGGGGAGAATCTGTGTCTGCACGCAACAGACATGGAGGAGAAAACAGCTGACTAAGCGTGATACCATATCTGAGGAGTTCAGATGCAGCAAGTTCATTTTTCATGCTGTCGCATTCACAAAACCCTATGCATGTGTTTACGTAACAGATCACCTGTGCGTCCTTGTGCCCATTCTCATCCAATTGTGCTTTGAAAATGAGTCAGGACTTTCTACAGCCTCTGAAGTCATAAATCCCAGACACTGCATATGACCAGATTTTTCAATACTGCTGTTTGCATGAACTGCGTTAGACCAGTATAACTTGTAACAGACTAATGGCATTTGCCTGAAATACCCTCTGCCAGGAGATGCTGTTGAACCTGCAGGGAAGTGTGAAGTAGGTTTCGCTGACTCATTGGCACAGCTGACTTGCTGTCCCACACAGCAGCCTTCAAATAAACAACAATCCCCAGACCTAGGTTTAAGGACAGGTATGGGTGGGGGGTGGGATTGCACAAATCCTGGAAATAGCTAAAAGTCTGAAAACTAAGCTAACCGCTATTTTGAGAATATTGTTAATTCATAAATCAAACTCCAGAAATAGCTTTGATCTTTGTATGTGTGTAGCTCAAAATCAAGTTGGGATCTCCAGCTGTTTACAAATCTGCTAGTTCAGGAAGCAGACAAAATAGAATCAATTATTTGTTACTCTGTCTGCTCCCACCTGTTGAGTTTTGCCTTATGTTTACTTGCAAGATCTGCAGGGAAGGGGTATGATTTTCCTGCTCTGCGTTGTATAGCACCAAAGAACCTCAGCTACATACCCCAGCTCAGGGGCAATCGCAGCACAAACCATAACATTACTAGTCCCAGCGTTCTGGCCAGTATAAACATAACCCTCAGCAATGCTTTTTGCCATCAACACCTAAAGATCCTGAGTGCCCACCGAAGGTGGGTTCCCACTCCAAGCTAACAGCTATTGCTCCTGCTCTTCAGAGTGGCCAGCCCTTGATCATTGGTTTTCTTCAGAAGCATGACTGTCCTCTAACCCGCAGCCTGCAATTCAGTTTGCAAGCAGGCAACCAAGTGAAAGTCCCCCAAAGAGAAGGGTAGCACAGAACATGGAAACAAAGGCAGAGAGAGTACTTTCAGCCTATACAGCAATATCCACATTTTGCAGCAGTAAAAATACGAACAGGAAGATAAAAGTGACACTAAAATAAACTTCCTCTCAGGACCACTTACCATACGTAAAAAAGGATAAAAGCAATATGAAGAGGAGATGTAACTCTCCAATAGCCTTCAAAATTAGCTCACCCACCTAGAAAATGTTCAAAGAAGCTGCCCTCCCATGTTCCATCAGCAGCACAAGTCACAAGCTTTTGCACAGGTCTATTCAAGAGGAAACAGATGTAGGGATGACAGCTGATTGGAACTATCTGATCATCTGTATCTTTCGATGTTTCTACTTACAAATCAGTAATAGTCAAAGGCAATTCTCACACTGTACCTTACCTTATGAGACATATGATTTGACCCAAAGGTTTTATCTTCATAAAAATTCCTCTTCTCCCTGTAACAGGACCCTTCTACATGATAGTCACAGTAAAGATGACTAGAAGCAATCTTTTTTAAATCCTCAAGTCACCCAGTAAACTATGGAACACATGTAACATTCACATAACATTTCACTCTTGTGCTCAGTAATGATTGTTTGCTTTTTGTATTCAGATCTGATTAGTTCTTAAAATAGGCAAGGAAATTTCCAAGCTATGGAGTTTGTAATCAAAAGCTTATTAACCTGAAGAAGAATGTTAAAAGTAAAGGAGTGCCTGCTTTTCTTTTTTGTAAATTACTTACTCTCATCATTTGACATTTTTGTCTACGTAAAAGAGCAGAGGGTTCAGCACTTCGTCTTAATCATTGGGAAATCTATCCAAAAGTACCTTGTCGTGCTGGTCAGAGCTGTCAGCTGTCAGTCTTGTTGATGAACAATTCAGAGATCCCATAGAGATGAACATGCTGTGCACATACCTATAAATAAAAACTACTTTGTGGTGAGTGAGAATTAAACATGCATCTACGTACATACAAGGCTGTAAATAAAAATTAGTCTCTTGTTCAAGGAGTTGGGCTGGACTCAGATGTCTGTATGTGCACTCTCTCCCTCCACCTCCTGCACCATTAGGATACACAGAGTTATACCTAGCACACCTAGCCAAGTCACTAAGAAGATGCCCAATGTTTTGACCTGACGAACTCAGGCTGGGGTCACTAGCAAGGAATTCCATCATCTCCTTATGGCTCCTTTCTATGGGGGGTGAGCAAGGAAGGACTGACAACAGCAGAATGGAGAAGGTTCTTGCCAAACCCACGAATGGAAGACACAATTCTCCCCAAAACATTTGCCATTACAGATTTCTACCTGAAACAGCAGAGGAATAACTGTGACTAATACTGATGGACAAAATGCTACCATAGCATCAGGTTCTGCCGAGCAGTGACTGAGCCAAACCAAGACAAAACGCAAGGCCAAAGCATGTGCAGGTCAGTACAAGGGTCTGTGTGGGTGGGGGCCTCCGGAAGGAGGCTGCAGCCTTCTGTCATACGTCTGAGAGCGCAGATGCCACACCAGTGGTGGGAAAAAGAGCAGAGGAAAGGTGTAATGTGACTCTTAGCTAGCATTAGCTACATACAGCACCATGAAAGAGCAACACAGTACCACAGTCTGAACTATTGCTCATGCATTGTGCATTCTGGAACATAGCACAGCCAAGCCAGAATCACAGATGGTGTTTTACATGACAGCAGTCATGATTATTGGCCCTCGAGTCATTTGGAAAAAATAAAGCTCCACATCTACCAGGATCAGGTCATACTGGAGGAGAGGAGAGAGGACAAGCAGGATCATTGGTTTATAAACATCAGATTTATGCTCTGATAGGTAATTATCCCACAGCTGGTGGGGAGAATTTCAAATAAGCAGTAAAGCAAATTGAATATCAGAATAAAAAATGAACTGTACCTAACCTAAGGTGGGCCTTCTTAGAGCACTACATCATGCTGTTTTGATATGAGAAGGCCCAGACCAAAGCAGCCTTATTTTTTTATTATTATTATTTTTGTTTTTGTTTTTGTTTTCCTGCAAATTTTAGGGCCAAAGTCAGTCCAACAATATCTTCTTTAAGCATTTGCAGCTCTGGAGACTAAGGTCACAACAAATAGTTTGTTGTGACGTGTGTTTGTCAGAAGAGGTCTTTTATTTGATAAGGGCAAGCCAGAATCAAATTTAGCATGCCTCTCAAACATCAAAACTAGCCTTTGGCAAAATGCACAGACTGGATAAAAGTATCCATCTCCTCGGTGAAACAGGTATCTTCATAGAATCACCCAGGTTGACAGCTCCTGGCTCAGGAGTGGCCAGAGCATATTTTGATTTTCACTTGCTGAGTATCTCACATTAGGACATTTATTGAGCTCAAATTAATAACTGATTTGGGGAAGTGCTAGATTTCAGGCCACTGTATCATGTGGGCTGCACTCAAACCACATGCAGCAAACAGAGCCAGAGCGTGAGGCATTGCTCTGCAGCAGCCAAGCCTACAGGCAAGTCCCTGCAAGGACACCCTGGACACATGCTTACTTGCACTGCTGAGACAAAATCCTGTATTGGTGTTAAAAAGCCCGGTGTGAGTACTCCTCCATCTACCTGCCAGAGATTTACCTTAATTACCTAAATCAGCTACTTAGCAAATAGGGCTGCGTGTGACTGTGTAACACAGCACTGCGCAGAAGAGAGGTCTGCATCCATCCTTGTCTCTGCCTGCAAACGCCCTCAGAAGAAATCTCTTTGGTTAAACTCCATGGGATGCAAACAAGGAGGGATCGTGTTTCTACAGAGTCCTAATGCCTGACACCAAGGAAAAGTATCTACAATGCAAAGCATGCTGTATTGCTAGTGGGAACTGCAGGAGGAGAGGGAACACTTCCTAAGACATCTGCAGGGAATATTTTATATATGGAAGTGTGTTTTCCCTTAGGGGACTATTTCATCACTTCATTTGATTATCCATCAGGTTTTAACGACCATGTTTTTAAAGGTTTTTCATAAGAATGAAATTCTGAATCAAAAGACTGTGAAATCCCACAGGGGAAGAGTGTTTTATTTATGTAGCCAACCATGACATTGGGGGATTAAAAATGGAAGTGGGGAAAAAAACGAGTCTTTGTAAAAATTATGCTGACTGAAAAAAAAAAGAAAATGAAAAAAAATGCCAATACAAATCGGTCATTTGCTGAATTGTAAAGTGTTCTTCAGTAACTTCAGTAAAATAAAAAGGCAGAAAGGGACATTGAAATGATTCCTGTAATACTCCCACTCGCCTCACGTTGTCCTTTGCAGTAATGCAACCCTAGAAAATCTGGAAATCGCTCCATCTCTCTGCGGATACTACTCTCAAACCAATAGCTAAAGCAAAACTGGAGGACTGAAACCACTCACATCCCAATTCTACTTTACAACTTGTCACCGCCACATAAGCACTGTTTTCATAAAATCTCTTGATTTTGTTTTGCTTGCTTGCAGTGGTGCAAGACTGGGGTAATGTGAAGTAAGCAGAAATACAGTTCTGGAAATGGAGGATGCCTAGGATTTAAAACTTCCCTTCACCTCCCTGCCTCTGGACGCTCTGCTCTTGGCCAGAGCCATGGGCCTCTCCCCAGCTCCCATCCTCTTCCTGCCTCGCCTGCCGCCTCCTCCCACTGCCTTCTTAGCTATCAGAGCTGGTCAGGTTTGCGGAGAGACACAAGCTAAAACCAAATGCTTCCTAGCATCAGTCCAGCTTCCCCAGCTTACTGAAAGGGGCTGGAAAGCCTGGCTGTTACGCTGTCTGCTGCTGTCCTCGGTTTGAATGAAAATCAAGTTCTTTCTGCTGACTCCCACTCTTAGCCATTTGTAGCAGACAGAATGAGAGCAAAAAAGGGATTCCACCGAGCAAGGGAACCAGGAGGGCACAGACGTGGGCAAAGCAGCTGAGCAACAGAAGGCAGCATTTGTTTTGACTGATGCGACCTGACAAAAGCCAAATAACGTGTCCATTTGCACAGCTGCATATTGCTGTAGATGTGGCAGGGACCACACAAATGATATTCCATGTAACAAACTGGTAATGCACAAAAGCATTTTTTCCATTTTCTCACATAAAAATGTAATACATTTCTATTTCAAAGCAACTCACACCATCTTTCTAGGCACAACAGGCTTTCTTAGAATTAATACAGGATGGTTTTTATCATGCAAAGTAGCGTGGGTTCAAGCAGGACCAATCCATGAGCAGCGACACCACCGGTTGTTCCACTTAGGAAACTGTAGTTGCTTGAAACCAGGGTTAGTAAACCCCAAAGTGCAATGAAATGCCAGTGTGCAGCTGGTTTGGGCTCCCAGAAACATGTGCAGCATGGCTAGACAAGCGATGCTCAGCGAGAGCTAGGCTCCAAAGTTAGCCTTCACTGCTTTTGTTCCCCCAGGAAATGCAAATCACCATCTGGTTACTTTTTTTGATAAAGGAAGGGTTAAAAACCAGGTGTAACTGGAAAGAAGATTTCAGCTTCACTGAAGAAACACATAAAAAAATGTATAAACCTAGCTGCATGAAACCATCTGGGCTTCTCATTACAGATGGGCCTGAATGTGAATTGCACCTAACCAAACCTTTCTGGGGCAACTGCTAACGGGGCTTCAGGGGGCCTGGGCTGCCTGTGCAAGGTGGCACTCGTTACCAAGCACACAGGAGTCTAGGTCTGATCGAGGTCTCACCACAAGTCTTCAAACTGACGGAGTGTTAAAGCAGAAGAATTTTAAAACCTCTTAAAGAGGCAGCTGCTTCCACCCCTCCTCAAGGACAGTCAGACCTTACCTCCCTGATTAAAAGGTGAATAATTACTTTCCAGATATATCTTTTCAATCACTCCTTTCTATACACTTTTGAAATTTACAATATGACAAACTCACACTATGATACCAAATGACCCAGTCTACCATCATTTTTCAATAGAAAAATGTTTTGATTGAGCAAAATCATTTCCCCAAAACTTAAAAAAAAAAAAGGACAGCTGAAATAGCTGCCTCTAGTGAACAGCAGAAGTGTAAAACATCCAAAACATCCTCGGGCAGCTTCGCTGCAGGCCTTACTGCACAAACTGCTGGAGCACTACTGGGGCGGGCTGTTTTCCATGCACAGTATGCCTGACTGTAACACCTGGAAAATGAGTGTTGCTGGTCCTAACTGCTAATCCACCAGCAAAATTGTGGAAAACAGTCAAAACTAACTTTTCCATCACCTTAAGCACTGGTCCTCCTTTCAGAAATGGCAGAAAGTTATAAGCTGTTTCTCAGCTATTTCTATACAAGAAAAGGTTTAAGATCTGCACCACACACAGAGTCCAAGTGGAGTTTCCCCATTCCAGAAAAATTAAATTATTAGCTTGTGTACAAGTTCAGGCAACAGGCATTTTCTGGACCTGGCCTGTCAGATAGTATATCCTAGCATAAGAGAACCTGGGCGATTTCACTTACAGAGCTCTAGTAAAACTGTATTTCTTCACCTTCTACACAAAGGTCTGTTGTGTGCCTTCTTCAAGGCTGATACAGCTTATCTTCAGGTCACTGAATATCATGAGACATCATTCTTAGAGCTTTAGTAATTTTTATTGTTTAAATATTTAAAAACAAAACCTCTTGGGATGTGGAATTGCAGTAGAGCTCTTATCAAAAATTTAAGGTGGAATACATGACTGAGATGTTCTAACTGTTCTTTGGTGTTTCCTGTCTTCCCAGAAAAGCATTATTTACTGAGATAATTCTGATCAAAGTTAAATTTAAGAAATACAGTTATGATGAAATAGAGATCAAGACTAGTACTAAATTTTGAGCTTCCTAGCACCACAAGAAAGGAAAAACAAGCCTACCTTAAAAACCAACAAATGAGCCAAAATCCAGATCAAATCAAATCAAAACAAAACAAAGAACGACAACAACAACAACAAAAAAACAACTGATCAAACTGATCAGGGACCATAAACTCTGCAATGCCTTTATTGTGCACATATGGTCCTCAGTACAGGTCACAGTATGGTCCTTAGTTTCTTTCATCAAAATTTAACCTCAGTGCCAAGTTTCTGGCTTCATAGTACTTGTTTTTGGGATAGTCAGAAATTACTGATGCAGTGCCCACTGTATTAAATCTATTTAGCAATGATGGCTTAAGGTAGCCAGCCATGTAACAGTGCAGCTGAACTCTTGAGCTGCCATGCCAACAGCATTTCACACACGGACCTAATACCCACTAACCCAAATGCACAACAAAGAAATGCCATGGTTTGATAACTCAAAACAGCAGAATTTGGTGGGGGAGAGGACAAGGGGATGTTTGCTGCTAACCAGGGGAAAGGAACCACACAATCTGGACAGTAGATGTCCCATTAAGGCCACTTGCTGGGACAGTAAGCTAACCCAAAGTAGCTGCATCTCCAAAATAATGAGTTTTAGTATCAAGTACTTCTGATTTGTACACCAAGCTTGTCTTTTTGGTTTACTGAACTCCAATGAATTGCAGGTGTTCCAGCACTCGTAACCTATTTGCTGTTCCCATTCTCTCTGTGCAGCAAATTGCTGACCACTCTTTATTCCATGGGTCTTTTAAGAGCAGAAGACAAAACATGCACGCAAAATACTTGAAAACAATCAAAGCAAGGATGTGCTACTAGGAAGCATTTTCACAGACCAACTGAACTGGTCTGAGGTTCTAGGTGTGCGTGGCAAGGTCCTATTTGCAAGGAAATGGGACAGCAGCAGCCGAGTATTTGACTTCTATCATGACTGAAGCACCACACCAAATGAACGGGTCCTTCCTGCTCAGGACACAAATCTTAACTTTTTACATTCACACAGAACCTCATGTAATGCCAGTACCCTGGCTCTGAATATCCTCAACAGGCATCTGGAAAGCACTCGTCTGAAGCATAAGAGAGAGGGCAGAGAGGAAATTTTAAAAGAAAGACATAGATTAAAAGACTGTAAGAGCTTGAGAGCCAGCTTCTGTAGGCAAACAGCCATCACAGTTTGAATAAGAACTGCTTTCTGGAGTGGAGTTGCAGTGGAGGAAGCTGCCATTCACTGTGGGACACTCATGGGACACGCTGTGGCACTGCCAGCAGGTTGCTCTGCGAGGGGAGCAGTGCTGCTCACTAGTGGCTGGCAGGTAATGGGCCTGTGTTTGAAAGACAGGGAAAGCACTGAAAGATGAAAACTGTGGAGGTGGAAGTGAGCACAAAAAAAAGGAAGAACAGAAATGGTAGGGTAATCATAGAAATGGACATAAGGAACTACTTGTGCTGAAACTACAAAACTTTGGATACCATTTCATAGCAGTTCTGGCTCACTACATGATCTCATTAAACTCAACAAAGCTCACAAATAAAGCCCATTAAAAAAAAAAAAAAAAAAAAGCCAAGAAAATATATAAACATTTCAGGATTTAGGGATCAGAAATCTGACTCTGATACTCAAAATTGTCTAACCAAACCTTCTTCTCTCCTGCATGCATACACATGCACACAGAAGCAACTTCAAGCTGTGTCACATTGAACGGGAGTCAGCTCGGTGTGCCTGTGTCACTACGTAGACAGAAGCTGAAATCAGCACTAACAGCAGCAGAGCACCCATAGGGATTCCAGAAGCATCCGCAGCCTAGGGACAAACCTGCCTCTTCAGGACATCAGGATGGAGGGAGCCTGCCTCTCTTGTTTCTCCTACGTACCTTCCCTTTGCTCTGCAAAGGCCTGAGGATTTGGTCCTTATTAAACGCAGGGTAAGTATTCCCCACAACCTCCCCCACTAACTGCCAGACTTGTATTTTACCTAACTTGCTTAGCAGTAAACATAGAAGTCTGAGGTATTCAGTGTCCACAGATCTCTAGGGGTTGTGAGGAGTGCACGACTATGTGCTGTCCTTCCTTGTCCTAAAGCCCCCTTCCAGCTCTGAATGACAGATCCTTTCTAAGAGCTTACATACTGCTGTGGGGCACTACACAGAGACAGCACTAAGTATAAAAATACATCTCGACGGGTAATGATACAACTGTTGCTATTTGCTGTTGCAGTAATTTTTTGTTTTGTTATTTTTTATTCTCTTTCCCTGGGAAACACAGAGAGGTTACAAATTCTTGAGCACAGTCACACATACATATAGTAACTGTAATGATAAAAGACGACAAAATTCAAACGTTCACTTCAGAAAATACCACAGTGTACTCTGGAGGGGGAAAACAGTCTATTTTTTCCCCAAGAAAATATTTTCTATAATAAATATATCTGGACAGTTTACAAAGTCCTCAGAGGCTAAACAGTTAGCTGTAACAAGTTCTATACCTGACACATTTTTCTTCAGGGTAACTTGCTTCATTCAGAGTTTTAATGTTTAAATAAACTGCTGCCCAAATCAATAATCTACAAAATCATTCACTCCGGGAAAGTTCTTCAATCCTTCCCACCTGTTTAAAGTCAATTTATACGATATACTACAGCTACCTCCAGATGCATTTCATTACCTTCCCACTCCATCTTCGAGCAGCCCCTCTGTAGCTTTGGCTACTGTTTTTCCAGTGAGAAGGGCCGCAGTCTCTTCTTTCATGCCAACCTGTCTCAGGCAGCTGAGAAGCCCTTTTGTCTTGTCTCTGGGGTTTAGATTACTGCAGTATGCCAGCAGAGACAGTGAAATCTGAGGGCAAACAGCTGGAACATATCTTCTAGTCTCTGCCCAGTGACAGTAACTGAAGAGGTATCATTGCTGTTGGCTTTGATAATCTCTGATAAAGCAGGTGTGGGAGAAAAAAACCCTTGGCTCTATTGATCCAGTACTATTTTATTTCCTTCTTTGCACTGAGTTTGTAGACAGCTGCTCTCCTGCTCTTGCATCTTAAATGCATACTTCTTGCATACTCAAAATGTCTGAGAAAATAGTTTCCCAAAGACTCCACAGAACTGTTAGCCTCTTCAAAAATCTAGAAACTTCAGTGACATACAGTCCTGACCTAGCACAGCATTTAAGCAAACGCTTTAAATAAAGTGTTTGAACATTACTATGCTAGCAGAGGTGGAACTGCTCATATGCTTAAACCTCCAGTAATGCCAAGATCCACCCTGTGTTCAAGGGGGTGGTGTCTGACATAATTTTTCAAACCTCCCTAGGAACAGAACAACGGTGGAAATACTTGGATCCATAACATCAAACAACTGCATCTAAAACGCTGATCAGTGGTAGTCATCCCTCCTGCTCCTTCCACCGCAGCCAGCCCAAGTGCAGCCCAAGCGGCAACAAAGCTACAAATGCTCTTTGCTTCTTGTCTTTGTCTTTGAGGAAAGATAAGCAGGTTTGTGTTTCCCCTCTCTCCTTTGTACATCAATACATGACAGAAAGCATTGTGCTTCCATTTACAGAAAATCACTGTTGTTAATGACATAAACTCAAGAAACAAGCATTTGGAAAAAGTGCTAATTTTGTGAAAAATGAAGCAAACATAAAGAGAATGACTTCACAGAGCAAAGAAACATTCCAGAAACTGCTCATTTGTTGCTGCTTACTGTTCTGAGACTACAAAAAAGGGAAGATGAGTAGAAAAGGACAGCAAGAGACAGAAATCTCTAGGATATATTATATTTCCTCAAAAAAGCTTTCAACACTTTTTGTTTTATTTCTGCTTTGGAAGAACGAACTGTCCTGACTTGATTCTACCTGTCAATCATTGTCTACAGCATCCTTGCTTGGCTGTCTAGTCATTAGGACTGGCTAATAGGTTCTCTCTCCTCTGCCATCTTATACCAAAAAAGCTACCAGCTAATGAGCTCCATACCAGGGCCTGATGGGGTCATCTCAAAATAATATACCAGATGAGAAATCTGACCAGAAATACTTCAGAAATTTTTGTACTGTCTATAGTTCCAAAACCACATTTTACTGCAAAAAGAATCAAATTAAAAATATCTTTAAAAGCCAACTGAAAATACATTAGATTTTTCTGCACTTGGATGGAAAAAAAAATCAGTATAACCAAATGAGGACATTCTTACAGATTTGTTATGGAAAGCTAGGGAAGAATGGAGAAAGAAAGCATCATGCAGACAGACTGAAGAAGATTCTGTATCCATAATGCTGTGATCCCAGAATAAACCTGTCAGTTTGTTACACATCCAGGTGTTGTTTTTCTGTAACTTTTGAGATACTTAATGTGCAGCTCTACTCTTGAGATGTGACACTGTGAAGATGGCACTTCTTACTCAACAGATCATCTCTGCAAGGATTTTCAGTCTCATCTCTGCTCATGTCAGGATTTCAGCTGCCTCTCATGATTACTGCAGATCCAAGATGAGTCTAGAGGAGTTATCTATATCCTTCAGTTTGTGTGTCAGTATAGCACAATCTCACACAGACGAGAGCATCTCAGCAACTGGTCGGGGACCTGAATCCCTCCTTACTCAGTCAGAGGTTTTCATTAGCCATGCAGCACACCAGAGTAAAAAGGCACAGCCAGCACTACTAAGTTCAGACCCTTGGACCAGCTGTGTAGCCTCATGGGCTTCAAACTCGGACACCACTTACACCTGTGCAACCTCTGGGAAAGTCATAGGGTGGCACAGGTAGAAATGAGGGCAGTATCTCAGCTGCAAATATATTTCCTGCATGAAGCAAAAAGAAGCTTCTTTCAGAAGGTCAATTCTTCTGCAAAGCTCACGCTCTTGTGGAGGAGGGCTGGCAACTTTATAAACCAAGGCTTAAGGACCATGATGACAACCAAAATGCATGCAAAAATTACATAGGCAAGAATGTTGACTTCACTGATGTTTCACTTGCAAAGTCACTACACAGCAGAGCTGTTCAAAACAAGACAGTGTCAACACACTGTGTATTTTCAGAGAGAAAGGAAATAACAAAAGCATCTAACATTTCTGTACGGGGTGCAGAGTTTGCTGTACTGGAGCAGATAAATCGTCCGTCTAGTTTCATTCCCTGCTTCCGAAGGCAGCTTGCATGGCATGCTTTGAACAGAAGCAAAAACCAAAGCACTAACTCTTGTGATGCATCCAGCCATTCGTGCCAGACCTTATCAAGGGAGAAGACCTCCTTCCAGACCCCTTCAGGTTATCTGACAAAAACACACAGCCTCATACTTTGCACTCCAACTTACCATGAGCTGATCTGAAGCGAGGCTCAGGAAACAAACCCGAGAGAATGACTTTTTAACTATGAGATATATTTGTTGAAGGAGAAAACATGCTTTCAGCCAAACAGATATTTCCAATTCTTTTCTTTAAAAAGACAGTATAAAGTAAGAGATCAAAACATCATTAGAGCTGAGAGTTCTGCTTTGAGTCTTCTTGCTCAGTGTACTCTGCAACAGCACTTTCATTTGAATTTAGAGATTCTGCTCACACATTCTAACACTCACTGAGAGGGGAGCAAGTCAGAGAGACAAGGACACAGAGCGTGACAGTCCGTCTGAAAGTAGAGCAGCATAAGCAGATATGCATGTATGCAGTCTACACTTTCTGCTGAGCTTAACTAACCATCTTCACGTACCACTAATGCACAAAATTTCTTTCTACTTCCTATGGTATAGATGGATGGTAAAAATTATCTTCTTAGGAGTATAGAGCCTCATAAGAAGACAGGATATGAAAATAAAGAACTCAAAAATAAACTATACTGTGCATTTGTTTGACATTTTAGGTGCCACTTTGCATCATTTGCAGTTTTATTAGTAAGGTAACTTAAAGCTAAGTGGTGGGTATTTCAGGACTCACCTGTTTCTAAAGCTACCAAGCTTCTCTGCAGGGCTGGATAGAACTTTGGAAGTTTATGCAATAGAAAAAGAACACAGGATGGAGAATACGTATAGCAAGTCTCAGATTTTCCTCTGGTTTGTCCTGTTTGCTCTGAGAAGCATACAGGAAGGATGATACCCTTTTAAATAATTTGCAAGCCCTTTACATTTCAGCTTTTGGAAAAGCATGAGCATATGTGCAGCTAGAGCAAGCTTATTTGTATGTAAAGAGCAGTAGACAACACTTTGCCAGTGCTTTCAGTTTCAGTGTATTTTGAAGATCAAGCTCTTTAAAATGCTTCAAATACAAGCCACAAGTCAGCGCCCATAGATGCAAATTCATACTGTGATTTGTTTTTCCCTTGATTCCAAAAGACATTACTGTGCTTTGACAGTAGTATAGTACCCAGGATCAGTGACCAGCATCTGTAGGGTATCTACGGTGTTCTTGCAAACCCATGCAAGACAAAAAGCTGATAAATTAACTGATGCATGCCCAGTTAAAGAAAACTTCTGACGAAGCCAAGAGAGTTCCTAAAAAGCTTGCACACCTGAGTTTCATAATATGGGGACCATATTCTGACAGCTGGCAACAGAACAACTGCATATTCACAGCTGCATAATATTTGGGTGGAAACAAAGCATTTTTATATGGAAAAAGTAATTGTATAGGAGCACTTACAATTTTTCCAGTATAATGCACAGATACTATGGTGGACTCCCAAGACATAATGAAAGGAAAACCAGGGGCCGAGGGAGCCTGTGGGTCCACATTGTCATATATTAGGTCATTGATGGAATAATTCCTTGGGAATCTTCTGCAAGGCCCTTTTTCATGTTTTACCTTATGCCAGACAAGAAACCAAAATAGCCCATCCAGCAGCAATGGGTCCGTTAGATTGCTCGTACATTTAGGGAATATCTCTAGTACCCCAATATTCTGGGTTTTGTCAAGGGTAAAACCATAAGCCACCAGCCACTCTCAGCTGAGAAAAATGTATTGCTAACAGGCATAATGTTGGGATTCTGAGAAAGAGCATTTCACAGCTGGAAACAACTTCACAGCACTCCGTCAGTTTCATATTTTAATATGTCATCTATTGAGAACGAAGGGAACTACCATGATATTAAAGCAATTTCTCTTTGACCCTTAGTGATCTCTAATTCACTGGACTCTGTAATTTGCTTTGTATTGAAGGTTAAGTATAGCTGCTGCAGCTGAGGGCTGAAGGATGACATTGTATCACTCTGCAGTATATTTCTCTCTCTGCAACATTTATCTCATTTCTTATTAGGAGGTAAAGAGAAAGGAAGTTCAGAATGCATGTGCCTACTAGGATGTGCTCATATCCTGGAAATGACTTCAATCAAAGCCAAAAGGTAGTATTAGCTTTGCCATGCAATTTATTCTTAAGGAACAACACTTTATTTTCGATAGTGAAGCTACACACATAGACATCATNTTTTTTTTTTTTTTTTTTTTTTTTGGTCAAAGCCACCATTTTTATTGCAAACAAACAAAATTAAACTGCATCAAAGCTTCTTGTAATGCCCAAATCTTATTCAAAACATGCAGTATGGGCCAACTCTTGCTCTTCGACACTGCACTAATGCAGTAGATACAATGGAGATGCACATATCAACATATTACCATGTTATGAATGAACTCAGTGTTCTTAAAACTAATTGGCTTGTCATCCAGTTGTCCTTCACAAAGTTGAGCTAACAGGACATAAACAATGGCCTCATCTTCTAATTCACTTTTTAGAAAATATTAGAAACTCAGGTCTGGGTATATCAAGTTAGACTGATGAGGCAGAGAAGACTGAAAAGACAGCCCTCTGCCTGAGATAGGTGTTAGAGGCTTCTGTATGGGATGTCTTTATGGCAAAAGGCATTCTCTGAGAATGCATAGTCCCTTGCTGCTCTACAGAAACAGCTCTGGAGGCTTTGACTGAAAGTAGCTTTAATCTCAAGTAGTGTGATGGCAGTTTGACTTAGAATGCAATCACCAAAATCACAGGATATTTAAGAGAAAAGAGCTTCCACAGTAATAAATAAGATTAGGGCAGCTACTCCCCATATTTTGGCTCTAGCCTAGGAGATCTACCCCAAAAGATTCCCTTGCAGCAATCAGAGACATAGATGTTAATACCTATGGCAGGTCCCACATAATACATTGCATTTTCCTGATATGTTGAATATTCCTGAACAACTCAGAGAAAAGCAGCTTATGCCATGGAATACTATTATTTTATGTATAGAAAAGTAGACATAATCATGCGTTTTGTGAAAAAAAAAAAAAAAAAGTAACAATGCA
>VXAV01009466.1:43455-54361 GCA_013399715.1 Alectura lathami | reverse complement strand
AAAAAAAAAAAAAAAAAAAAGGGAAAATAGTCAACTCAGACAAACTTCAGTCTGTATCTGCTCATCTAGAGCTCATGCCATGCATCAGAATTGAAAGCATAATTTTCATCCATCTACATGAACTGAATTGTTGTTATTATCCTGTTTTCCAGATGTGAAAGTCTGTAATCTCTGCCAATGTCTGCGTACCTAAATTTGTATTTCAGCAGTCTGGCTTACAGGTCTCAACCTATGCTGTGCCTCTAAAAGGAAAAGGTATTTTCTGTCCCTCCTACAAGGAATGTCCCATTGTTATGATCCCAAATTCCTTTCAGAATTTGTTGCTACTATTTTTTAGTTAGGTATGTAATGTATCTAATATCGTTTATAGCCTCAAGTTCCTTATTTAATTTGTATTCTTAACATTCAGAAATACTAGTTCTCAATCTAAACAGCTGGAGAGATCATTCATCAGATTAATTCTTCCCAATGTAGACAGGCTGGTTTTCCAAATCATGAAGAGTCTTTTCTACATAACATTTACATTCACCTCACAAAAACTCCATGTGAGAAAATTATAAGTGGACAATACTGCAAAATAAATGTACTGCTGACTCTGTAAGACAGCAGTCTTTTACATCTGTCATTAACAGATCAGATTCTACAGAATATGTGCTGTATTCAGCATCTTTTTCCTTCCAAACACTGTTTAATCACAGTGAAAACTCAACCACCAAGCTGCTTATCCATGGTACCTGGAAAGTTAACTTAATACACATTTTTGAAGCTATATAACTTTCTTAGAGAAATGAAGAAAAGAGATGTCTTAGGAAAGCAGAAAACATCCCTGACAAAGGTGAAGTGACTCACAGGAGAATTTAGGCCATAGTTCATGACAGGTAGTCGTTTGGTGACAGCTCTCCCCACTCACAGTCTTTCTTTACATTTCCTTCACACTCCCCTTGCTGCTTGCTCCTCTTCCTCCTCCGTATGTGCCAGCACAGGCACTTGTGCAACTGCATGGCCTACTGAGTCAGTGAACTGATCTGCCTGAAACAAAATCCAATCAAAAGAAGTCTGTGACCACAGAGGAGGCAGTAAACAAAAGGGGAGAAGGAATACTTGAAACGAGTACTGTGAACAGAAATACATTGTCCTTGAGACCACAGCCTTTGTGAATCAGAGCAGAATTTGGGACAATTCCTTTCCTATCTTTAAGATCTAGACACCAAAGCAGTCTTTGATGCAATAAAGCACCAGAAGCGGAACAGATGTGGTATCTGAAGACAAAGGACGAGGGGATGGACTTGCCAAGATGGCCAAGAAGTTGTTAAAGTTCAGGAGTTTGACCAAAGTGTACCCCCAAATTTTAGAGGATGGCTTTATCTCCTTATTTAAGGTCTAGACTACACTGGAGCATCTCTCACATGGCCAAATCAGGTGGTAAAACCAGGAATGCAATGCTTGCTCGTATCAACCATAAAAGTAAGAAAAGCAGAATGGCATAGTCTCCAAAGATGGACAGTTCACATATGAAGATGTTTTGTCACTTCATTAGCTCTGTGTAAGTTGCTAGTATCAAATTTCTCTCCTACCAGCTACTTTTCAATTTTATTTCACTGAACTACAGCGTTTACCTGTGGAAAAAACTTTGTCTCTGAATACCTTGTCTAGTCAGGTCCAGAATATCAACAAATATTCTACTCATCTACGTCAAAGTACTTCTAAGGAAAATAACCTGGAAGAGGGAAAATGGTGGCTATTTACCTTGTACTGTTTATTACAGCACTACTTTAAAACATCAGCACATCACAGTACTGGCTAATGGCACCAAATGGGATTATTACCCCAAACAGTACCCAGATTGCATTTGTCTTGTACAGGACACAGCAGTCCAGTAACTATAACAAAATACTGTGCATGTGAACAGCACACGCAGAGCAGATGGAGGAATTCATTGGACTATGGTGAGGGGAAAGGCAGCACACAAAGCCCATAACCTGGGGAAAAGAAAACCATTGGGAAAGCCTTACTGCTGGGCAATCACCAGGTTACCTTTATTTGTACAGACTTGCTCAGTGTCAGAGATTCACCAAGTTCCTCTCTGGAGAGAGAGGATGCAGTACGAAAGTGCATCACTTGAGACATCAGCTGTCTTCCCTAACTCTGTCATACGGCTAGAAACAAAAGAACATTACATGAAGCTTGGGACTGAATGCAGGCTGTGTATCTGAGCAGCAGAAAAAAAGGACTCGATATATCAAAGCTAAAAGACATCACATATAACCCAGGGACGGTCTCTGTGTCTCTTTCCCATTCAGGATATCAGATAGTTTCAACCCTGTTCCAATGCACATGGAGTCACACCATCAGAAGCCCCACAAATACATTTTTTAAACAAATGTAAGAACAGGTAAAAACCAACTGCAACAAGCTGCATATATTCAGATACTGTATAAATATCAACTGTTATTTATTTTTACTACACATTGGCAATTGCATCGATAAGAAAAAGAATCAACTACCATTCCACGCTACCAGCAAGAAACAGCCTAGACGAGAACTCGCTACAGTTTTATCCTACTGCTACTGCTGAGTTTCACTCAAAATTTGCCAGGTGTAAGCCTCAGATTTAAAATAACAGTGACTGCAAGCTGGGATTCAGAGAAGCCAGGAACTTTTTATTCTTGCTAACTATCTACACTGAGTTTAACGTACTCTTATAAGGCAGAGGTTGGGGTTCTTTTCATGAAAGAATTTTATTTTCCACTATAGAAATTAAAGTGTTTCTTTGTTCATAGGTTTGGTTTAAAAAACACTTGGCTAAGATCTATTTTTCATCTTCTGTGCTCATCACGGTTATGCATGAACAAGTAATTCTTGTAGTGTTCCTTGACTAGAAAAGACATAGGATCATACATAGCATCATCCCTCATAATCAAGAACCTGGTTGAAAACCCAGAACCAAACTTCAAAAGGTAGCTCCAAATAGGAGTAACCTCTAAAAAGAAATTCCACTGTTGTTAGCTGCTGTGTTAACTTGGCTGCTAGCAGGAGCTATTAGAAGACTAATAGAGAATCCCATGATTCTCCCTTCTGCACAAAATAAATAAAAGAAAGAAGGTGTTGAGGATGGGAGTTGGTGACAGCTGTGTTGTTTTTTTCGGTTTGTTGTTGTTGTTGTTGTTGCTGTTGCTGTTTTTTTTAAGATAAATTAAAATCAGTGTTCTTAAGCTATTAACGGCTGATCACTTGAAGGAAGTATGCAGCTGTCCTGATTAATGATCAAATTTTAAATATTTATGATGGATGAAGTGCGTATCTGGAAATGATTGGATGTACTGCTGTTTGTCATATGCTTCTCACCAGGACACGACTGAAACAATGGGTTCTAATTCTGGGATATAATACTGTAAGAATTTGTAGAGACAAACAGTGTGGAAAAAGATATTTCAGTAGTTGAAAGCTGATTGAAGAATATATTCAGGATATGTTGAAATTTCAGAATATGTTGAAATGAGCCTATTTTCTTTTCCCTTAAAACCAATTTTTTGATGACATGATATTTAAAGTTGTTTTGAATCATAAGTTTTCAAACATACTTTAGCATTTACTAAGAATATGCATCACCTCTGGTCCACCTGAAGTGCTTCAGGCAAAGGAAAATAGAACATAGTAGCCGCTATGGTATCTGCAAAGAAACCAAGGCCAGATGGACTCTGACTAAACTGTTAATGCTGATCGTTACCTGTCCAGGCTGATAGCAGCGGTACAGACCTTGCTAGAGGACAGGGCCAGGGGATCTGGAATTTTTGGTCTTCCTTCCTCAGCAAGAATATAGGAGACGGGAAGACCCCAAGCAGACCAGCTCCATGTTCTTCCTCTCTGTTCCCTTCTCCTCTAAGGTTGGATGACAGTGGAAGTAAAAACCGTCCGCTCTGCACCATTGGGTAGTGTGGCATTGTATGCCCGCAGTTAGAGCACTTTAAATATGCTGCAGACTTTACATTAAATGACACTGTTGTATATAATATTCTTACCAGTCACGTTACATTGATGAGTAGTTGAAAGAAAAAAGGCTAGCTACGTATGAGATATGATTCATAAAGGATAGAAAAAAACTGTACCTCATTTTTGCGGTACTTCTTTTGGAAAAATCCTGTAAATCCATAAGAATTTCACATCATATGCTACACGTAATTAATACATGTTTACCTCTGATATAATGTGGAGGAAGCAGTTTTTTCAGATGAGCCCATGATTTTTCATGATGCTTTGTGTCTTTGTTAAATGGTTATGAAGTAACACAAAAAAGTAGCTTGCAGCTTTCTGCAGCAGTATTTTCATAGAAAGTGAGCACATTTTGACTCAGTCTCTAAAGACACATCTCTAGTCCTACTGGTGAGCAAGTATAGTGCAGATTATATTAACATACTTTATTGATCAGAAGCAAAAATTCTGTGAGTGGAATTTAGATTCCAAGATGGTTTGACCATTTTTTTTTCATTTTAGACATTTTCATCGGGGCCAAAATTGTTTATCCTATACTTTAGCCTAAGGCAAAATTTTAGACCTGAGCTAGGATCCATGTTCGTAAGACAGGTCTGGACCCAGCAAGGAATCTTATGTCATTGCAATCAGAATTCATGATTACTACTAAAATCCTTTGGATATTCATCAGCTCCTGATGCTTAACTTTTCAAAAATTCTCAATAATTATTTCCTGTAGCAGGCAACATTGAGAAATTACTTTCTGCTCCTATTAGAAACATTTAGAATGAAAATATTCTCCCATTGGTATCTTTGTGTGGTATTAAGACTGGGAATGTATTTATATTTAGGTATCACCCAAGAGTAAGATTCTTGTATAATTCAGTGCCACACTTAGAGAAGAAAAACCTCTAGGACGCAATATGTAGTTAATATTCAGAATTAAGTCAGTTTCTTATGCATCAACTGGTAGGTCAAATTCAGCTCTGTGTGCTGTAATTTATAATACAGCTTTATGCCCAAAGCAATATGGAAGCCCTGAAGCAACACTGTGAATTATTACAACTGAAACTGAGCACTACCCACCAAAATGTATATGATTTCCTACATTTCTACTGCAGACAGACTATAAACATGATGTCACATAGCCCTCTGCTGCAAGGACATCTAAATAAAATATCAGTTTCATGACCAGAGTCAGCATTTGACAGTCTACTTCCTACAGCCTTAGTACATGGTAGTCCAGCTGTTTCAGCTGATTTAACTGATCCAGTAAAAGTAACATAAGGAACTTCATAACTTTCTCAGAGCTCACCTGTTTCTCTCCCCTAATGGGATAGCAAATAAAACTGCACAGCAATTTGGTAACATTAGTTTTGTCCAGACTCAGACTCTGTATTTCATATTTAGTGCTTTACATGGAAAGGACATAGGACAACAAACTCCTGGAAGTCCTCAGGAGCTGGAGCTGCACTATCCTATGCCCTTCTGCTTCCACACCCGGGCTCTTTTCTGCTCCAGCAAACAGATGTCCCATTGTCTGGGAGCAAAGCCCTACCACCGTTGCGGCACCCTCACTGTGTAGGAGGGTTCACTCTTGAATGGTTTAAACACTGTAAAAAAGTTCACACTAAAAGGGGGAACAGCGGGAACAGACATCTCTGAAGCAGACAAACCACAGTTACACTGTTTCTTCAGATACTGGGGAAATTAATTCCTCCACTCACATTTATCTGGACAGTATTCTCGAAACAGGATAAAGAGATTTCATAAAACATACAGTGCCTTTTTCATCTCTGAAAACTGGACATGTTTTTATCTTAATCATTTTAAAAGACAAGCGAGCTGAAGACCTGGGATCATTAGGCCAAATATGTGCCAGAAGCACCCCTCTGAAGATTATTTTCAGCCATGATGAGTGGCATGTGTGGGGACAGAACAATGTTTCCACTCTAAAAAAGGCAACTTTCCTTCTTCCCCACTCTCCTATCCTCTGAGAGCTCTACCCACAACAGGTACATTATCAGTAAGCCAGTTTGCAACTCAGGCTTATTAGCCACTTTTTTTTACACTCCTGCTAATACTCTTTAAGTAATATATGGCATTGTGAAGAAAAAGTTTCAAAAATTAACAAAATCCTATAACCAAACCCACCAATATTTGCTAATTAATTTGGATGTGGCTTTTTGCCACAGCACAGCACACCGCCCTGAGCTCCAAGAGCCTAATTTATACACTTCTTGGGGCAGGTTTTCAGCGGTGTCTCCCTATGGCTCCATTGTAATGGATTTAAAACTTCCTGATTTCCACCTCTATGAGAGATCAGAATTACCCCCAAGAGGTTTAAGCCTCACCTAAATTAGTTCCCAATGTGGAAGAATCTGCAAATAAACTAATTAGAGATTAACCAGCTAATACATATAGATAAGATAATTAGGGACTAATTAGTGTTTATATACTATGGTCCTTCGAAGATGTAAATTGCTCAGAAAGTGCTAAGTATTATATGTCAACTAATAGTTTCCATGGCTGCCTGACAGCTCTTCAGCTACACATCTCTACACAACTTCTTCTGTATAGTCTGTCATGATGAACTACATCTTCTCGTCTGACAAAAGAATGAATGAGAGAAAAACAAGAAAAATCAAACCATGGTGAGCTATCAAAATGCAGACACTTCCAGAAAAAAAAAAAAAAGAAATGTCCTCTTCTGTTGTGCAGTAAGGGTGGGGTAAATCTGGGGAGTCACACTGAACCCAAAGTTGGTTGTTTCAGAAATACCCTGATGACCCTAGAGGAAATAAGGTCCGTCCAGAATTTGTCCTACCTGTAATTTCCCATCTGGCTTAAATTAGTGAGATTTTTATTCTTCTTGATCAAATTAAGTCCAAGGGATGCTGTAATCCCTAAAGGACCACATTCCACGGGCTCTGGAAGACTTCCTGTTTTGTATATATACACCTTGGTTTATGAAAGCTATTATGAACTTTCTTTTATCCATGTTTTCAACCCCAGGTATCTATACTCCCACTTTTTTTTCCCCAGTTTTGAGCTGATGGTTAACACTACAGTGTTCATCAATGAATAAGGGGCTATAACTGAGTCATTCCCGGAGAAGTAGGAGAAGTAGCTTTTAGGAGTAGGAGTCACGGGTCTTGCACAGGATGGTGCATTAGGTGCAGAGGGTCAGAGTTTACCAGTGTAAATACTGCTGGGATTTGCCATTACTACTTTTGCCTAGAGTATAATCTAATTTCAGGCAGAATAAGTGGTCTCCCATGTGAGAGATTGTCAGAAACACAGCAAAAGACACACTGTTTGGGCGCTGAGATTTAACCAGTTTGCAAAGGGCGGCAGTAACTAAGAGGCAGTAGCTAAATACAAAGCTTTCAGAAGACGTGCCTTAAAGAGATTGATTTCCAACTAGCCTGCCTTTCTACCCTTCCCCGTTTCTCTTTCCACACAGGAAGCACTGTGGACACATGAGAAACAGTCTGTGCTATTTCTAATCAAAGGTCACTAAAATTGGTTTTGTCATTCTGTCTCTTTAAAATAAATTATCTTATTACCCTAACTTGGAGGGTCCTTTTCAACACAAAGCCATGACTGTGAATCACCTTCCTGTTCATGGGTGCAACTCTGGCACTTGACACAATAATTGTTCCTGACAGAGGTGGAGAATGTATTTCCCTGGCAAGGCTGTGCTTGTGCATTACTTAGCACATGAGAAAATCATGCCTGGATCATCCTGCACTTTTTCTAGTATTTAATTTAATGCTAAAATTCTTCAAATCCCGTTCTCCATCTGGACTCTACCAGGCTTTTCTAGGACATGTGTAAATGTTTCCATTTCCCTTGAGTGAGTACAGCCATCTTTTCAAGTGTGTCTTTTCCCTGCAAGCAGGCACCACGCGCACAGCTTTCATTCCTGTAGAATGTAACATGCAGTAGAAAATGTGCAAAGCTAGCGCAGGATGAGTAAAAGCTCTCAAGTGTATGCTGCTCATTAATTAGTTAACACAGTCTCCAGCTGCCTCCCTCATTCAAGGCTGTTTTGCTTAGCTTCCCTCCTCCCCACCCTCCCCCAAAAGGGAAACCAACCCCATACATGCAGCTTTCTTTAAAGAGGATCCTGCCGTATCTCTGATGTCACCTACATTAAGCATTGCACAAAAACACAGAGAGCACATTCCAGTAACATTATGCTAACTCTTTTCCTTGAAGTAATTTATAATGTTTTTACTTGATAAATTAACTGTTAGATTTCCTGTTACAGTACGGGGTATACTACAATTTGAACAAAACATTTTAAGTCCCCTAACGTCTA
The DNA here is from genome assembly GCA_013399715.1 of Alectura lathami. NCBI lineage: Eukaryota > Metazoa > Chordata > Aves > Galliformes > Megapodiidae > Alectura > Alectura lathami. The sequence continues at coordinate 46,065 of VXAV01009466.1, read as the reverse complement.
CCTATGTAAGGAACAGGAGGTATGTTATGCACATGAGCAGAAAACATGTACAATAAACTCAAGTTACCCACTAGAAATGAGGGGAATTGGTTTTACAATGGAGTTCAAAGGTATCACCGTTAATGATCTAGCAGTTCTGGGCTATGCAGAAGACATTGATATCACAAAATGCACCAGCAGGGCCAGTATACAGACAAAGGGCAGAAATGTGGAAAGGGATTCGTCCAAAGCCAGAGAAAATATTTAGATGCATCTGGGAAAAGGAAGTTGTATCTCCTGAATTTAACCTAGAGCCATAACCTTGGTTTACCATAAGTGATCTCTAACAATTGCTAACATTTCACAGAAGCACACAACACTTCAAACATTGCTGCTTCCCGGAGCATAAATGCTTGAGTATTGACATGTATACATCTAGATGTATAAAATTTATGTAGTGCAGTAAAAGTTCTCCCAGGTGTAAGTAACTTTAATGGCAGCTGAAAGCTGACATATTTATGGATTTTCCATTTACCCTGCTTCTCAGTTTAAACAACTTACCCAATAGAAAATAATTCAGAGTTTATGTAGAACATTTTACTGGGATGTCAGGCATTACAAAATGAGGGAAGTTTTATGACTCTGTTTTTAAACCTAGTTCTGATAAAGGCCTAGCCAGTCTGTAAGTGTCCCATTCAGAAATGCTTTTGGATTGTTTATGTCTTCTTTCACCAAATTTGTATGAAGGACAATCTTGAGCCATCTGGTGCCTATTTAATTTTTAACCACCTCTCACTTGGAATATTTCTTTCTTTATACTTATTTTGTCTTAACAAATTGGCCATAAGCTAAACTGCACCATCTGTGACTTCCAGTAAATACAACTGTTGCTAATGAAATTACCCAGCTTCATCATTTTGATTTAAATGCATTGCCTGCTTTTTCTATGACCTTTCATTGCTTGCCATCAAATCACAGCTTTCACACATTTAGATACACACTCATGTAGGTCAGGCTTCAGGAATAAATCTTATCTGTGAATCTCAAGAAGCCTGGCCAAGCTTGCTCAGCAGGCTGGCATGCGCTACCACAGCCAGGACCATGCAAGGAAATCATTACGGCATTTGTGACCATCCAGCTTAGGGGCTGAACTCAGTGTGTTTCATGCTTCAGGGCAGATCCCCCGCCATGTGACCAATTGGTCACTGCTTCTTGTTCTCCTGCCTCCCATTTGTTTGACTGACTGAATTAATGATTCTGGACGTACCAGCCCAGACTTTTGGCGACCCTGTCTCCTATTCAATCACAGGATAAACTGTACTGGACTGAACCTGAGGAAAAGACTAGGACCCTTACCTAAAAGAAAAATAGCAGGAAGCCAAGCAAATCAATGAAGGATTAGTGCTGGAGATGGAGTTTAATGCCGCCCCAACTATTTATACAGTATTTTATCTGTAGAAGCAATTAGTATGATTAATTTGAATACAGAGGAATCAGTTCACTTGCCCCCATTTGAAGCTGGTAGGTGCCAGGCATTTAATAGTGTGCCAACGAACCGCAATTCACTTTACATCAGGTGATACAGGTGCAATTTCTTTAGTCAGAATGTGATCTGCTGAAGTAGATATGTGTCACCAGTAGACATAGGTGTTGTGCTCAGTCATTTACACAGCTCCTGCAATATTTTTATTAGTAGCAGAGTATGTGTGACACCAACAAAGCCTAGATCCTTCAAGCACAGAGTGTAGCCCCAGTGAGCTGGGAAAATAAGAAGCACCTACTTCAGAGGCATAAGCATGTATTGCAGAGGTCCCTTAGATGCTCTGCTAAGCTAAGGTGTTGGTTTGAGATGGATTCCAAAGCACCAACCTGAAATTGCTGTCCTGACAGGACATGGCTAAAGACACACTTTCCAAACCCACATCCAGAGGTACAAAAGTGTCATGAACTCAGTTACTGAGAACAGCAGTGGGTCAAGCATAAGAACAGATCTGACTACAGCACGCACCTTCTGTACCCCTCCCTGAGCCTTTTCAGTATAAAGACAGTAACACGTATCGTACAGTCACTGCTCCGTTAATTTAGGGCATGACAAGACCACAAAGAAGAAAAATGTGAATACTGAAATGAGTGAGGAATGAGCAGCCAGGTTCCCAGGTCACATGCATTGGCCTGATGGCACACCACACATTTGCACCAGGTTTTCATCCCTCTTCCACAGAGGAGGAAGTCACAACACAGGTGCATTCTGCATTCTGAAACGAACCCTTGTTTTCTGGCAGTTACCCAGAACTGGTGAAGAATAAAGCAAATCAGTTTAAGGTCTGAAATCAAAATGTAATACCAAACAGCTCAGACTAGCTTCCTCTTGCTAAGAAAGAGAAAAACATAAGAAACTTAGAAAACCCAGAACAGCAGAATTCAAATTGAGTTATTTCTCAGAATTCTAACAACTAGTCAGCATTAGAAACATGATGCTATAAACACACCAGTATCCTCTGCATTTTCAGGCTTTCCAGAGCAGATGCTAGACAGTATTACCACAATGGGTCGATACATACATTGTGATATGCAAGCCCCTTTCTCTGCCAGTCCATCGCCCCCTTTCTACATGGGCTTATTTCTGCAACT
>VXAV01009466.1:23507-33954 GCA_013399715.1 Alectura lathami | reverse complement strand
TTTTACCCAAATGCTCTGTGAACACAAAAGAAAATGGGCTTTATTAAGTGCCACTACCATTTCCAGCTTATGTACTACACTGATCTGTTGAAGAATCAGCCATTTATTTTGTCATTTCCTGAAAGAAAAGTGTTCTCAGACTGATTTTCTATTTTTACCACCACTTTTTTGGAATAATTCTGGCAAATAGGTTGCAAATTCTGGAATCCGTCATGCAGGCATTTCCTTCACCTCAGTCAGCTTGTTTCANAAAAAAAAAAAAGCCCACCTCCCTACACACACACACACAAAAAAAAAACCAACCCAAACTACTGTTTTAGTTCCCTCTCTTGCTTAACTCCTATACAGAAACATCAGGAGGCTAACACCTGACAGCCAAAGCCTCTCCAGTTCTTAGTATCTTAGTGATACTTTTTTCCTACTCTAATCAACTGAAGAGGTGAAAAACATATCCTACATCAGACTGAAATAGCAAACAGAAAAGAAATGCTGAGAGGTGACTTGGTATTTAACTGAAGACAAGACACAGCAACTGAGTATCATTGGCAGGGAAATGCCCCTGTAATGTAACAGGTCCTGCCTCAAGGTGGATGGTACTCAAAGACAACACATCAGCTAGACCTCTCCACCAGCCATAAAAGAAATCTAACAAGACAGATTCTCAACATCAAACAACCTCTGTGAATACCTCTGTAAATATCCTAGCAACAGTTCAATGGAAACACCAGTTATTAGCCCGCAGAATATGTCACGACATGCACACCCATTCCCCAGCTCCACTGAGAAGTAGCCTTTGGTTTGTATGCTCTAAGAGAAAAGTTTNTGACTGAGTATTTGCTTCCACTGTCTCAAGAAGAATGAAAATGCACCCTTGCATGTTCAGAAATCTGTGTAGCTCTGTAAGTTTTTTATGAGACCACTGCTCACAGCTACTTTACAGGTAAGCCCACAGTCCACTGCAAGGAAAATGGAGAAGAGAATCCAGGCCTGTCTGTGTGTCTTGAATAGGTCACAACCTGGCCAGCCCATCTTCTGCNGCAACTGAGTATCATTGGCAGGGAAATGCCCCTGTAATGTAACAGGTCCTGCCTCAAGGTGGATGGTACTCAAAGACAACACATCAGCTAGACCTCTCCACCAGCCATAAAAGAAATCTAACAAGACAGATTCTCAACATCAAACAACCTCTGTGAATACCTCTGTAAATATCCTAGCAACAGTTCAATGGAAACACCAGTTATTAGCCCGCAGAATATGTCACGACATGCACACCCATTCCCCAGCTCCACTGAGAAGTAGCCTTTGGTTTGTATGCTCTAAGAGAAAAGTTTCTAGGATACGGGCTTTTAAACAGAAATATAGAGATGACCTTGCATTAGGACTTCCTGTTTGTAGCCATCACTTGGAAATGGCACATTTAATATTACATAACATCATGCCACATTAAATACAGCTGAAATGGGGAGATCATTTATTTAATTTAGTTTATTTAAGATGACCTGCTGAAGGATGCAATGGGATGGAGAGAAATGAAAGAAGGAAATGGCAGCGACCTTCTGTTATCAAAGTGCAGCGCCAGCATTAGTAGGGGCTTTGCTCTAAGGAAGCCAGCAGCTGCTGAGTCTCACCAGTACTAATGACTGTCATTACGCCCATTTGTGAAAATAAGCCAAATTTTAGAGAAAAGTATGGACATAGTTGGGGCAGAGATTTATGGTGTAATCATAATATACCGAAGTCAAGACAAAATGTCACCTCAGTAGCTCAGTTAGCGACAACCGCTAAAATAGTGTGAATCAGCTCAGAGGAAAAAATTGTCAGTTACTGCGATTAAAAGGCAGATGTCAGCTGACGCAACTCAATTGTGTGGAATTCAACACAATAGCTCAGGTGAGGGAACCAAGGTTTTGGTTTTTTTTTTTTGGACAATGCCACTGGACAATACCTGCTAATTAAGCATTCCAGATGTGAGAACTTGTCATGAAGTTTAGTAAGTACCTTACAGGGATGCAAGTACAACAGGGAGAATTTCAGCCAGCTCCACTCACATAACCATGCAGATGACCTACTCTCACTCAGGATATTTATGCCAGCCAGCTGACAAAGGTAGAAAAAATATCTGATGTCAGAAATAAAAATGCAGATGACATATCAGTCAGGCTGTGCAGCCCTTACGGTAGGTAGCTTACTGTAGTCTCATTGATTGGGAAACCCATTTCAGCATCACTAGGACAATTCACTGTTTGTGACAGTCGCACACAACTAATTAAGGTTTATGACACAGCCAAACACCCTGTATATCAATGTTTTAGCATCAACATGCCAAGAACCTTGGAAACCATGTTCCTCGAGTACATTTGGACAGTATTAAAGCTAGAGGCTAAGCCAAAGGCAAATAAATTTGCTGTGGGCATTATTTAACACAGATTTACAGCTTTTCTTAAAAAAGAGAGTATCACAAATGTTTAATTCATTGCATCTGAAAATTCAGAATATATCCAGGAGAAAACTGTGCAGTAATGATTATAAAACAATAACTTAAGTCTCCAAGAGTATTTGTACCTAAGATTCTCAATCACGAAGCTTGGCTAAGCCATCTCCCTTTTCCATACTGCCATCATACAATAAAGAAAGGTATTCTAGAAGAAAATATAACTGGTGACTATAAACTATTAGGACTATAAAAAGAACTGGGCAAGTGAAGACTGAAGGTTCTTTGATTTTGATATCTGATCATATTTCCATTCACTTTTCAAGTATGAATACAGATTTATTCAGAGAATTGTTGGTTTGAGAAATCCAAGTAAAGCATTGCTGGATGGTAACAATATTCATGTATTTTAGTTGACTTTTTTAGATCTCAGCCTGATGTCTTGCCATAATAAAACATCCCCCTTGTGATCTGCCCCTGAAGAGATTCCTGTAGTCAGGCCTTGCAAAATTTATCCAAACTAAGCATGAAAGCAAGAAGTAACAATATTGAGAGACATTTCATCTAAGCTGTGAACTACCATCCTAGACTAGTCATCTCTGAAAAAGCGGATGCTTCAGCATTTAAAAATTACTTTGTGGGTTAATTCTCATTTGAATCTTTTGCAAGTACAACAGTGGCAACATTTGACGTAGCTTACAAATACACAGGCCTGAGACAGCTTCTTTTTGTGTTTCTTCAGTGCAGGAGGCAAATAGGCCCACTCAGTCAGTTTGCATGATAGAAGTGTAAAGTAACTTCTACCTGGGAGAGTTCTATCAACAGAAAAAGAGAACCCTCTCCAGGGCTCCTAGCAAAACCTCCTGAACTGGCCGTATTTGTGCTGAAAGGATCCTTACACGTCTGCCGTATGACAGGGAACAGTAAGGAACAACTCTCACAGGTGGGAAAAAGTATGCCCCTAAATTCAAAACAGCAAAGGTTGAGAATTTCATATTACATTATTTCTGGCATGTGGTTTTGTAGCACAGGTTTGTTCTACTAAACATAAGAATGCAGGAAATAAGATCACTTCATACTTTGGCTTTTAGTTTAACTGAATCACTAGTTGGTCTGTGTGTGAATTTTAACACCCCTTGTGGACAGCCAAGACAACTCTAACATCCTTATCAGGCCAGCACAGTTCTTCAGGAGCTTTTTTCTGGTTTTAAGAAAATTCAAACACTAGGACACAGTGCTCTCTTCACTTCCAGAAACCATTTCTGCAATCCAAGTTAAGAGTAACATTTCAAGTTCTGTTTGGAAGAAAACTATAGTAATGGTCACTAGTACTTCATTTGCAACATCTTACTGTCTTCAGGCGTTATCAGGCTGGTCATAGTAATTCACTAAACATGTTTTCATGTTAAAAGACTATACAGGGCCGCAGCACTATTTTTACCTGCTGATAGTGCATGCAGCCCTTACGGAATTGGATTCCTTCACTCAAGTGCTGTTGCATGTGTTATTTGTAAACAAGTAAGACTGTATCAAAGACATGACTGAGGGCATGGCTAACTTGTCTTCCTCACCAGAAACACTTAAAAAGAATGCATTTCACTTATATCCCCCATCTGGGGAGCAGGAGGAAGAAAACTCTCCTAACACGACTCAGATCTGAGCAAAGCACCATTTCCCTTGTGCTGTATGCCTCTGTTCCTTTTCAGAAAAGGGAACACTTTGTAAAGCTACATAGAACTTTAATGCAAGGACATCTCTATTCCTTCCACTGACCTCTTTATATTCAAGTCCTCTTCCTTCACACATGCAGAAAAATTGAATTGAGATCGGGCTCCAAATTAAGTTTAACAGATTACCTAGTGTGAGCACTAAGACACCAGGACAACTGTTTTTTCCAGCCGTTCTTGATTTTTCATATAACTCCTATTAGCAGTAATTGAGAGTGCATGCCTGCATGCAGACAAGATGCTAAACCATTAGGTGGACAGCTAAGTTTTAATCCTGGTGTTCCCTGGCACATTAAATGGTGTCATATTCACAGTAAAACCACAAATAGATTACCAGCTTTCTGCCATAGTAATGTAATTGCTCTCACATTTTTAATAATCTTGGTTATGAGGCTCTTCTCATAGATGTACCCCCCAGGGAACTGTGCTTAAAATTTTGCATCACCTAACTTGCAGGATATTAGGCATAAAGTGAGTCTCTTCAATGCCTTTTGGTATGGGATGGTTATTTCTGGTTCTTGTGTGTAACCTAGTCATCAAGCCATTCAGCAACCCAGCCCGGTGAGTCTGAGTACACTGATAATACAGTAGTCCTAAATACTTTCAAGGAATTAATTATCTTGGATTATGAGGGGAATGTTTCCTGTACACATTTTAAGAACTAGTGGGTGGGAGTATCACTGAGAAAATAGGTATTAGCAAGAAAGTAGGAAAACTCTTTCACTAACCAGGACATGGGTAACACAATTACACATCTATTTTTTCTTTAAATGCTCTTGCTTGAATCCTCACTGACAGAGAAGTTCAGACAAGAAGAGAGTTTGTTCATTTTGAAATGGACACTTGTCATTAAATGAATATGCTATAGGAAAGGTTACAAACTACAGGGACTCAATGACCAAATAGATTTTTTTTGATGCATACAGATACAGAAACATCTCAGGCAGATGCACACAAAACCCTTTTGTTGGGCCTTTTTCAGGTGTTACATGACCACTCACTTTGATTTAACCAAACCGTGTGCACATATACACTTGAAATCTCAGAAGTGTCACATAACAGTGCATAAAAATGTTCCAAGCACTGAAGGACCTAAGTGCAATCAGCACAGAGCTAGCTGGGGCTGGCAGCCTTTCCCCAAGTCAGTGCAGTATTACTGATGCCAAATGCTTCCTGCAGCATTCAGTAATGCAATGGACATGCATGGGCCTCACCGCAAGAAAGCAAGATCACCTCATCAAACCATTGTCAATGCTCCTATTGGGTTTTCTACACTCTGTGGCCTCTGGGCCCCAGCAGCTGCTCATCTCCACTTTGGCAACTATGCTGCTGCATGTACCCTGTCAGCTACTATGCCCTTTAAAACTACAGCATGTGAACTCTTCCCCACAGCACTCTCGCTTCCCATGCACTAAAGACAACCACGGGATTTAGTCACTGCGTGACTTCAGCCACCATGTTAAATAACTGATATAAATCAACTGAGGAGAAGGAGGATTTATCATTCAACTGGCACACCAAAACTATACAATCACTCAACTGGGTGTTAACGCCCTCTGTAGTCACAGAAATCTTTTGGGTTCCAACTAGGTCGCCAGAGAACAGTGCAGGAAGTAACAGGTTATCACAACAGTACAGACTTTTTACTAAAGCCTCTAGGCAATGTCACAGCAATAATAATGGAAGTCCTACTTCATCTTTTTCCAGAAGTTCCACTAGTCCAGCAGCAGAGAAACGGGATAAAAGTAAGAATAAAGCATCTAAAATGGGACCACCGCAAACAACATTAAGAAACAGTCTGAGTTTCTCATTACAGTCTGTAAACAATGATTTTCCATGATAAAACTGATATGTGTAATGTATCACTTACCCATCTGCTTCAGGCTAGGCAGTTTTTGTTTTGCTTTGTTTTTCCTGGCCATAATTCATAGCTATCAATGATCCTGATACAATTATTATGCAGGAAAAGGTTAAAAAGTTGAATGAAATTCCAAATCACAAGACCAAAGCCACATATAATTTAAAGAAGACAAAATTTTAGGGTTTAAGTAACAAGTAGTGAATATCTTTTGGAGATGAAAATGGAGCCTTATCAGCACATTAGTTCTATGGACTTAGAAATTCAGTTTTTAGGTCTTAGAGAATACTTGATCTCAGAAATGTATCAATTTACACAAAAGTACATGTTCATTCTTCTGCCTAGCTGNCATTCTTCTGCCTAGCTGCTTTCTTCAAATACACAGAATTTACATTCCAAAGCATTTATTTTCTCATCAGAATTACTATGGCAAAAATAACAACAGTTGTTTCTCTAAGCAACTTAAATTTTAAAAAGGGATAGACCAGAAGGGAAGACAACTGTGTACTTTCTCAGTGCTTCTGGATTTCATTAAATGAACCACGGCCAAGACATTGTGTTTTAGAACAGAAAACAAATAAAATATGAGGATCTTGTGTGTAGGAACTTAAAATCATAACAAGTGAAACTTGTTTTACAATAATGATATCTGATGATAAAATTAACAGTACTGCCCCTCCACAGGCTCATTTTAAGCAAGAAAGTTTTTAGCTTTTTGCATGGTTGTTCAACCTTTCATCACAACTTCATTATTCCCAGATTCCAAACTGCCAAAAATGTATCTTTTTAGGTGGTCATCAAGAAAAACAAACCCTGTACAAAATCAGCTTCAGCCCAAAGGAGGACAGAACCGAGGACTAATTGTTCAGATTGGGCTGCTCATCTAACCGGTTTGGACAAACAATGGCAACTGCCAGCTGCTGTCAATCGGTTGTGTTATGTTTAGGGTGAATCTTAAATCACTGTCTCTGGAAGAAAAGATGCAATTGAGATAGATACTGAACTGTCAAAAGCAGAAAGGCCTGTAACTGAGGATCTTACATGAAAACTTTTGAACTTCAGTCAACCAATGGCTGTTCAAGACACTAAACTTTTAAACATCATGACTCACTAATGAACATGCATCTGTAGAGACCTTACACCAGACAAATGCTATAGGCTTTGTTTCTGACTACAAGCAATAGTCTTGGGAAATTCATGCCTAATCAGAGAAAACGGCAATTTTTTGTAGCATATATGAAAGAAATGCCTTAGTGAATTTTGGCAAGTTTATCGCAAGCAAAGCTCACTAGTTCAGAACTGACAACAATGAAGACAGAAACAAGTACAACACACAAACCAGCTAATTTTTGTTTCTTAATTCCTTTAAAAAGAAAAAAAGAAAAAAAAACTTTGAGGATATTCAAGGAGTTTACCTATTATCTTAGAGCTATGATTTTAACTAAAGCAATGCAGGCTTCAGAATGCCCAGAGTAAGCACTGTTGTATTTAATTATCATCTAAAAACATTCACTGTGTTTTTTTACAACCCTTCTGAAGTTATTAGGCAAATTTTCCAGATAAACATCATATCTTTTGTACAGTGGAGTGGCTAGCTATCTGAATTGCCTCTGTAGATTAGAACACTGGTTTAATTCTCAGACTCTTACAGAAATATCTCACAAAGAAGAAAAAGGTTAAGCAGTTTACTGTCACTGCAGATGGTCAATTCAAATGCTGAAACACCCACACAGGAGATGTATAGCTCCAACCTCTCTAGGATACTGATTGATATCTTGCAGTGAGTCAGCATTGTATTGGCCTTCCTCATTCCACAGTACCATGAAAAGACAGAGGTATTCAGTGGTTTGTTATTTCCCACCCCCCAGGGCTCAATATGATGACATAACAAGACCTAGTTGATTTTAAAATATAGCTTAGATTCACAGACAGGAGAAAAGCTCAGCTCTGGTTCCAGTACTACCTTTTCCACATTTTATTCCACCACCTGCTAGGACTAAAACACCAAGTTCTGAAGGCTTTCAACAGAAGACAGGAGAAGTTTCACTAGTATACTGTCACCCGGAACGTGGGAGATCAGTGCTCTACCACGTTCCTCTTCCTGCCTCATGGCAGAAGGAAAAATAAGTCTTCCTTGTTTCTATTTCAATTTTAACCAATTCTGAACTACTCTCCTTCAAGTCAGCAAGTGTCAACATATTTACACCATCAAATAACTTGCTTTCCCCCATTGACAAATTGCTCCATAAAGTTTTGCTTTCCTCATTAACAAGAATATTGTATTTATAAAAGTATACAATAACTTTCCTAAACATTTTGCATAATATTATTTAGAACGCTTAAAAACCTGTGCACACATTGTCTCAGAATTTTGGATCAATACATTCATCCCATTTTGCAAGAATCTCTTTAGTAACTCTCCAAGTATTTGTTAAAGAGAAGAAAAACAAGGTATAATAGGAGAATATCTATCATGACTTAGTTTACAAGCATTAACCAAAATGAATCTCTGTAAAGGAATTAATATTTTCTGATGTTTATAAAACAAAGGATCCCCAAATATCTATCATATTTTCTTACTGACATACTTGCACTGTCAAACTCAAGATTTAACTTCAGTTAACAGAATTAGCATAATTATATTTGATTACTTGACAATTTTACACATCAAATACCAGTCAGTTACAAAAAGCACCGTAATCATATTTGCCAGATAGGAAACTGAATCGTTTAAGGGTGAGGCTTTAAAAAGCACTTTACAAATCTGCTGCAAGACACGCTACAAGTCTGGGACAGCTTGAGTAACTGCACAGCAGTCCCAGACTAGCACTGCAATCCCCAGCTCATCCTTTTCAGTGAAGAGTCAGTGCCTCAGTCAACCTGCTGTGAAAAGAAACCTGAATTTCACCAGTGGCTACAGCATTGCTTGTAAAATAGCCAAGATGCCTTTAAATGACCATCACTTCCACATCTCATATCAGACCACAGTATAATCTAGATTTTAGAGTGTAATTTCACTGGAGAAATTTCAATCGGTTCTTCAGTACTACTAACTTTTAGGATGAAGCTGAGCCAACTTAACATCCATCACCCAAAGGGACCACCTACTCCCTTCTTCTCCCTCTGCTTCCCCTCCCTAGGCATGCAGCTGCCTACTAATCTGGCAGAAAATTAATTCAGCAGAGGACAAGTGGAATATGCCTTTACTAAACCTAATTCACCCTGGTTAATTTCTTGATTGCATTTAGGTGTTGGTATCACAGTACTTTATATAGACAGAGTAATATTTAATGTGTATATTTTCCATCCCCTCCATTGTATGCTTGAGCTCAAAGTTGTTAAGACAATCGATACCACTTAAGTTTCTTCTGAACATTAAATCATGCTGCTCATTTGAATTTACAGTCAGTCTGTATTTGAACTAATAACATCTATGTTCCCTACAGGTTACAACAAGCTGAAAAATGGCTAACGCGCAAACATGTCATAGAGCTGTCCTCTGATGCACCAAATGCAGGCTGCATCAAGCATACTAACGTCTACCGGGAACATCCCGGTATACTATGAGCATTTGGTGGAATTCTTGCTAAGGCTGCCTTCTATTTTGGTGAGCCAAGACAGAGAAAAGCAATCATCTGGTGCACAGCTGCTTTGATTGCTGCAAGCAATCAAAAGAAAGAAGCTGATGTGTTGTTGACATAACTACTGTACTGCAGTAACCAAAATGCCATACTACATGGATAATTGAACAGTTTCCTCGACAGATGTAGGACTGTTGAATTGTATATACCTTGTGGTTGAGAACAGAAATCACCTTGAAAAACTACAAGTTCTCATGCTGATGTGCACAGGCATGACACAAGTATTGACAAACCAATGATGAGTTACACAGGCCGAGTCTCTGATTTGCTGATACAAATCATTCGGTAGCAATACACTACACTCGTTCTGACTGCTCAGCAGGCCCACCACTGAAGGGTTTTGCCTGTGTTGTTTTGGCCACTTGAGTTTCCATATCTGATTTAGCATCTGGTTCCACCAACAATGGAATTTACCCAACTGACACGAAGAGGAATGAGTTGTTTAGACTGCATTTGAACCCCACAAATCAATACAGCTTATAAAAGCTTTATATTGTCAAACTACAGCTTGTTCCATGTGTCATGGTCCACAGGAGGACCAAAACAAACAGTGAAGTAAACCCATGGTAAATATCAGCACCTCATCGTCAGCACTGGTGATTGCCTGCCTAAGTACCACTTTAGCCACATGGTTTAATGTTCATTATTTGCAGACACCCCTAAATGTGTTTTCAGTTACATTACCCATTCCCTAGGCCTACAAGATTGCCTAAATACTTAACAGAGGGTCCCATGACACTGTAGGAGGGCAGGGAAGACATGGATGGTTTGATCTGGAAACAAAAAGTTC
>VXAV01009462.1:45245-73290 GCA_013399715.1 Alectura lathami | reverse complement strand
TCGCCGCCTCGGCAACCGCCTCGCGGCGCCTGGCAGTGGCCCTGGAAAACAAACGGCAGCCGCGGGCTGCAGGCGGCGAGGTCGCCTCGTGCCATGCCAAGTGCACAGGGAGGGATGTGGATAACCGGGCATTCCGCCCTTTCCTCCACCCCCACTTCCTCGAGGTCCGGGCCGACAGCGGCTCGTCTCTGAGGAGAAGCAGTCCCCTGAGGTAGCTCTGGCTGAGCAGCAGTCGGCACTGGTCTGCCTCCATCCCACTCCCGTTTCCATACTCCCTTTGTACCAAAGGTGTTGCTCATGTAGAGGATACTTCTGAGGATTGCCAGCCACCTGTCCCACCCTACGTCACCTTTCTCTGAGGCCAGAGGGTGCCAAAAACCAGGGCCTGGGATTCTGCGGAAGCAGCTAGAGATGGCCCAGTAACCAGTCTGTTACACATCTGCCTTCACTTCCTGCAGGAAACAAAGGATTTTGGAAGCCTTTGTGTCAAAACCAGAGTGAGTTATTCCATAGCATGTAAAACTGTCACCCAGGGAGGTCTGCGGAAGCACACACTGCAAAGGACTTACTGCAAAACTCAATAAATAACCCGCTGCACAGCACCGACAGCAGAAGCACTTTATGACTTCTGCATGAACACAACAGCATGAGGAAATGGCAACAAAATCTGGAGTTTTCTAAATGGGAAAATGGGCAATTAGCCATGTGGCTGCTGTCCTGGTGCTCCCCCCGCAGCACTGCGGCATCAGCAGCATGAGCTCAGGAGCAGCACGGGATGTGGGCTCCCACCTGGCACCCTCACCAGCAGGCCCGGGTTTGAAGATGCTGCAAACCCAGCCTAGGGATGGCAAGAGCCCATGCCAAGCTTAGCGTGCTCAAAATAGCAGCATCTTCTGCTGGGGTGCGTGGAGCGTTTCTGCTTATTATAGAAACTAATTTTAAAATAATCGTGTGAAGGCTTTTCTGATGAGTAATTTCTCTTCCACTCTAGAAAATGATTTGTCTCCTGATGTTATGATGCTGCAAACAAACTAAACCAAAACAAACCCTAAATGCTAAGAATTAAAAATGTAAGTTTTAGCCTTATTTAAAACCAAACTAGGAAACAAGTTTCTAAAACTCATCCTACCAGAGCTCTAACCTTGAAGGTTCTGGTTCTGCCCCTCACGTCAAATAGCCGCTTGTTTCTGCAGGGTATCAGCCCCCCAGACACACACACTGCCCCTCACGGTATGCCACTGAGATGAGCAAACCTTGTTCCGCAGGTGAAGAAGCCACTCACAGAGCTGGTCACCCAAGGAGCAAACAGCAACGCCAGCCCTTCTCTTGCACATCTCTTGCCCTCCATCTCGTACTTCAGCACAGGCTGCTTCTCCTTCCCTGGCCTTGTAGTGGGTAAGTATAATGCTAAGGAACAGCCCCATGTGAGCCGAAAAAAAAAACCCAACCAACCAACCAAAAGAAAAATTCAGGGAAATATTTAAAATTTACTTCCTATTGTTATTAAAATAATTCTTTCGTTCTTCATCTTTAGTGCCATCTGATCAAACGTCTCTGTGTTCATAAACACTTCCCATCTTCCATTTGTCTCATCTACCGTTCCTTCCAAAGGCTTAATTTAGCTCTGCACAGTTACCACTAATGACTTGGGAAGTGTCCAACAGACATACCAGGCAAAGCCAAAGGTATTCTTCCCATATTCACAATCTCTTACAAAATTCTTCAGAAATTCCTCAAAATTATGATAAACCTTATTCCCAATCGACTACTTCCCCTACGCTACTGGTGCATTCTTTGCTCCTGTCCATACAGCCTCCAGGCTTGCAGCAGCTTACGTATCCACGGGTAGCAGTGGTCTTAGTCCCACTGACTCTGGGGAGAAGAATCCCATTGTTATGGTTTAGCTCTCTGAAGCGCTGTGCGGTCTGAGTCCTCAGAGCATGGGATCTTCCAAGGGATGGCCACCTCACCTCTCGCCCGTGCAAAGAGCTCACCGTGGATGCTGAACCCCCGGACACAAGAGCAGCTAGTCAGCGACAGATCCTGATGGCTTTGCTTCACACAGGGCAGCACATCTGTCCCGTGGCGAGCTCAGGTGACAAAAGCACCTCACAGAGCTGGTGCTAACCAGTGCGGAACAGCCCTGGAGACCGGCCAGGCCCCCCTCCTGCTCGGGGTCATCCTCCCTGTTCGGTCAGGGCTGGAGAACACAGCCGGCGTGTTTTGGGGCACTTCCTGGGGTTTTATGCAGATGGAGGAGGATTTCAGTTCCTGAGATTATCTTTAAAATTCTCTTGGAACGCCCTATAGAGGAGTTAATAGATCAATTCTTAGGGCCTGTGCTACGCAGCAGATCCCTCCTCCCCACCCTGAAGATCTGCGATGTTACACATTTAAAGAAATAAATACCTTGGTGGCAGGAGACTATTAAAATTTAAAATGGGAAGGAATTTCTAAGTGCAACATCAGAATCATTTGTCAGCTCAAAATAAAAGAAGGACCTGAAATCACAAGAAGAAAAAAAATTGTGTCTGAACTTCACATAAATTTGTAATGAAATAATTTAACTCAGAAGTCAGGGGAATTGCTATTTGATTTCCAGTACTTACATTTCACACTGCCCTTTTAAGATGCAGAGGTTATTAAAAATATATAATGACTCAACTTGAAAGGCTCCAAAAAGACGCTATAAAAAAACCACACAGCTCATTAAATAGGGATTGCACTGGAAAGATGTAAACAGAAGGGACGTCCTGCAGCACAACCTGCTTCAAGCCTTTACCTCGGGGCTCAGATCCGCCCGAACGCACGTCTTGTTCCATGGGTTCCATGGTGCAAGGGGGAGAACCCTAGGGGAAGAGCCCAGCTACCTGATCTTCTGGCTGGAAAACTCTGCTGGTGCTTCCCCACGGCCCTCCCCGTGACTAGGAGAAGCTGCTTTGCTAGATTCCCTCCTCATCCTGACGCAGCCTCTGAACTCAGCGTGTCACGCCATCAACATGGTGCTGAGGAACGCCTGTATTCGCGACATTTTTCCCAAACATGACTAAAATGCAAACTACAAATACCTGTAACACAGGAACTGAGAAAGTCGCATCCCTTGGGTTTTGACTTTCAGGATAGCTTGGTGCAGGCAGACCAGAAAGGGCACTCAGGGAAAACCAGCGACAAGCTCAATCTTTCTTTAGGTGAGCTTCCCAAGAAGCAGTTCAAGCCAACAAACAAAAAATCCACTGCAGTAACAGATAACTGAAGGTTTTGCGAGATGAAAATCATCCCCGGCCTGTTGCTGGAAGAGAACACAGACGCTCCAATGTTCCCAGGCAGGGAATTTCACTGCCTCAGGCTGCAGAGAAAGGCTCTGGTAGCTGTCACCTCCAGTCTGCACTTGGCTGACACTACGGCAGCGGGCATCCAAGAGCCCGTTGGTCTGCGCGTGTGGGCACGTGCGAGAGACATGATGAGAACACGCAGCGGGTAGATTCGCCGAATTAAGTCTCTTTAAGGTCTAATCCTGACAAATACTTCAAACGATGTCAGCTGCTGCACAACACATCGCGATTGCATCGTTCAATTTGTTTACGATGTTAATCTTCAATGATGGGGAAATAGGTATTTTCAAGCAGCCTGGTCTCTGCTTCTGTGGGATTTAATTACGGTGCGCTGCAGTCTATATGCATGTGGTTATTCCTCACCGAGGACTGCTGTCCTCCAGTGATCTCGGCAGGGCTGCTGTGAATTAGGTTTCCTGTGGATTTACTGCAGTATTGTACGCAGGGAGCATACATCATCCTTTGATCTTGGGCCACAGCTCCGCACATGTTCCCACAGGCACAGATTTTGAACAAGATGAAAACAGAAGATCACAAAGCAATCCAGCTTCTGTAGGACCTGCCCGATGTGCTGCTGCGGACACGTAACGGGTCCGTATAGCTCAGCGGTGAAGGGATCATTCGGAATCAGCCTATGGTCCATGTGCTGTTACTTTTGGTTAACGAGAAGCCTCCTCCTCCTAAGGACTCACTACAGGCTCCATTGCAAGTGAGCAGGTAAAAGAACGGGCTCGCTGCTGATTAAGCTGCGCCTGGCACTTTGAGCCAATATTAACGCTGAAGTCGGTGCTTTACTGCACCCTGCTTGGTGATGGAGGGGAAGGGAGTGGAAGTCGGAATACCTGAGCATCCCACAGACAGACCTCTGAAATACGGGGCTCCCTCCAAACCAAACACTCTGATGCCGCTAGGGATTTGCCACTTTCTCTTTTTTGATTAGAACCAACCCTCTTGGAAGTACAAATTTAAAAAGATGATTCCTCTGTGAGATGTGCATCCACATATTCCTGGGTATTAATTATTTAGCCATTTCTGAGCTATCCAAATGTGGGAATACTGGTTTTCCCAGAACATGAATTTTGTGCAGAACCACAGGAAATGTTGTGTAAAGCCCAATCTAACGATTACACAATGAGATGACAGTGGCTCTTTCAGGAGAGGCAGCAATGAACTATTTGCATAAACCCGCTAAAGGGCTATTTGAATAAACGCACAGCGCCCAGATTGCCAAGGCAAGCAAATGCCTCAGCACTGCAGTGCGCAAAGCCAGAATGTCAGTCAGCAAGTTCGCTCCTTTTTGTTCCTGAACAGATTCCACTTCCACCTGGGGTTCTGCTGTCACCAACTCAGCGTGCCTCGTGCAGCAGGACTGTAAGGCTGCACACCCTCACCCTGCTGCAGAGCAGAGAAGGGTCGACACAAATAGCCCCCCCGAGGCAACAAACCCGAACACCGCCTCAGCGAGGGCGGACAGAAGTTTTCTAAAGCCTCTTCCTACTCTGACAGTAAGGTTATGGTGCTGGACCCGCTGCTCCTAGCGGTTCTAAGCACATGGAACCTGCAGCATCTATCAGCATACTTTAGCTGAAGCATAAGCACCAGTTTTGATCTCTCACGGCCTGAATTTTGGGTCCTGTTGAAAAAAATTCCTCTCCCCATATGATGTTGTTCTTGCTGACATCAGCAAAACAGCCCAAGTATATATTTCATCAATATAAAGGAAAGGGTCTGTCAGCATTCTCCAGCAATCCACCAAAGGCAGAGCTTGCTTCCATCAGCTGGAAGATGCCCAGCTCCTCACTCTTCTAAGTTACTTGGCATAGCCCAGTTCCTCACCCTGCTCCCTCCAAAGCAATTTATTTTTTCCCTCGCTCTTTCCCTGATTTACAATATACGTTAGGTAAGCACATGGTTGTAGCAACAACAGCTTCTGCCTTGGGGTGGGGGTACGGGTAAGACAACCCCCTGAGATCCCCTCTACCCCTGTAGCATCTCACGAGCCATGAGAATGGTCCTCGGCCATCCTAGAAGCTAGCAGATGAATAACTATCTATTATGCTTCAGAAGAAAGAAGTATTGTGGTGCTTGGGAGATGTCTTGGTGCAGAGGATTCTGTGCATTTAAAGGTTTAATTCAAAGACAGAACAGGATGGTATGCTTTAGTTCTTTGAATTTCAAGTAATAAATTAGCCTGGTAGGGTCTGATTTGACAGTTCTGGAGGAAGTGAGGAGCCACCTATTCTAAAACACATTTATCTGACACTGTTATATAAAGGCTGCTATAATTAAAGAGAGTGTGAAGACTTCATTGTCACTTTCTCTTGGTTTAAAGCACCTACAGTGAGAGAGGTAACTGGGCTACATTTGTCGGTGCCCTCTATATTTAACTAGTTGTGAGATGCCTCTTTGCTGCAGGCTCTGCGGAGATTTGTAGAAAGCTGAGCTGTGGGAAACTCAGAACCATGGCCACGGCCTTCCAGAGCGGTTTTGATAAAGAAGAGCAGATTATCTCCACCGCCTGAGGCACGTATGAATGTGCTCTCAGGTTTTCATAACTCGAGCCAACCCTACTCTAATTACGGCTTCCGCTGGTGCACAGAATTGAGCAAAGCAAATCTGAAATTACCTGCAAAATATTGCAAGACACAGCCCACGGCCATGCCACTGTATTAACATGGGTCTCCCTTTCAAGACCTCACGACTTGCAGCGAAGCACCCGTGCTGGTCCATGGGCGCCGAGCGGTCGGGGCGATGTCCGCAGGCACCACGCACAGAGATCTCCCTCCAGCAAAGCGCCAGCTGATAGCAGCACTCAGCATCCACCCGGCTGCTGCTGCTGGAGGTCTGGAGTACAGCCGCCTGGCAGGTGCCGACCCTCGATGACAGTGCTCTTATGGCTGGGGCTGCGCCGTGTGGAAGGAAGACACAGGGATTCCATTTTCAGAGATGATACTTTTTTATCTGCCATGACAAAAAGCATCCGGGCCAGAGGCTTAAGTATTTGTTTCATTTCTTATTTTAAGCTCCTCTTCTCTTCTTATGAACATTAATCAATCTCCTTAACTGCTCTGAGTGCTGATCCTGAGCGCTGCTGTATGCCACTTCAGCTTGCAACGGATGAAATTATGGGAAACCATCGACAGAAGCCAATTACCAACCTTATGGGAAGCTGGAAAGTAGCTGAAGTTACCCCTGCATTCTGGAAAGCCTCATCAGCACTGACACAGGCCTGCAGGCCAAAAGAGCAGCAATTCCCCACCTGGGGCAGGGGGGAGGAGAGCCCAACTTCTAGCGGAGGCTGCAGGGCAATGAGGCTTTCAAATCCCCTACGAGACATGGGGCCCGAAAAGCTCCCAGTCAGTGTTTATTTCCCAAATGCACTCAAATATTTGCAGTTCTATCAGTAAACATTCACAGAAACGTTACTTGAAATATATTTCTGGTAAGTTGCGAATATTCCGTAATAATTCCTTAGGGAAAACAAAGCCTAGACTGAGCAGCTGGAGCGGGACAAAGAGGACCCTGCCAGCTAAAGATGAAGTGCCAACGTCTGTAAAAAGCATCATGTCACGGGAGAGTTTATTTTTCACTGAGAAAAATTAGTAAACCTACAGTTTTGTAGTAAAAATTAGTAAACCTACAAACCTGCTGTTTGGTATTTAGGGTACTATAGACTGGGACAAAAGGTGTGTAAGAAGGAGTCAGACAAAGAGCTCTGAAGTCCTGGAGCTAAGGGGAATTTTTGTTGTTCTTGCTAAGAGGTTGAAGGGAAAAATAAGTAAATAAAACTAGGCAAACTGGCAGAAGTACTGGCTGCTTCTCCTTGGGATTTGACAGGGATGGCTTCATTAGCCTGTTGATTTTATTGTATTTTCTTGTGCTTTATAATCCAATCAGCATATACTGCAAGACAGCACTTTGAATTTCACGGCAAGGGACTACAGGAAACTTCGGTTCATTTCAGTAATTTCCATGACACCCATCCAAGTGGAGGAACTGATCCAGAAACAACAGATCAATGAATGGGCAGCCACTCATCCAGCCCGAGTTCGTTAAATATTTAGTCAGGATTGCAGAGAAAAGCAGAGATTCAGGGATTTTACTGCATGTTTAAGTAAGAGGAGCTCTTGCCTGCGAAGTCAAAAGCAGATCTGCGCAGTGATCCCAATACGGAACCCAGCACCCAGTCACCTGCACGCAAGGTGATGACCACCTGCAGCTCTGCCGAGTTCATGCAGCATCCCCAAGTGCTCCGCGTGCTGGCAGCGCTGTGCGCGTCCTTCTACAAACCTGAGGCAGTCAGGATGACTAAAAATACCTTCTGCCTCTGCCTTACAAAAGGGAACGATCATAATTATAGAAATCCTTGCGGCGGAGTCCGACATTGTGGTACAGGTTTGAAAAGCCCTGCATGTAACGGGGGCTGATGCGTGAGGAGCTACTAAAACAGACTAGACCAGAATCTGTTCCTCAGCTTTCAGGCAGAGATGTTGGAACGCACCTGCAAGGCTTTAGCAACCCAGGGCTGAAGCGATGCACCCACGCACGTGGTGTTGGGGTGCCAGACTGAACGCTGGGGGGTAGTCCAGCAGTCTGAGCAGATCACCTAATTTCCGATGCTCTGAACACTTACACAAACCCTAATGTTGTTCCCCTGCCTCTTTCATACAGTTGTTAGATACACGTCATCCCTGATCTCTCAAATCCTACAGTCATGCATTAAAAAAAAAAAAAAAAAAACAGAATGATTAGTTTATTCCAGCCTTTGACAAGATCCTTACAGAGACTACTTTAAAAATAAGAGAGAAAATCCTAAATAGACTGCTGAGAGGAAAGTTGTGTCCCAGATCTAAAACTGCCTGTGAGGCAGGAAACAAGAGAGCAGGAATAAATGGAAAAGGAACAATATTTGGGGTCCAGTATTTGCTGTGGTCCAAAGAAGAGCAGCCATTACAATAGCGAAGTTCTCATGTGAAATAAAGTCACTGGGGAGTGAGCATGGAAAAATTCAGCTTGAATAGCTAAGCTTGACAAGTTTGCAAGCAGAAAACAGCATATTGTAATTGGAAGTGTTGAGAATAATAACGGCAGTTCTGCCATCCATCCCTACCTACAGTCACTGTGAGCAATGAAGCAGCAGATCAGAACCGCGTGTCCTCAGAGTTTCATGCAATACCCAGATGAAGGAGCACTGAGTCAAACAGATACAAGTTGGTAATATCCAAACTGTAGAAGAAATCCAGGGCACTAAAATAAACAATAGACCCAAAACCCTGTAAAGCTTATTCCTAAGAAAAGGAAGTGGACATTTGGATATTACCCCCACTACAGCCCTGCAGGTTCTTCTTGGCAAAATTTGAAGAGATATTGTCAAACTTCACTTCCAGCCCCGATCCCTTGGCTGTGACAGGCCCAGGAGAAGACCCAATATTCCTGACAGCCCATTCGATACCCTCTTCCTAATTCATTTTATTCTCCAGAGATGCTTGCCGCTGCCAGCTGTGAGGGATTACTGCTGGGCCAGACCCCTCCAGCCTGCCGGTACTGCTTCCCACAGCTCGCGCCCCAGCGCAGCCAAAGGTGACCCACGTCCAGGTCGGGACCAGGCACCCGTCAGCAGGCACCAGGCACCCATCAGCACCGTTTCCAGACACGCTGGCGTTGGGAGAAAACCTGGTTCCATTCCAGTTCAGACTAAAAGTACAGTTGGGACTTGAACCCTCATTACTGCTACAAAATGTTATCTGTCCTACCGTGACATATCAAACGTGTTAGTAGTGCATACTGGTGCCACCTCTTGGTTCAGCAAAAAAAAAAAAAAAGCAGGGTAAGATTTCTGCGTAGCGTGGTGCAGACGGAGCACCTGAGCAGCTCTCATTCGTCTCCGACCTGACACGTCCTGGGCCCTTGGAAACCTCTGCTTTCAGAATGGCTTTCAGGACTGAGCAGGTACTGATGTCAGTTCTGCTGGCCCTGACTGTCAAAGCCAAAGAATTTCACCTGTGCACCGCAGCCTCTACCAAGACCTGCAATTTTGTGCTAGAAAAATAATTCATACTAGGGTGAGGGGAGTTCCCAGGAAGGCATTTGCTGTTTTTTTTTGTTTTGTTTTGTTTTGTTTTTTCCCAACTTGAAGACACCAAGAAAAAAAAAACAGTTCTCACTTCCCTTTGCCTCCAGAGCAAAGGTTAATCATCCTCACCATTAAAATGCTGCTGACAGCTACCATCAGGGAGCTCAGCTCAGGGATTTCCACCCTCTGACCCGCGGAAAGAGTTCCCTTCATTTAAAGTACCCCAAGCCAAGCTTACTGAAGGCAGCTATTCCTTAATATAAATATGGGCCATCACTAGGAAAAACGCCACTGGAACTTGCCCTGTTCTTCTAATTATTTGAATAAAGAGACGAGATTCAGGGCATTAAAATGGCACTTCGCGGAGAGCTGCTGCTTTGAAAAAGACTGTGAGATGTCTTTCAGCCCCTTTTTAACCACCCCTCTGCTCGATGCCTGTCTCACACTGCTCTCCTTTCAACCGCACTTTTGCAGCTGGTTACCACTTTAATTTCCGCCCGCTCTTAGTCAAGATCCCTTTCAGTTCATTCTCTGTCCTGACAGGTGCCATGGCAGTGGCTGGCCAAAGCGGAGGCGGGTTTCAGGACTGTGACACCAAGCTCCTGCCAAGACACCGGAGAGCACACGGGTCTCACTGGCTCCCCGCCTGGCCTGGGGCAGGATGGCAGCAGGGCACTGCGGATGCGGCGGTGGCAGGGAAGGCTGTAGCTACCGTCCCTGACCAGGGAACGCAAAGCAGAGATCACTAATTGCAGAGGAACTGAAACGCTTTAGGTGAAGGCACAGTGCAGAAGCCTTGCAAAGAAATGAAGTGGGTAAAGCACGACCTGCAAGAGAAGCACCAAAGGCTGAAGCACGGCACGTCTGCAAGCACAAAGCCAAGAAAGATGTTACAAAAGGAAGCTGAATTGGCACGTCCCCACTTCTCCAGGCGGTACGTGTGACGTTCCCAGTGTCTCCTCATCTGTATTCCAGCCCAGCTGGATCCTCACGAGCTCTCTGTCAGCAGTTCCTCAGGCTGCCACTGCTGCTGCCTGCCTGGGGCTGTCCCTGTCCCGTCCTGCCTCACTCCTAAGGGCGCATCGCTCACGCGTCCTCTTGCTGCACGGGGGACGTGCTGCTGTGACTTCTTGAAGGTGACGAGGTGCAATTGCAGGAAGCAGCAAAGTTAAAAATATGATACAGCTAAAATTCTGTGCAGGCTAATGTTACAACAGCATGTTGTAATCACCACCTCCAGAACTGGAAGCAGTCCTTCAAGCAGGTGAGAACACGCAGCATCTTGTAGCGAGGCATTTAACACCAGTTCGGTATAGCAGCCTCACAGACTTAGTCATGGAAAAAATAAAAATAAAAGACTTCTTTCTAACTATCTTGAATATTTTTCATAGTAGCAGGAAGCAAGCACTGAAGATTACATAGCTGCTTTTGTCAGTGCACTCATTCTTTCCCCCACACGCGCGCACCCACTCGCCCCTCTGGATCTGAAAGCCCCGAGTTCTCCTTCACGCAGCTACCTCAGGTTTATTCCGCTGCATTCACCTTTGGAAGAGCCCACCTGAACCTCGGGGGCGGTAAGGGCGCAGGTGACAAAGGAATAGCGGCGAGCTGAACTACGCCCTGAGCTTGTGAATAGCTGGCTCAACAGCGGAAGCGTGATGGGTCTGATGGTTGCATGAGAATGTTTTCTTAAAATACCAAACGCCTGCAGATCATAAAGCAGACATTTGAGTGCCGTTGTCTTACAAGAGCAATGATGCAGGGGTGATGAAAATATTCTACCTGCAGCTAATTTTCCCCTTTCCCTTAAGCACTAACAGACATCAGCTCCCAGAAGTTTCCTCTGTCTCGCTCACGCCCATAATGCAGACTGACACGTCACTTTTCAGAAAGTAAGCAGCAGCCATTTCCAGAAAAAGCTTTTGTCTTCGGAAGAGTCACGGGCATGGTTTGCCAACCACAAACAAATAGCCAACAGCCTAAAAGCCTCCTCAGGTGCCTTCACAGGTCGTCTGCCATACAGGCAACCCACTCGCAAGCCGCTTAAGCACATTTTCGGCGTGGAATGGGCAATGATGGCCTTCAGTGGCACAGGGAGACTCTGTGCTGGGACTTGAAATCTGACGCTGAAACAAGCGTGGATCAGCACTGGGTGCAGCAGTCGCCAGCTCTGCCCACCAGGATTTCCAAAGGCCACTGAGTGCACACAGGAGCGACACAGACGGGCTTCCCGTCACCACCAGCCTGGGCTGGGCTCGGTGGAAAGCTGCAGTCACTGCCAGAACGCTCAGCTGCTGGTTTGCTGCTGGCATCGCAGAGCAATAAAATCACCTCAGATAACCTCACAGAGCGAGGAAGTGGCAGCACCCACTACGTGCATCGCAGGAAATTGGCTTTATGCTTAGCCTGAATCATTTGCTAAGCAAATCCAAGGCAAACCCAAGTATTTTGTGCTCTGAGCTCCTGCTGTGGGATCAGCACTCTGAACTCTTGGCGTGGCCAAAACCTCCGAGGTGATGGTTGCATGGGATCCCTTCAGCGCCGCCGATGGCACAGCCCAAGCTTCACAAACCCAGGGATGCAACCAGAGGAGCAGGGAGCAGTGCGTGCAGCCTAATGGCTCTGCCTTCAAGGTGCACCTAAAAATAGGTGCAGCCTGGGAGTTCTGCCTGCAACAGCCACTCGTCCTCCCTTACTAATTGCTCTTAGTCAGAAAAGTCAAAAATACATTTGCTGCACACAAAGCAAAGGTTGGGTGTTCTGAGACGCTGCCGCGCGATCGCTCATGCATTTTCCTAGTGGGGTGCACGGCATCAGGACACGCTGGCAACTAAAAAGGGACACGCCACCATTTTAAGGCTTCCTCTGCCTAAATCTATAGCATGCGCCAGTTAATAAGGGACAAAATCCTGTTTTGCTTCTGCTATGTGGCCTTATGCTGCTATTTTGGATGTGGGTTACCATGGTAATCAGCAGAACCCAGAATGAATTTGTGGCGTCATAATTGCTGCACAATTCTGGCACACAGCTCAGCACTATCTTACTATTTCTTGCAGCTACACGCAGCAGCCGGAGCTTCCACAGAGCTCGTGATTAATGAACAAACCAGCACCAAACTGGACAAATTAAAGCAATTATAATTATTTAGAACAACAGCCAGAGCAGGGCACGGACAAGGCAGCCCTACTACCCTGCTCTGCACCTGGGGTGCTGCAGGCTGCCCTGCAACATGCACACAGCTGGAAGGCACGGAGCAACAGGGCTCATGGACTCCCAGCCAAGCAACATTTATTGAAGGGACTCAGTGCCCAAAGAAATAAATCACTGCATTGGAGCCGCCACGTCACTCCGAGCCTTCAAGACCATGCTATGACCCCGCAGTGCAGGGGCACAGCATTTTGTGTGTAAGTAGAAAGTTATGAAGTCATCATGCAGAGGACCTCATCAGAAGACCTCATGAGACCTTCCCCTGCTAGCTTCCATGTGTACTGCCCATGCTCCAGCATGCTTGGATTAAAAACAAACAAACAAGCAAAAATAATTAAATAAATAAATTTAAGAACAAAACCATCTACAGCAAAAATCCCAATCTGGAGAACGTGCTAAAATATCTGAGTGCAGCCTGCTGTGAACAACCTCCTTTTCCATCTCAGAGACCTGTTGGTGCTGCACATCTGGGGATAGGACCACTGCCTAATGCAAAGGTTGTGTGTCCAGGGCTGATTTTTTGTTTTCTTTGCTTGTTTAACATGAGATTTCTCAAAATTTTATATTGCCAAAACAGCTGAAACAGGCTTGTTTTGCTTCAGCAAATCTGGTTTCCTATTTTTTTTTTTTTTTAATAATTTAATCTGCAAGAAAAGCAGCGAGTTTATAGTTCAAGACGTGTGGTTCTAATGCCTATAACCAAAGATCTCAGCAATGAGGCCGCGCGCTGCAGATCCCCGCACTCAGCAGCTTTCACATCTGAGCACAGCAGCAGGTCGCGGTGCCGAGAGCAACACGGAGGAGGCAAAGCGTTTGCGCTCCTCGCTCTCCTACGGCCCACACCCAGCGGTTTAGAGGCCAGCTACCGGTGCGCCTGTGCTCCGACCGACGGAATTCCGCTCCGCTCCCGCAGCCCAAGGGCCCCATCGCGTGGCTCCTGCCGGAACTGCGGGGGCTTCCGCAGCCCGAGCGGCCAAGCCCGTGCTGTCAGATGCCCCTGGCAGGCCGGCAGCACGCTGGTAACACGTTCTCCTGCGTTCAGTTCCAGTCTGTTGGAAGAGCCCTTCCGTCCGGCTTTAGCTGAGGCTGGGAAGCAGCGGGAATCCTGCGCCTGACGGGTGATGAAACACCTCGTGGTGACCGCAGGAGCTTCGTCCTGCTGCGCCTTAACCCAGCCACAGGAGCACGGCAGCACAGGAACACCTGGCCCCTGTCCTCTACGCGGCGCCCGGTACACGCACCCCGAGCAACTCCACCCGCTGGCACCCACCACAAACCGCGCTCACCAGAAGGGCGAGGGTTTGCCAGGGTCGTCTTGCCTGAAACACTGAGGAAGAACTCTGTGCAAAGAAGGTTTTTCAATGCACTAAGGGTAATATTAACGGCTTTCTAGGTAAATCAACGGATGGCTCAGAAGTCTAAAAACCCCATCTGAAGCACTATTCCCATTTCTCCAGGGTCAGTTACTTCACTCCCACGAAACCAAAAGCCATTAATCTTTCCAAAATACCCACAATATTTTAACATTTCCAAAGACTCATCAGAATTCCATGTTTCAGACAACAGCCCCAGCTGCTGGTGCTCCATCTCTGCGTTGGATGTGAGTAACAAGTGCCTGAGGGCGGGGACAAGACCAGGGCAGTACCGGCTGCGCGATCTGCGAGCTGCCAACATCCCCGCAGCCTCCAACGTCCTCGCACCCATCACACGGTGAGACACTGACTTGTTCTGCCAAAACCTCACCGTCTGGAGGGTTACCATTGCTGGGCATCTGTCAGAAAAGCGCAGTCATTTGTGACATACAGGGGTGCCAGAGGCAGGAGTATTTTCCTATTTCTCAATTAGTAACTTCAGAAAGGATTGCAACAACTACTACTAATTTTTAGGTCAGACAAAATTTTCACCCAAATATACTATAAAAATTGGCTAAAGAGCTCTCTGAAATGTAAAAGGTTGACTGCTTACTTTTAAGCAAGTCTTGAAAAGCTGAGGAACATTCAAAGGATGGGGAGTAAGGTAGCAGTGTGGAAGTGTTAACCTGAGACAGTCTCCATAAAATACCCTGGGAAGCCTGAGGTAGAACACAGACGCTGAAGAAGTGAAGAGAATGAGCAAAATAATTTAAATCATAATTTTAGTGAGATTAAGTCAGGAGTTTGGATGGTTTTCACTGGACAATATATAAAAAGAGGTTGATAAAGTTTTCATCCACATATATGAGACTGAGGTCTGCGTGGCATTTTGATAAAAGCACTGCTCTACCCCAAAATCAATAGAGTCTGTATTAAAGAGATTACAAAGCACTTAATCGATAGCCCTGAGCGTCCACGAGACCGCTTAGTGCCAGAATCCAGCCATGGGAGACGCAGTTTCCAGGCTCACAAACGGAGCAGCATTTGCCTAAACAAGGCAGGAGATAAACTCAAAAATAAAGCAGCACTGAGGGGAAGAAATGGGGGAGCAGAAGGCTGACAAAGCAGTCACAACACACTGCTGTGCCTGTTGAGGGAAACGCAGCCCTCGGGGGTTGAGCAGAATCAAAATAAACCCAAACAAACCAAAAAAAGAGCATCAAGTGGCCACAGGGGAGACGTGGCATCACCTTGCTTAGGGCGTTGTCAGGCTCTCTGCTGGATATGCCATCTTCTATTACCCACACTGGGACAGATGCTGGAAGTTGGAAAGGATCCAGAAATCAAGTGCAGAAATAGTTTGAGCTCCAAATACATGTCCTGACAAGAGAGGTATAAATCAGTTCACGCAGTTCATCAAGAAATGGCCACCTGGGCCAGGGCAAAGACGCTCTACCCGGTGCTGGTGGCCGCGGGACACCACGGCGTGCTCTGCGCTCTGGGACGTGGCTCGTCCCAGCACCGGGAGGTACGAGCAGGCGCTTGGCAGCCCGAGGTGAGCTTCCCCTCCTGCTGGTTCGTCCGGCCCCGTTTTGGTTTGGTGCATTCTCCCTTTACACCCGCAGCATCCTGCAGCAAGGATCCACCACTATTTTTAGCAGACAAATTGTCAACAGAAGGCTTCATCAGCCCGGCGCTACCCAGCAGACCAGACTACACAAAACCTAGCTGTTCTAACCGCAACACTTGGGAAATGCGAATGGTCAACTGATGTCATACATCATTCCCCCAGGCCAATCCTATTTCATTTTTCTGTTGTAAACCAAATGGCTTTTGGTGCCATTCCCGTAAGTGTTTTTTCTTCATTTATCAAAATGGAGGCGTGCAGGGGCAGCAAACTTCAATTTTACTGACAATTTTAGAGACAGGGGAAAATAAAATACTCTGTGATATTAGCTCATGCAGTTCTCCTTGCTTTGTGCACAGAGGAACATCACAGATTTCAGCAGGAGCAGGACAGAGGCAAAAGAGATTTAGCCCCAAATATGCAATCACTGTTTGCTTAGACTCAAAGGAAAATAAGTAATTGTGCTTACCAAAAAAAATAACATCAAACAGAAAAGACAAATCCTCAGGAAGGCATGAGATCTGCTATATATATATAAATATATATATATATGAAAAAGTGTGCGCATGTTTGTCTGTCTGTCCTAGGAATATTTGTATACATGACAAGAGGCACCAGGGCTCTCTCCAGCATCCTGAAATTCCCTTTCCCCATCCACGCCAAAGCAGACGTCGCCTTGCACGCCAGCTGCCGCCTCCCCCTCCAGCTGCAGGCTCCGCTTGCTCTCCAGCCGCCCCACGCTGCTCTGCCCACCCCTTTATTACCGCGAGAACCACATTGCGGCTGGCTCTTCCTATAACATGCTGCATCCTTGCAGCGAGCTAGTTTCAGGCCCAAGGCTGTCCCACCCGTTCCACGAACTGTTCTTCACCTTCCACATCCTCCTCGAGCACTCTCCTCCTCCAGGCCCTTCTCAGCAGCGGTGCTCTCGCAGCCCACGGCCCAGGGGCGAAGGCTGCAGCTCTGAGGACACCCGTGGCCGTGGTCTGCAGGGGGAGGACAGCACGCAAAGCAGGCTGCAGCTCCGCAAGCACGCGTCTGTCCACGTGTACCCTTGCTCCATCAGCCAGAGATGCATGAGGTGTAAGCTGTCACGTGCGAGTGCTCTGGCAGAAGTAGTAAATTTAGGAGCCCCTTCTCAAAACAGGGTCTTCAGAGAACAGGTCTGCTGTGAGGAAAATAAAGAAACTTCCGGAACCGCGTGTTCAGCACAAGTTTACAGATGATCTAAAAATAAAGGTGGGGCAAAAGGGAGACATTTGAGTCAATGTATGTACTGTAGGAATTTAGGGCATGATTCATTAGCCAAAAAAATCTGAACACCCTCTGTAGCTATTTTCAAGGAGGTACATGCATAATTTATGTGGAACAAGAGTGGGCTGCAATTTCCCCCACACTGCTTCTGCATAAATTACACGGGCTTGTAATTCATCACACTTCTGTTTTTCCTGCATGTAAGTGGTAACCTCTCATTTCACAATCACAGAAAACAGGATCATCTGCAAAATCAAGGCAAAGTACTTACAGGTTTCACACACCCACGTGGTCTGAGACAACAGGAAAAGGTAATGTTTTTCTGCAGGAGGGTCACTACGCGGTGACCTTTCACTGTTCCTTCAGTTTCAATAACCACTGTTGGTGACAGAATATAGAAGCCTTTCTAAACCACCAGCACTGATCTCAGAGAGGACCCAAAGGACACGATGATGCAGAAGTTTAAAATGCCAGGAGATTTGTCATGGAGGGATGTAAGCTGCTCAGTCACTTGTTAAGGGTCTAAAGCAGAAAAGCCCTTAAGTGCATCAAATGAATCAATAAAACACCTTGGCTTCTAGAGAGGTAAAACCCACAGGCATGTGACGCACAGAACAAACGCTCCACTGTGAGCAGTTACACGCTTACCAGCCGCGGCTCCAGGAGAACAAGGGAAGAACAACAACTGCAGGAAATGGTGCAGCTGTTCAGCAAGAAGCTGTGCAGTGCAGAGACACTGAGGAGAGACACTAAGCTTGCACAGAGATACCCACCAGGGACATCGGTGACACATTTGTACCTCCACGTCTGACAAAGGAGGACGAGGCATTAGGAACGAGCTGGAAGAGAAGCAGGTAAGGATGGAGGAGGCGCAGGGCACAGCAGGGACGCATCACGTGCTCGCTGCTTCCCAGCCCACACAATGGGCACTTCGGCACTGTCCATGAGACGCAAGTTCGTTGTAAGAGCTCTAAAAAGGCCTGGGTGTTCAGCCAGACAGATGTGTGTGCTCTGCCCATTTTTTTTAAATGCACTTTCATGCTCTGAAAATCGTGTTTGACAGCAAATGCCGTCTGCCTCCTGACTACTGAATAAGGCTAAGAATAGCCCACCCTTTTCCTCTCGGTGTCCTCTCCTGTATCAGAGCTTGAGATTGGTAACTCGTGCTCTCAGTGAAAGAAGAGAAACGTGGAAAAGCAGAAATCAAACAACAGTTGCCTTTGGCCACTGAGCAACCTTGTCTTTACCACTGAGAAAACAGAACTGCATGTGCTGAAGTCAGGGCTGCTGGGGAAATCTCAGTCTTACAAACCACATCCCAGGTCTGGAAAAATACTTTGGAAAAGAGAAAGAGGTCTGACATCTCCCTTAAGAAGGCCAGCACATGGCTGCAGGGCAGCAGACTCCCCTGGCCTTGCTGCTGTCTCCTTTTTGCCAGTACTTCTACCAATTCTGTCCCCAGCCGTCCCAACGGCCACTTCAGCCCCATCTCTCTCCTCGTGTCTCCAACACGACCGTCATCTCTCAAGAAATAGGCTGGATTCAGAAGCCATCGACTGCACCCCCTGGCCCTGCAGGAAGCTGTGGGGATGGGACTCATTACCCCCAGCCCCTCGCTGCCACGTCTGTGCCCCGGGTCACTCAGATGATCTAAACCAAAATGGGAACGTAATATTCAAGCCATAACTGCCACGAGGCGCGCTGAAGATTAATGACTGCCTGGAAGCTTAATGCATCTTGGGCCATTAACCCCAACTGGTCATTAAGCCCTAAGAAATGTCTTGTGCTGAGGTCGTTTTTATCATTTTAAGATGAATAAAAGAGGAAAAAAAAAAAAAAAAAAGAAAACTGCCCACTTATGGAACATCTCCTAATGGGAAACTCAGCTTCAATTGCTAGGAACAGATCACCCAGGGAATGAAGCCCCTCCAGGCACAACAGAGCTTCTTGTAAGAGCTGGGCTTGGACCAGCTGCCCTGTCAGTCCCCCACCTCTTTCCTGTTTAAGAAACCAGCCCTTCTGTGGCTCAGCATACGCGGTCAGCGCTGTGCTCTTGGGCAGCCACGGGGACAGGACGGGAGGTGGTGGTGGCCCCTCCACCACTTGGCAGTCTCTGTCCCTTCCAGCCTACAGAGGCAGCTGCTCTGCAGGAGCTACGAAACTTCCAGTCATGGCATTCCAGGTATGTAAGGTCTTTATTATAAAAAGGCTCCAAAAGTACTTAAAAACTGGAGTAGAACATACGTGTATACATGTGTTGTCACCACAGGGTCTGATACAGGACAAGGTTACGAAGTCGTAAGGCAGGAAGTGAAGAACAAGTCCACAACATCAATCTATTCCCACCCAAGGAGCAGTGTGAAAGAAACAAAGCCAAGGGTCCACACAAAGAACTTGGAAGCACCGTGGATGTCCCTAAAATACCCACTAGGATGTAAGCTTAAGGCCACACAGAAACCCCCAAAGGTGTGCTTCTTAGTGAAATGCTGACAACACTAAAGAACTATTTTTGTAAGCATTATACAAAGAGAATCTACTATTTCTCCAGAAAACACAGACCTCTCCAACTTCAGCTGAAAGACAGCTCCCCACACGAGATCCTCACTGTGGATGCGGTACCTCTGCAGGACGTGGTTATTGCAGAACCAGCTGCAGTTTGGTTACAGTTGTCCACGTGCAGCTCGCTGTTCCTTCCTGCAGAATAAACCACTGCCAGTCTTTTTCCAGATGAAATGAGCAAAATTAGTGGAAAGGTGTTGGTTAGAAGCTACCAGATCATTCCAACCCAAGGAAAATCTTGCTTTTCAGAGAAACAAGGCAATTTCAAATTTCAGCTTACTAGTGTTTTATTACATTATTTGAATCAGGATATCAAATTTTGCAAGGGATATAAAAATGCATTAAGTGTAGTAGACTAAAGAAATATTGAGGGGTAGGGGAGAGCTCCTGCTGTCAGTAAGCATAAATGGAGCAGGGATACGTTATGTAAGTTAAGCACTGACACCATCCGTGCAGAGATCAGTCATAAAAATACAAATAACAGAGAGAGTACAGGTAAAACACATGCAGACCGCAGCTGGAATATTGCTTATTCTGTGCAAGAAAAGATGCTGTCAGCTAGATCCAGCAAACACGAAGGTGCCAGAATTCAGTATTCAGAAGTGACTCTCCCTTACCGAATAAGACAAGGCGTTCCCAAAAGCAGTGATGCTCTTTGCAAAAAGAGAAAAGGAAACCCTCCGGAGAGGGTCTATTACGCTGCAGCTACCTTCCCTCTTAACGACTCCTAACACGTGCTTGGACCCTGGAAGAGACCCGTGTTTCCTCCCCATGTGTTAAGAGAGCTGTGTACCCGGATGGCAGGGGTGGGTGCTGGTACGCGGCCGCTCTGCCCCACGACACGCAGGGCAGCTGCGGACCTCGTTATAGGCAGCCACAACATTAACACAACTGGCAACAGGGAGACATTGTTACCCAGAGCCACCTTTCTGACAGCCTTTCTCAGTTGCCAAATTACCTGGTACCATTTATCAAAATCGTTTTCTGATTCAGCTAACAGGCAAATGTGGTAAAAGCCGTCCTTAACGGGAGATCACGTTAACATCTGAAGTGGCTGAAGAAGCTCCAGCCTAAACCTAAGCATGTCACATTGTGCTGGAGCTTTGCTTTACTGTTTCTTAAGAGCAGAAATTCGAAGATGGTACATGCCAGGCTTTCCCACGTGGCCCTGAAGCCAAGAGAAAGGAGTTCAGAAGCGATTTACCCAACCCTGCAGGTCACCCAAGAGCTGAGAGCTTCAGGAAAAAGCTATTTCTGTCTCTACCGTATTTTTTTCAATGCAGCAGAACGTATTTTAACAAACACAGGTTTGGAGTCCCGTGCAATCACCCCTGCTTCCTCTGTATTCAGCATAGACAATCGCATCAAGCCTGCATTCGACACAAACCATCGGTGTCCATAGAAACTGCATGGCGTCGCACACAGCCAGAGCCTTCCCATGGCTTTGGCTCCCGAGATCCGCTAAGACGGCTCCAGCGCCCGCCGTTACGCTGCAGCCACACGGCCGGAGCTCTTCACGTGCTGTCACATCACGGCAAATCCTCCAGGGGCAAAAAATACCAGCGAGGCTGTGGGAGATCAGAGAAGGGCAGGGGGTGGGCACTGAGCTGCCAGGAACCCCCCGGCTCTGGGGGTTCCTGGTGTCCCTTCAGCACCAAGCCCCCGTGCCACACGGGGCGGCAGCAGCAGTCCACCCTTACGCCCCTGGAGGCAGCATGTGCCCGTGACGGATTTTTAATTGCTTACCCGTTAAATGTCATGTACCTGGAATGATGCTGGTACCCTAAGCATTACTGTAACAGTGTAAATATTTCACTGTAACAGCACTGCATGACAAGGAGAATTAACTTTATAGGTCACACTAGAAAAATACATTTAAACAAACACCCACACTACATAGAAAGAGACGGGCAACTCCAAAATACGGGAAATTTTGGATGAGAAATAGCCAAATCCTATTTTTTATTCATACCTACGCTGGCTCTGCTATTAATATCTGACTCCTCTTGCGTGACTTTCGGCTATTTTAAAAACGAAACCTTGTTACCATGGAGACAGCAAGCCAGTCAGCACATCTGCGGAGGGCAGGATGCGCAATTTTGGAGCGAGAATTGTAAAGGCTCAGACTCCTGCGGCCCCGTGCCACCGAGGACACAGAAGGGCACTGCCAGCTGAGCCAGCGGCTGCTGCTTCGCTCCGGGGCACAGCTCGTGCTGTCCTGCGCTGCCCCCCCGAGCAGCACGGGCAGGAGCTTCTCAGGAGCAGAGCCCTGCGAACCGCCTGGTGGCTGATACAAGGCTCTGAGCGCAAGCGAACAGAAAGTGCAACTCAGGGATTTGTGTTTTTTTTTTTTATGAATGCCACGTGATCCTGATCATTACTTGCTTGCAAACAGCAACAACAAAACCCCTCTTTCCTTTTCCAGCGGAACATGAAGTGGCAACACCATCTGAGATTCAATTAGTGCATTAAGAACCACCCAGTTAAGCTCCCTGGTGACGCAGCCGCACGGTGACGCTCACGCTCCCAATGTGGACACGGGACCCGCAGGGGCCCTGCTGCCTTCCTGGTGGTCAGACGGAGTGACGGCAGAACCAAGGAGAGAAGCCAGACCTCCTGTTCTTTGCTTCCTAGCAAGAAAATCCACTTCTGTTTCCTTCTGCTGCTGCTTGTGATGCTCATCCTCCACCCACCTCCTCCTCCTCACTGTGCAAGGAAAACCCACCCAAGGCAGGATCTGGGGATGCCAGGGATCAAAGCGGCGCAGCTGCAAAGGAAAGCACAGTTTCCACCAAGGCAGACGTCGATGCCTACATGTGACTGTCAAACGCCACCAGCTGCTGCTGAGACGGAAGCCAAGAATGGAGGACACGCTCCATC
Organism: Alectura lathami; assembly: GCA_013399715.1. Taxonomy (NCBI): domain Eukaryota; kingdom Metazoa; phylum Chordata; class Aves; order Galliformes; family Megapodiidae; genus Alectura; species Alectura lathami. Next base: position 51,006 of record VXAV01009462.1, on the reverse strand, counting down.
AGCCTCTCAGTCCGCACAAGGCAACCCCAGGAGACCTTTCAGCTGCACATCCCACGGCTCTGAGCTAACGCGCATAGGCAGCACCCGGTGGGACGTACAGCACAAGAGCAGAGGAGTCACCTGAAAGTCACCAGCACCAGCCAGCCGCGGTTGGAAGCTGCCCAGATACAACACCTTCCGGCCCAGAAACATCAGCAGCAGTAACAGAGCCTGATTTTGTCTGACAGCCTTCATCGTGCCAGCACTTTTCCCAGCCACAGCCGTCATTGCTCGTCTTTCCAAGGTCACCACAGACGTCCTGCCCTCCTCCAGCTGTTCCCACCTGCTGGCCGTGCTCTCCCCAGCTGGCAGAAGAATCCTGCAGGAAACTCCATCCCACAGCAGGGGCACACGTGGCTCTGCTGGCTCCGATCATCCCAGGAACGCCTGCAGGCTCCCGAGGGTGCAGTTGTCCTCAGCAGTGCCCCCCAACAGCTAGCTATCCTCACAAGTCTTGAGGCCGATTTTTCACATGGTCTGAGAGTGACAGGACAAGGGGGAATGGCTTTAAACTCAAAGAGGGGAGATTGGGGTCAGATGTGAGGAGGAAATTCTGTCCCCAGAGGCGGTGAGGCCCTGGCCCAGGCTGCCCAGAGCAGCTGGGGGTGCCCCATCCCTGGGGTGCTCAGGGCCAGGCTGGGTGGGCCCTGGGCAGCCTGAGCTGGGGGTGATCTGCCATTGGAAAAGAAACACGGGCCACAGTGACCCTGTTGGAAAACCCTTACCAACACCTCCAAAGCTCATGGCACTTTCCTACGCTTACTTGATGGTGCTGCACACACGAGAAGACTGCAAACCAGCCTCAAAGTCAAAGGGATGTCGGTGCGCCAGAACAAGATGCTCCATGGAAACTTACTTCAGTTCGAGCGTGACTCGTTTCGCCTCTCTGCAAGCCAACAGATTTGGGCTAAGCCAAAGCCAACTGGTTTTAAGCATGGTTTAACTTATAACACGTCACTGCTGCACTAGTTAACTGATTTAAGAACAAAGGCGAGCGAACACAATGCCACTCTGCCGTGCAGACAAGGCTTACGTTCCTAGGAGAGAGGGCTGAATCTTTTATTCTCCTGTCAAACGCCTTAACAGTTGCTAAATGCTGTATGAAAAAAATAATGATCCAGCCCTGTGTCTAAGGAATAATCATATTCTATGACAGTACGTTATATTTTAGAAATTAATGACTCATCATAGAATTGAGCTCATCCTGTAAATTACCGAACTGCTGATCTGCTCCTCTGCAGATATGTATTTTATCAACCTCACCAGCATTTGATTTTGAGGAATGTCTGGTGCATTGCACATCTAGACCGGGCTGGACAACAGCGCTCAGAGTCACCTGCCTCCTGCTGTCGGAAAGTCTGCTTACAGAAGGCCGACACCTCAAGATGACCAGCCAATGGTTCATCGCAGCCTGAGGAAAGTGACTTTAAGACAAGAACTGCAGAATCAAAGGAAGAAACCACATGAATACAAAAGAAGTTGAAGAAAAGATCACTACAGCCCCCTACGTACATCACCGATGAGCAAAGACCGAAACCCGGTTCCTCCTGGATTAGAGCAGGAACGGGATCTTTCTGTCAGTTTGACATCAGCACCCAGAATGACCGCCTCCCACGGGGTAAGCTCAGTGCCCGCCGTGCCGCCAGCAGGTAACAGCCCCACAGACCCCAGAGCTGTACTCAGGCCTTGCATTGCTCTCGAACAGCGCTGCTGTACGTAACGAAGCCGAGGTTTTCTGAGCAGATGAGCAAGCTTGTGAGCTTCGCATCTGAGAAGGCACCGCTGAGATGGCAGCTCAGCTGTGCCACGTGTGCTCTGGGAAAGGTCTTCAAATCCTGTAAACAACAACAAAATCTACTCAGATGCCCGCACAGCTTTCCAAACTGGAGATACAAAATCTTCCTGACCAAACCAGCAGGTAAATAAATGCAGATGCCAACATCCAACTGGTGTACACCTCTTGGTCCTGCAGGAGGAACACCACAATCCCACGTCCAGGCACAGAAACACTAATCTGCAAACAAGGTCATACAGCTCTTCTGAAAGATATGTTGTTTTTTTTTTTTTTAAATTAGAATGCCATTTTTTTTAAAAATGTTGCCATTGCTTGAGAGATGGCCATTAGCGGAAGCTCCGGTTTTCTTTCCTCTCGGTACTGCAGATGAAAAAGCAGTAAGCACGAGCACTGCCAGAGGTGCAGCCCCAGGTGTAACTGCATCTCAAAAGAAAACTGACTAACTTCAACTATCTTTAAAGAAATAATGAGCAAACAAACTTCCAGAAATAAACTGCATGCCTAAATCTAATCTCACGGAAAGAAATGTGCTTGAAGTGGGCAAGCACACTCCACTTGAAGTCTCTGGCAAAAGCTGAAAAGAATCTCCCTTAAGTGCTAAGAGGCTTTCAAGAAGGCTTCAGTATGAGAACGCACTGGCGTCCAAGAGCAGATAGCCCCGTGTTTCACTCCGGGCACCTGAACTACCGCAGCACTCACACCGCAAGGCCACCAGGCACGCGAGCAGGCAAGCGACAGCCCCGCAGCACAAGGCCCAAGCCACAGGCTCCACAGCCAGCCTCCAGCTCTGGCTGGATCTTCAAGAGCTGAGGTACTCTGCCCTGACACCTCTCCATCAAAGGCAAAGATCCACCCGTCCTTCCGCTCGCGAGACTCAATCCAACGAAACCCCTGAACGAGGGAGGGCAGGCGGAGCGGGGACCTCGGAGGAGACGCAGGTGCCGCAGCAGGGCAGGGGACGGAGCCCGCAGGAGCAGCGAGACTTCCCGCGGGGGAGGCGAGCACCCGTGCAGGGATCCCCGGGTTTACGTGCCCAGATGTGCCACAGCCTGCCTGCCGCAGCGGCACCCTGTTAGCCAAGCTCGGCCACGCTTGGGGCAGCCAGGAGGAAGGGGCACAACCCGGAGCCCCCATCTCCAGGTATCGAGTCTGCTTCAGGCACTGAATACCCCTGGGGACTCCGAGTCCCGTTCCACAGCTAGAGCCATTTATGCCAGCTTTTTCCTCCCAAAATTGCACTGGTGTACACAGAAAAGGCTTCAATGATTCCCGGCACACAGACCTCTGAAGAAATGGGTGCAGCTCTGCCCCCCAACTCAGCCAGGACGACAAGAACAAAGGAGCAGCCACTGGCACTCTGACAAAAAGCGGAGCTGTAGCATTACCCTTGGGTGACTTTTGCTGCTGCTGGCAGGCCATCTAACTTTTCTCAGTGAGATAAATTCAATTTAAAAAATCACAGGCAATAAAAATGATGCCACCAGAAGTCAAAGGGAAAAAAAAAAAAAAAGACCACATTCCAAGTCACACCATGTCAAAATACATGGTGGAAACAAAATCTTCTCAAAAAAAAACAAAAAAACAAGGAATTACTACAGCATTTACAAAATCATAAGTGTATGTTTTCAGCTGACCTACTTCTCCTCTCATGCCACCATGCCGATAATTGACTTCTGTCCCTTAAGGGGCCTCTGAAATATAACTGAGCAGCGCCCGCCACATCGGAGGAGCGGTTCTGCGCCCACCCTTCACTCGAGCACTGCGCTAACAGCCTCGGCGCCAGGCTCGCGGCCGGGGCTGTGCCACCCAGCGCTGCCACGTCCAAAAAGGCCTTTTCTCGCCAGGCGGTGCTGACAACACGCACGTTCATGTTCGCATTCTGGGGACCCGTGCATCCATCCCCTCATCTAAAAGGGAGGCAATAACATTTCCATGTATAACGTGAAACCTAATTCACAACTCATAACACATGCAGGATCCAAAAAAAAATTTAAACTCTAGGACATTCATTGCAAATCTTACTATCGGATTTTTTTTTTTTTTTTTTAATATTTATATACATACATACAACTACAACATTACTTGAAGGTAATTCCCGTTATAAGGACTTTTTTCCATGTATGCCTCTGAAGTTGTTAGCAGAGGAAAAAACTCCACAATGAAGGCAAACGCAGCAACACCGCTCAGCTGGAGTGTCTGTGTGTGCACCCAAGCAGCTGAAATTCCCTGTTCTCAAAGCAAAAACCCCAGCTGTGAATTGCTCGTGCACTGAAGGAGCAGCAGAAACATCCTTGTGTAAAGGAGCCTTGGGGAGCAGAACTACCGCACGGCGAGGAGCACCCGATAAAAGGCACGGGAAGAACTAACGTGACCTTACCTCAGCGCTCCTCAGAGTCAGCTCCTCCACTCCTCTGCCTCAGCAGGGGAAGGTGGGAGGCAGCCCTGGAGTTATTTTCGTTGCTCAGCTCACACAATCCAACTGAAATCTTCCTACAGATCTCACGAAGAGAACTAACGCGCTTGCCTGCTTCAAAGGTCTCCAGATACGAAATCGCCGAGGACCTCTCGCTGTCCAAAATCTCTGCAGGCTGAAATAGCATCTCAGAAAGTGACTAAAATAAATGCACCTGATCTTCCTAACAGGGCCAAAGTTTGGGAACACAGCTGCCCTCATCTCATTTACACACGCATTTTCACATGGATGAACCCTGCTACGCCTGCTTGCAAACCGCAGGTGACAGAGCAGCCACGCACGTGAGCTGGGAGCACAGCGTTCACACGAGGACCCGAACCCTGGAAGCCACGGGAGCGCCTCGCACACCACATCTTCCATCCTGATTCAGCCGGCTGCAGGGACGCAAGGATTGCAAACTATTAGTGACGGTGCTGACAGATCAAAATGAGGAGCCTTGGCAGCACCCCCCAGATGTCCTACGCATGCAGGCTGATCAGTACCTCGGGAGGGATCTCAGAAGCCAACGTAAGCCTCCCCGCCTTCCCCAAAGGACATCGCACGCAGCTTGCGATACTGACACACGGCATCCGAAGACATGGGACAGTAAGAAGTGCAAAGCGCAGGGAACGTGTTCTGAGCACAAATGAGGTGTTTGATGCAATCTGCTCCACACCTGACGCCTAGCTCGCCCGCTTGGATGCTCTCTCACCCAAGCACCAGTGTGAGCACCTCCACATGCAAGATTCCCCTTGTCCTCCCTTAAAGTCCTGATAACAGCTCTGAGAAATGCAGGAGAGTGGGAAGTACAGGCTCACGCTCCAAGAAGCGTTTTACCTCTTCTACTTCTAAGCAAATTAGTAACATTTACTCAAACATCACTTAGCAAAGCGAAGCTGCAGTGCCAGTGGATTCCAGCCCTTATTTCACCAAAGGACAGCCAGCAGACGAGAGCGCAAGGCTGCAAATAGAAAGGAAGGGCAGGACTAGTTATTAGCAGGAGGCTTCATCTAAATTGCCAGCAGCGCGCTGCTAACGCCAGGGGAAGCAGGGCTGCTGTATAATTAGCACCAACGCGCCCGGAGCCCCACACCGAGATGCCAACGCGCCCGACATCTTTGCAGGCACACGTCTTTCAAAAACCCTCCGCTCCTCAAAGCGGGTGGCGACTAAAATTGGGCTTTCATTCTTCCAGAAAAGTGCATTTGCCTCCTGCGCTGCTACAGTGCATGACCAGGAAACCCGCCCGAAGTGCAGACCACAGCCCAGACACGGGAAGGCAGGCACGGTGCACGCGTTGCTCGGAAGGAACCACGGCTCCAGCCGGTTCTTAGGCCTCTCGGTCCCTCAGCGCTCCAGGTTCGCAGCACCAAGCAGCCACCCGCAGGGCCGCCTCCCGGAGCTGCGGCCCTGAGGACGCCGCACAACCTCCGCCCCCCGCCAGCCCGCGGCCTTCGGGGCGCGACAGGTGGGAG
>VXAV01009462.1:21379-44544 GCA_013399715.1 Alectura lathami | reverse complement strand
CGAGGCGAAGCGCGTGTTCTGGCGAAGCGGCTCCTGCCGAGCGAGGCCGGGGCAGCCGCTCGGGTGCTCCGTCTCCTCACGGAGCGGCAACCGGGCGCCCGCCGACCCCTCGCCACCGGCGGCGCGAAGAGTCTGCCCGGAGTTACGGGGCTGAAGCCACTTTCCAGTGGGTTCCGTGGAACCGTTCGCTTGCTCCGGTCCGTCGGCGTGTCAGGCATTACGCCCGGGTCGAGCTCTCCCCGCCACAGGAGAAAATGAAGTTTTAGGTTGTCTGTGAGGGGCCCACTGCGGAGCGGTATGTCCTGTATTTGGCTAGGCAGTTAATTTTCAGGAGCTGACAAGTTTATGATGAACAGAAAACAATCATAAAGTGCCACTAATCGCCATAGCTGTTGCTGCAGCGTCTGTTTCCCCGCAGAAATGACCGCTGCCCTGCGTCCTGGCTCCGCGCTGCGCCACGTCCCACACACCCAGCCTTAGCAGGCCGAAGACAGGGATGCAGGCACCCGGACCCGGAGCCTTGTGCAGCCTCCTCAGGCTGAAATTGGTCCTGAACTGCTGCAGCCTCGACTGCGCGGCCACCTAACGCTTCCGAGTCTCCGCCTGTGTGAGTCTGCATCAGCTACCATTCATAAAGTGCCCTAACTTCCAGGCGTTAGAGGAATAAAAATAAAAGCAACCTGAAGTGAAGCAGGAAATCTGGAGAAGTGGTGGAAGCAGGACCTGGATTTCCTGCTTCCCACTCCTGTGCTTTAACTACATTACACCTCCCACTGAAATGAATGAGAAATGTGCGCATCTTTGAACCGATCCCACTTCTACTCCAGAAAGCTTTGAACGCAGACCAGCTCCCTTGGAAAATTACTTCCCAGCCAACTGGGAAGGGGACCAGGAAAGCAAGCTGACTGAAGCGGCAAAACACTACCATTTCTCCAACATATGTGGTACAAGTTTATTTATGCTCAAAGGTTAAAATTACCTTTTTCAGTCACCTGCTGTGACCTTTGGAGTTTGCAACAACAGTTAGCAGAGCCAGGTACCTGCTGCGTGGAACGAAGGCAGCATCAAGGCAAGCATCTGCACAGCGGGCTCGGGTCACGCTCTGAAGGGCGATGCCCTCTGGCTCCCTGCAGAACAAGCACACCTCTGCTGAAGGCCTGAAGTACAACGGGGTGAACACATTCTTCCTCTCTCACTATAGACACAAACTGTAGGCTCTTTTTTAATTCCTTGGATGAAATTAGGCAGCCTGGTTTCTTTATCAAAGATGGATGTGGGTCATGAATGCTGAGGTCTAAACTAGATTATTTTAAAATTCACTTTAATCATTACACGGGTACTGGTAAGGATACGTCGCTTTCAGCATTATTCTGTGCATGCAGCTGACTTCCCAAATGAAGGTACTATCCAGCACATTTCCACACCATCATCTCACTTTAGCAGGACATAGTGATGTTTGAGATTCAAGATGAAAAAGTGACTTTTTGCCAGATATTTAGCAAACGCTTTGGCTTTGTAAAATTCAGGTTTGTAGCCTTGAGTGACCCAAAATCAACCCAGCAGGGTCAGGGACTGCAAAAGGTGTTGTGAACAAATTAGGGGGGGCAGCAATTTGCATCTAAGAGCAGTGCAATTCCCAGGTGCATTAGGCTCTTTGCAGGCTGTTTGGGATCCACGCACAGCATTAGCAGAAGGCATCTCTAGCGCACAAGGATTTATTCTTTGAGTTACAAATCCCTTTCCGGAGAATTTGTTTCCTTGCAAACCTACAACGAGCTCTAGGCAATCCTAGTCCTCAGGATGTGCAATGCAATCAAATTTTACGAGCAGCGTGTTTGTTCTCTGTATACACACCTTGTCTTTTGTGGCCAAGCGCATTCCCGTTTAGAGGGCTCTCTTCTATCCCCCATGCTGGTTAACAGCCAACACGGAGTGGTGTCTTTCTGACAAGGATCTACCTGTGCAGCGAACAGAAGACTCCTCACCCGTGTTTGTGAAATAAACTTTGTTTTATTCACACAAGGCAATGCGCACGTATTGCGGACGAGAGGCCGAACGTTCCACCAAAACAATCCCGTTTTAATACTGCAAACTCTCCAAGGTAATTTCCCGTAAGAACTGTGATACTTCAGTTAGCCAGAACGTATTCACCCTAAACCCCGGCTGAACAGAACCACAACCACGGCCTGAACTCAGGGCGGAGGCGTGCTCCTGCTGGGGCCGTACACTAACCAGCCTGGCAGGTGTCACGACTCCAGGGGAGCCTGCAGAGCAACGACGATTCAGAAGTGCTCAGAACCCACCGCTTTTATGTTCACATTCCTTCGCTTTTGTCCCTTGCTGGTTCAAAACAGTTTCACTCAGCTCCATGTAAAATTTAGCCAGTAAAAGCCGTATACCCTAAAAAGTTATTTATTCAAACGCATCACAGTGTTCAATGTAAGCAAGAGTAGTGCCTCATTTCTTAGAAAAGATGCATAGATAAAATCAGAAAGAAACCTTCCCATGAGATCGTTACTGAACGAGATTGCAGCTCCAGGCTCGTCCCGCTCAGCCGCCCCTTTCTGAAGGACAGCCTTCAGAAGGATCGCTGCTCCACGGGTCTACGGACATCCACGAACAAAAGCTGAACGAACACAACGTTATTTTAAGGTCTACCTGTTTCAGAAACAATTTTTTAACATTGTAATTTTTACACCAAAGTAAATAGACAACGCGTTTGTCACACCAAGGCCATATGAAATACCGACGTTTCCCAGAACACGGTGACAGTACAGACAGATGAAGGCGCTGCTTCCAGCTGACTGCAGCTCGGATGTAACAGGTTGCCAGTTTGGACTAGAGGAAAACGCATCTAGTATTGAGATTTTCAAGGTCCATGAAACAAATGTTACAAGAAAATCCTCACTATAAAGTTGCACAAATTCCTAAGTTAACCATCGGAGTTTACGTGAAAAAGCAGAAGGTATCTGCCCTTGATTCCTAATACAAAACAGCAGGTATAAACCCAATGTAGAAATCCAGAGTTAGGTAAATCCTTTGGCAGCATGTTCGGTTACAATCAGGCCTTAAAAATAAATATGATAGTGTACAGAATATGAAGAGAAAGAAAACCAGATCCTATTAACACCAAAGCCCTCTACATACACGATTACAATAATAATTAAATTATTTTACACTATCTACAAGTTGCATATCACAGAGTTTGGAATAAGAGACGACAGCCACACATCCGGCTGTTACAAAATCTCAGGCTTTAACAGAATGCGTATATGTAGCTGCGTAGAAAATCTCAGACAAATGAGTATATACATTATTTATATTCCATAAAATAATTAACTAAAAGTAATTAAATCACATCTGTCTAGCCATCTCCATTTAAGATGCTCAATATTTCTGCTGGATCAAAGTTTTGAATCCAATAAAAACTGCTACCTTGATCTCATTTACTAACAAACATGGAGGAACTATATAAATTACACAAGGTTTAGTTTGGTTACATACCGATTTGGAACAAGGTACACTCTGACAAAAAAAAAAAACTTAGAACAATAACAATTTTGAGCAGCAGCACTGAAATCAATTATTCCTCTTAACAAGCATGAGAGGAAAGTTCATCAAAATACTTCAGTATTGCAACGTGTGTTATTTATACTAAACTTTTCAGAGGGAAGGAGAGCAGGTCATGTCAAAAGGCAAGACAACAGCTTCCTTCTAATTGCACACATTTCAATCAAAATCATGTAAAGAGCAGGTACTGAATGCCTCATTCCGTAAGCATGAGGCTGCAAATGAACACGGTCATGATGCCAAAGAACTCGATGAAACGCAGAAGAAATGGAGGTGGCGCTGAGTGAAGGGTGGCTTTATTACTCAACAATAGTTTTCAGTCTGACAGTTCTCATTTGGTAGAAAAATTATATACCAAACATACTTATTTAGACATTTTTGGAGTTTTGTGCATTTAACAAATTTTTTTTTTATCTCTTATTTGCTTCCATTATTTTTCCAATCTAAAGATTATTACTCATCATAAAAATGTTAAAATATGTAGAAACATGGCTATGCTAAAGTGAGTAGGTAAACAGGAAAATGAAGTGATTTTTTCAGAGGCTGAAACAACAGAAGAAAGAAATCCCACATTCCAGAAGGATAACTCACTTGTTCCTCTTGTAAAGAAGAAAAAAAAAAGAACCCACACGTGAAAAAAGTGCATCAGGGAGGAGGCTTAGACTCCTTCTCCTAGCTTCCAAATGCTACACTTCCACAGATCCAAGGCAGCTCCTTCCCTGCAGGCACCATTTCCAACAGGCCATTACCCCCCGTAGGAACGAGGAGCACAACCCCAGCCGCTGCCCCCGCGCCGTGTGCTCAGGACACTTTGGCCAGCTGGCTTCAGAGCGTCTCTGGCTGTAACCAGAGCCCGTAGAGACATGGAAATGGTGGCAGCAAAAGAAATCCAGGAGAGGCAAGAACCCTCTGGTCCCACACAGGTGGCTCCTGTTCCACTTGCCTCCCCTCTGGGAATGGAGCAAAGGCAGGTTCTCACAGTCTTAAGCTTCCAGCATCCACGGCCCTCCTCTTACCACACAGAGCTACACTTCTCCTTCACTTCTACACGCTCCAAAACGCAGAAGATACATTCTGTACAAGTCTCTGGCTGGTATCCAGAGAACCCAGCCTGCTGGCAGCACCCCTTGCGCGCTTGTGCAAAGGAAACTTGTGCTTGCAGTGCCACCTCTGCTGACAGCCACGAGCCAGCTCTAGCAACAACCCCCCTCACCCTGCAGTTTTTTCCAAGAGAAACACACCAGGAGTTCTCTACAGCTCCCCACAATCTAACGGGCAGCACCTAACAGCGTCATTCCTCCCAGCTCTGTAAGCACACGGCTCTCTGCCACAGTGCCAAAGCACTGTCTCTGCCAGCTCCCACCTGCTGAGCTGCTGCAGCTGCTCCCACCCTGCAGCACACACCGCCCTGCGTGGCTCCCCACAGCAGCGTGGGCAGGAGGTGCTGCAGCAGCAGAGGTGCTGGAACGCTGCTTGGATGGAGAGACTACAGGGAGACGCTGCCTAACGCCAGCCACGCGGAGCAGCAAGCGTGCATCCTCAGGTTTCCAGGAACACACTGAAGTTATTTTTGACAATTTCTTACACTCAGAACTGGCGTTTCTTGAAACCACTGAGATCAGGGCTCAAAGTAATCTGAAGTTATTTTAAACCATTAGCTAATCTAGTTCATGCTATCTTTAAGCAAACAATCACAATCAGATCTGCTGCATTTTGCTCAGCATCCCCCTAAGTTGGGTTTTTTGAAAGGAAAATGCATTTTGCTATCTGTGACAGGTATTAATAAAAATCATTAGGTTCAGCGATCTCTTCTCATCGTTTTAGAAACATGAGCCTGGTTCGTTTTTAAAGGAGGGGCTGCTGATGGTAGTTAGTTTGTTGCTGTAGAAGGGAACGAGCTGGAACTGCCAGGGGATAACCTGGTCCTTGAGGGAAACTCGCTGCGTTGCTCTGGTACGCCGACACCTCCGGTGCTCCCACCTGCTGCTGGCTGTAAGCAGCTGCGCTGGCAGCTGCGGGAAGGGCAGGGCTCTGGGTCACATACGTCTGGTTCAACACAGCGTCTGGTCCTGGGCTGGAACAACGTAAACCCAGCTCTGATAAGTTCACATCTACTTCTCTGATAAGCAGATTCACAAATAAGAGTTTTGCTTAGCCCAAAAGCTATCTGTATATATTCAAGGTAGTAAAACAGATGTGCGCACCACTGTAAATACCCCGTGGGGTGGTGAGGCCCTGGCCCAGGCTGCCCAGAGCAGCTGGGGGTGCCCCATCCCTGGGGGTGCTCAGGGCCAGGGTGGGTGGGCCCTGGCCAGCCTCAGCTGGGGGTGGCAGCCAGCCCCCAGCAGGGGCTGTGGGGTCCCTTCCAACCCAACCACGCTGTGATTCTATGAAAAGAGTGATGTCAGAGCTAGCTGAGAGGACTGCTACCTTAAATATGCAGCCTGGGCAGGCTGAGTTGCTCCAGAAGAATTCATGTTTTGAGGCAGTGACCTCAGCTGCCCCATCTGATCAGGTCCAAGGCTGTAACCTGGGGAAATGGCGACTTGGTGAACACCTTGGATCATGTAGTTTCCACTAGGTGGCTGTACAGGATATGACTAAAAAAAAAAAAAAAGAATACTTTTTATTTTCAATTTTTTAGCAATAAATTTATCCAAGAGTATGATTACAATGAACAAATGCATTAGGGTTCAGAGTCTGAATGAACTGAGTCTGAATTTTTCTCCCAAGGTTCTGAAAGCAAAACATGCAACTTCTCTTAACACGTGTGGGTTTTTAATCAGCACCCTTTGTCCACCAGCAGGTATCTTTTTCAAAGATGCACCGCTAATGAGGTCTGTGGTTACTTATCTGAAAGAAGGATCTTTCTGCTCACGTACAAAACCTTTGCCCCTCCCAGAAACCTTCTTTTTCTCTAATTTGCCTTGCCTTCACGATTTCCAAACCTCACATATTTTGATGCACACACACAGCTGAGTGGGAAGATGAGCACCATGCAAGATTTGTTATTTGATACATTCTGGCAATCAAATCATAAGGACGGTCTGGGGCTCTAACTAAAGGAAAGCAGAAACTTCAGTTTCCTAGTTCTAGTTTGAACTACGTCTTCACTGAAAATTCTGGTAGAACAGGTGGCAAAACAGGCTCATAGAAGCCTGTGCTGCTCTTTGCTTTTGGACTTGGGACAACATCCTCACACTGAAGGAACAGGCAGCTTCTGGGTCAAGTAACTGACCTAGGCCCAGCACAAAAAGCATTATCTTGTGTTTTTCACTGCTGGAAGCATTCCTCTTGAAATAAATAGTAAACTCCTGTTGCCTTTTGGCTTGGATTACTTTTTAACCTCCAAATATAATCATTTTTTTAAATCATAACCAGAAGTTAAGGACACGGAGTTACTTTTAACTGACATTTTCAGATCTAGCAGTTGCTATGGCAACCATTCTTCCCCCACTGAACAATTAACACAGAAGTAAAATTCACTAGAAGTAGAGCCACTGGTTCTATGCTTTCTGTCAAGAGGATCTTGAAAATCCCTCTCTCTTCTCCATTTTTGTTTTCTTAGAACACCAGCTGCACGCCAGAGACGCTGCAAATCAATTCTGAGCAGCTACACCCCCTAACACAATACCTCCCCCCCAGTTAGGGAACAGAGCGCCAACACCAGACTCAGGTTTCCACGCCTAGCTCACGATCAGCACGCTAATATTAACACACATCCCTGTTAGGTAAGAAGGCCACATTTCGCTTTAAGCCTGAGAACGTGACTCATAGCAAGAATACCCACCACGCTGCTGAAGTACACTGAAACACACAATTCTAACCTAAAAAACCCCTGCAAACACAGGAAGAATCTTCTGAGCATTTTCAATAAAGTATCTTTCTATTAAAGCAAGCACAATTAAGGTCAATATATTAAGATCCATTGCACGAGCTACTAACTGCACATCACAGCACTCTGTTCACTTGTCAAGTGATATTTCATCCTACAGGCTACAGAAAGTCGCTGGGCAATGTCAGATTGCTCGCAGGCTACCAAGAAAGGCAACACTTCATTTTTGGTGTCATCTTTTTAAATAGAAGTCTATATTAGGAAAGTGTCTACTTTCCGACAGGGCTACTGACCTGCACTGAAACACCAGAGGACGTAGGTGGGTACTGTGCAGGATGGTGAAGCTTTGAGTAGGCTGAGTACATTGGTGTTTCATTCATCAGTTTGTTATAGAGCTCCAACGCTTCGAGAACCTTCACATTCAATTCAGACAATTCCGAATGCTTTCTGTTTCAAAACAAATATATGCAAACGCTAAGTTTCTCTAACATCCAGTGTTAGATGGTAAAACAAGAGTGCTTCATTACACAGCTTTGAGTGCAAAAGGAAAAAAAAAAATATCTTCCAAGGCTGATTTCTTACACATCTGTATGTAAAACTGCCAGCATCCACTCTTTCTTATACCATTGTGCTGGAAGGAGAGTCAAAATGGTGAACAGCCATCCTGCTCTAGCTGGAACAAAGCAGGCAACCCCACAGGGGTAAGCTACCTTCTCTTTTCACCATTAAATATCCCTCAGAGCCTGAGGGGAAAGGGGGAAGGTGCTGTTGAACAGATTTGCCTGTCACAGAGGACAGCAAACAGCAGACTGAGAACATCAGATTCCAGGCAGACTGCAAAAGCCTGCAACCAAGAAGCGCTAGTACGAAATGCACCCGGTAACCTATGCAGTGGGTTCAGGAGGGAGAACCTCATCTTGGTGCACACACCAGGACTTCTGTGTCTAAGTGTTAAAAACCAAAGGCAGAACAGGCTAATACTTGCAAGATTTCTGCCTTGGGAGATGAAGGAGAATACATATAAACAAAATAATCCAACTGCACAGCTTAAAGTATTGGTAAATCACGCAGAAGCTACATTACGGCTCACCTATCTATCTCTTCCAGTTTTTCATCTATCATAGGACCCATCTGTTGACAAATATCTGCAAAGACAAAAGAGTCAAGGTAGTTAACATACTGCACAATTGATGTTTAAATCTAACCAGAAAAATACTTTATCCAGCTACACTAAGAAAGCATGCAAAATCAAAGAGGGGATCTAGCTATCCTGCAAGTCCAATTCCTCTGCCCCAAACAGAGAGGATAAATACTTTGGTTATTCTACTTTGTCACCCTCTCTTCTCTTTTCCTCTACAAAAGCTTATTGATGAACACCACAGAAAAATTTCCATTTCTGCTTGCTGTCTGCAAGGTCCATGACGTATCTTTTACTGGAATACGCAGACAGCCTACAAATCTACCTAGACCTCTTGTGCCTAAGAGCTTCCTTTATTTTCAGCTTTTCCATTCTATGAAAAAAGTGTGTTGTTTTTTTTTTTTTCCATTTTGTTTTCCTTTTCTTCCACAGTACACTCAGTTGTTCTTATACACTTTGACCTGATCAGCTTATAGGTGAACCGAACTTCCCCTCTCCCCTGAGGGAGCAGTACTTAGTTGACATCCAACTAACTGCTTATTTTCTACAGAGTTTGGATAGGTGGATAAATCTTGGAAAGGTCAGGCAGAGCACACTTCCTAAAGTTAATCAGATTGCTTGGTTAACCATGGGGTTGGCTTGGCAGCTATTAGAGAACGCAGAGGAACACATCTAGCCCCACGCTCCCACTGTGAAATCAACCGTTCTGCAGCACACCGACAGGACATACCCTGCCTTCTCTGCACTTAAAACACATACAGAGGAACTACCAACTCAATCTACGGAAAATCATTGTGAGCAGAAATACCAGAACTAGCAAACTTAGTGCTCCGAGTACCTTCTGAGTCCAGAAGATCTGGGGAATCGAGCTTTAAATCTGTAGGATCTATGCTCTGAAGTACCTGCAGGGTTTTGTCCATCTTATCCTGAAAGGTGCAAGAGAAGATTAAGGACACGGCAGAGACTGCTTTAAGCTTCAAATAACAAAAAATGGAAAACAAACAAAAAAGGCTTTACATAAAAAGTTACCTTTTACCAGTCAGTATCAAAAGACTGTGTTTTAATCAGTTTAAAATATCAGCATTTTGTGTACTGAAGCAACTGCATACCTCATCTATATAAACTGGCTCCGGTTCTGCTTTCCTAGTTTCTTCTGCAGTATCCTCAGGAACACAATTTTTGTCCACAATTGCTGAAAGAACAAACATTAGTTTCTCCTCTGCAGCTGTCACCATGTTAACTTCATACATTATTTTTTTTTTTTCTACTTGTTTAGCATCAAATGTTTAAATGAGATAGAAAATTGAGTAAGTACTTTAAGCAGTGATGCAGGTAGCTGCTAGGGAAGTAATATGTTACTCAAATAATTACATGTGCACTAGTGTAACAAGAAAGTAACAGCTTGGAACCAAAAGTGAGCTATGGCAGCAGTATGTGTTCACTTGCTTGTTCAAAACAACTTTGAGGTTTCTCTCTCAATTCTTTTCTCAGACTGATTTCAGGAAATTATTCTGCTGATGGGCTAAATTAGTAGTTCCACCATGAACCCACATTTCTAAAACGTCAGCTTTTAGTAGCTAGCTTACCTGCCTCAGGCTCAACATTCAAGTCAGAAGTCACAAAATTGGATGGGAACAGTCCCACTCCTCTGTGATTTTCACCTTTCCACCAATTGGCATCGCTGGGGAAATAAAGCTGCGTTACAAACTCTGAACATGAACGCCCAGCATCAGCGACACTGTGCTTCTGACAGGGAGCCTGTGACGTCTGGGACACCGTTCCCCCGAGTACCCAGTAACAGAGGCAGAGGAGAACATTGGTACAGCCTAGCAGCAAAGCCAAGAGCAGGAGCTGGGGCAGGGGGTGGGGAGGAGGGAGGGAGGGATCGTTATGTAGCAGCCACTCTGAACTGGAAGCACAGCTCCTCAGTTCTTCAGACTGATCAGCTGATAGCCCATTATATCACCTGGAACTCTGCAAGAAGTACACAAGCGAGGACTAACATCAGAAATAAATTGGTCTATCAAAGCCTGTAAATCAGAGCAGCATTAGCAAGTTCTGCTTCTCAGCTTCCGTTGGAACAACAGTAACTACTGGAGCACTTCTCTTCAGCTTTGTGCCTAACCAACGTGCTGCTTGACAGCCAGAGACTGACTTTCTGGAATAGCCAGAATTCAGCACTGCAATGTGCATACATATTCTTATGACATGTTACAACAAATTAACATCTTAGAGACTGCAAACAAATTGGGCGTGCACCACAGAATGGATATCTAACGGAAGACCTAGAGGCTCCCCCTGCACCAAAAGCACCTCGAGGTCAAAAGCTGCAGTGTTAACTGGGCCAACAGCACGCAGTCAGTTCAGCTGGGCAGAGCCTGCTTTCTCCTTGCCACTGATTTATGCTTCTTATACACAGCAAGAAGCCAGCATAACCAGGATGCTGCACATCAGAATCACAGCACGCTGCTTCTGCAGTAAACCTCACCAGCCAAAGCAGGACAGCTGCAGGGGAAAACTTCAGAGAGAAGAGGCAGCTTCCTTAGAGGACACCACAGAAGGGCTCCAGCAGCATCAGACGGTGCTGCTGTGGCAGGAGGCTCTGGTCTAAAGAAATGGGTAACCACTGGGGAAACACACCAACCGGGGAAGGAGGGCTTCACAGAAACATAAGTTTAAGAATTGTTTCAAGGGTTAGAACAATGTGGGGTATGGAAGGAACAGTGGAAGATGCACGGATTTGAAGCAGGCCAGAGTGACAACATACATGCCTGGGGAAAAGAAAGCATCAGAGGGAAAAGTTGTTGCCTAACATCACAACGGTTGGGGAATACAGGCGCCTTCGCCTGAGGGTATTGTACCTGTCATCCAAAACAAAAATAATCTCTCCACTTTTAAAGGTGAGCTCATTGTCCTCGACAGCCTCAAAGTCATAGAGAGCTCGCACTTTCCTCGAGTTCTGATTGGTTTGCTGAGGATCTGCAGATGGGTACAAGGATTTGGTTTCCATTTGCTGCTGCTTCTGCTCTTGCAAAGACAATTCAATAGCTACAATTAGGAGAGAAAAACAAGCAGGAGTGTATTTAGTGTGCATCTTACCCCTGCATACAAAGGCATTTTGCCTTCCTAATCAAAACAATTACATATGTGAACATTTTAAACACAGCCTGTGTAAGTTCAGTCTATGCTCCAAGCTACAAGCCATGTTTCATACTTGGACAGCTTTACTCTGCCCTGCAACAGGATTAAGAGACAAGACGTACTCACGCACAAGTTACTAAACATTTTAGAAACAAACTAATTCTCAGTCTGCCGAGCCCTTGCTTACAGTTCCGCGCAGCAGCAGAAGTTCAGCTCCGTGCCTCCATGCATTTTAACATAACATTCCAGAGCACAAGTCTAGCCCAAGGCTGTGGCTAGCAATTTACCTTTAGCTATATCTTCGTCTTCTTTGTTTTTACTTACTGATGAACCATTCTTAGCAGCGCTTGTGGTAGCCTGAAAATGCATTAACAATAGAATAACTTCATGTTACAAAGCAGGAAGAAAGCTCTGTAATTACATACTTTAAAAAAACAATTTCACTTAAATAACAATTTTCAAAGGAGACCACTCGTGTCAGATGCCTGCTCTCCTTCTGCCTTTGTCCTCCACCCCTCCAAGGGGAAGGAAAGCTCTTTGGAGTCCTCTGTTTGTGGAGACCCACATCACTAAGCAGCAGCTGGACTTGCTGGAAAAGGAGATTTCTCTCCACGTCACAGCAAGAAGGTGCCCTGCGTCTCTTTGCTGGGAGGATGGGAATGAAGAGCAGATGTACATCAAGTTGGGAGCTGCTGCCTGGAATAATTTGAGTCTCCAGTATAGCACAGTGAAATCCCTCTTAGAATTTTCACTCCAACAAGGAAATCTTCCTGCAGGAATGAAGAAACTGGTTTCAGACACTGGGATTATCGATGGTCCTAGGAAACAGGTCTGCACAAGTACACCAGCTACTAATAAACCACAGCTTTGCTGCTCGCAGTGCCGTGTACAAGGTAAAGGCATCAAGAAGCCATTTCTGTATGCATTTGTAGGAAGAAGGCATAACTGGTTGCCAGCACTCTCAGTCTTCCATGTTTCTGCCATATGTTTTAACACTTATCCTAGATTTAGAGGTGAAAACATCTTTGTGGAGGAAGGAAAGACTGTGCAAGTTAAAAAAAACACACACACACACAACCAATAAAACCACCACCTTTGTTTAACACAGAGAAAAGCAAACTTCATGTGAGGAATACATAACAGAAGCTGTGTTCCTAATGTTCAGGACTGTTCTTTGCCTAACTCCTACTGAGCATAAAATATTTAGAACCATGAATAATAAAGCACAGAAAATGAGAAAACCCGTCACCATATCTGCCAGCAGGATCAGGGTAATACACCACCAGAAGTAAAACACAAAGAGCAAGGGAGGCTGGGGACTGGAGCACTGCAGAGCTGGCCAGCTCCTGACATGGACAAAAACCGCATCAACAAGAAGAAGGGACTTAGGAAAGGAAAGCACAGATCATTTTCAAAAACGTCTCAGTTTCAGATACTGCCCTTTGTTTCGTGACACTCTGTGAAGAAAAGAAAAAAAAAAAATGTGTGCTCCAAGTCAGCAATTAGAGCCACGAAACACCAAGTACAAAGTGTGGGTGTAGGACTCCTCGGGTTTTTAAGGTAGTGACAGCTCGATGAAGCTGTACAAATGATCTGAAGACAGATCTAAAATGAAACAACTCAAAGACATCAGGAAACAGCCTTTACTCCGCTCCTGCTCTTCCTCAGCGGGCAAGGAGATAACAAAGCAGAATGCAATGAACCTCAGCGTCAGGAGGCGAGCAAACTGTAACCAGGGTCCTACTCTCCTCCGACCAAAAGATCTCCTGCAGACAGCTTTTCCTCTGCTTCGCTGCCAGAGGCCTCACAGGAGGCGTACTATGTATTCCTAACGAGCTTTCACCTGTGATCCAGCTGCAGGAAAAGTCACCCCTTCTTCTTTTAGAGATTTAATAGTTGCAGATATTAAGCTACATTGCGGGTCTTTCTGAAACTCTTCTGACCACTCCACCATTAGAGTTTTCAGCTTCTCACTCACTTTTGGATGAGCCTAGAAGACAAAATTGCAGAGAAAGGGATGCGTGTACCTCCAAGTGAGCAGAAACAGCTTTCAAACTCTGTCACCAAACCTATTTTACTATGAATGTCCTGAACTGCCTTGAATAAGACAATTTTGAAAGCAGAACCTAGAGCACATGCAAATTTCACCTGCTAACAACCTCTGGCCAAGAGATAATCCACTTCTGGGGCTGGTGGGTCACCTGGATCTGCTTCAGCCTGCCTTGTGCAGCTGAGCTTGGGACCGCACGAACGCGGCGCACAGCCAAGGCTTCCCACCCGAGCGTACCTCAGGTCACATGCTGAGCAGCCAGAACATCCCATGTTTGGGCTCAAGCATGCATTTAACAGAAAGAAGACACGTCGCCTGGCAGGTTCATTATCAGCACAAAGGTATTTGTTACACTTGTCTGAACTCATTTGCTTCTGCAGAAAAGGGAGACAGCACAACTTCATAGGCCCTCCGACGATTACGTTTGAATGGGCCGGGGGAAAAAGAGCATTTCCCAGCAACAAAATACATCCTGCTGCAGTAGGCAACTCCGCAGGGGGACCGGAGGTTTGGTTTTACGTCCACAAGCGCTGTCAGTCCACGAAGGTCAGCGCTCTATTTCAGAAGGGACTGTGGCTAATGAGAATTACAGGGAGGACTCCAAGACCTATTTTTTCCACAGGAAGCGAGAAACAGCAGAGCCGTGAACTCATTTTGCTTCCCAGCAATTTTATTAGTTTCCTTAATTGCTTTGCTCAGCCTCTGATGATTCCAGGCCTCCCATATACTTGAAGACTATCTTCTTTAGCCGTTTCTGTCTTCAACTGGAGCAGTAATTACGGAAAAGCTGTTGCTGCTCATCCAATTCATTACATCCCGATTTAGATCCCATCAGCTGCCTGACCCCAACCGCTCCGGTCCTCCTTTCTTGGTTACCTCCTCATTCTGTGATCTGAGAATCTCTAGAAGCTAAGCAAGTTGTCTGAAGACTTCCTCCTCTTCCTTGTAAAAATATAATTTACCTCTCAGTTTCTTTAGCTTACGAATTTCATTAAAGCCAAATAACTCTTTTCAAGCAAAGCTGCCTTCGCTATTGTCAAATTAATTGAGCGTGGAGAGAGTCACAGATTTTAATTAAAATTGCTCACACAATTTTGTGAAAATTTGGAACAGGCAGTATGTACCAGCCTGTCATTTGCTTAATGGACTATATTTTCATCAAAAAAAGGAAAATACACAAATTTCAGTGATAAGACAAGCAGCCAGAAATGCCTGCAATTGCATCAAAACGAGAAGATGTTATTAGCTAGTATATGAATTAGCACATTAGTTTTCCCTATTCTCTGTTACGCTGAGAGAAAGCAGCTACACAAATAATTCTGCTCCACTATTAAAGGTACAAAAAATTACCTTATTTATTATACCTCGAGCTTCACTAGCAAAGTCACGAGAACACACTTCCAAGTGAAATATTCTTCCACAGTTTGATACACAGGCTCCTAAAAGCTGATGACAGAAGAACAACCGTGAACACGCACGACAACAATGAGAACAATAATCCAAAAGAGAAGCATACGTAGAGAATTTTAATTTCACCCTTTGCTCAGCATGCACGCTCCCACTGACTTCTGCTGCTGATGCACAGAAAGTTACCAATTACTGCACACACCGAATCGCTCCGTTACACCAAGAAATACAACGTTTCTGGAAACAGGGATAGCCTACTCACTGTGAGTGCTTGCAAAGCCACATGGGGAACTTTATGGTTTACTCTCTTCATGATGGCTTTAAGGCAATCCTTTGCCCTAAAAAAGGAAGAAAAGTCTTTGTGATAAACATGGCAGGCATAACTCGCAGAAAGAATGACAACAGATCCCATGTCCGGAATGCAAACAAAGCATGCTCTCCTGAAGAAAATGTAACCCAACCCACACTTTTCCCAGAGCAAGTCTGGAAGAATATTTAACAAGACGCTTGTTCTTACACACGCATTGGATTGGAACAGGCTCCATCTCTGCACTGGCATTTTGTACTGATTTCCACCACACTGCCAACAGGTCAGCAAGAGAGCAACTGCTGCTAAGCTGAGGAAGCGGCTTTGAAATCTACACCCTTCTCTTTGAAATGCACACATTTCTTTCAGTGTCTATTCAAAAACAGATCTGGAGCAGCAGTGATTAAACGGCTATTTAATTGGCTAATATCCAGGCTCACCACAGGTTTAACATCAAAACTGTGTTCAGAGGTTGCTAGCTCTTGGACCCCATCTTCAAGACACTTAAGATGCATCAATATTCCTTTATCTGCTTCAGAAATTTTGAAGTAGGTATGTATAGAGCAATGACCGACAGCTCAAACGTCACTCTGCCAAGGAGCTCTGTCCTCAAAACGGGCGTTAAGGGTATGTAACGGCTGCACGAGCTGACCCACATGAGGGCTTCGTAACACCTGAAGCCCCTACGTAAAGGGCTGCTGCAGGATTGCTCCTGCCAACATCGCCGCCAAGACAGGTTCACCAGGCAGCCACCACAACAGGGGACGGAGGAGGTATCTGACAACCCTCCTCAATGCCAGCACTTCCCCTGACAAATCTTTGTGGAACTCCAGCTTGAAGCAAAGCTTAAAATGCTTGCGCAGAAATTAAACCAAAACTGATCCACTATTATCACTAAAAATATATACTTTTAAATCCAGTTTTGATGTATTCTGTGTACAGTGAGAAAGATTTTATACAACTGTGTTAAAGAAGACAATAAGCTGCATCTGTATTCACATAATCTGGTTCTGAAAGAAATTCTCTATATTCTCTGAGTTCACAGCACAGCTTTGTACCAGAAAATCAGTTTCCTGTTGGAAGGAGCTAAGCCAGAAGCTCCTCTGTGCACACCAGCATGCTCTGAGCTCTCAGGGAGCCACAGGGTCAGAGCCAGGTTCCTCAGACAAATTTGCACCACTGCTGCTGTGAAGTTCAGCAGAACACATGAAACCTGTTCTGAAGAGGAAAGAAAGCCTCTGAGCATCACACCGCATGCATGTAGCAGCCTCAGCACCAGCTGCTGCGGTTTACTCCGCCAGCCCTGCCGTGCTGTGCCACTTGCTGATACGTGCACAGCCAGAGCAGCCTGGCTCTACTCCTGATATCGAGTGTGTCTGGTCACAGTTCGTGCACAACCAACCCAACAAGGTCAGCACGCCTGCCATCAAGCTACGCATTATTTCGGGGCAGGCAACAACATGTATTTATTTTCCCAAGATAGCTCCTAGTGAACGGCAGGATGGAAGAAAACTACAGCAAACTGAAGTAAAATATGCTAGCAGCAGTGACACTTGAAATTCAGAATTTTTACACTCCCTTCTCCCCTAAAAGGAGAGGTCAGTACCCCCTACAGAAGTTTTCTGGCATTATTATTTTTTATTTTTAAAGGACTCAAATGACATTCTAAACTTTTTTTCTTGAGGACTAATGCTTCTCAGATTGAACAGATTTGCTGTTCTTCCCTACAAGACATAATACAAAAAGACCTTTCTCAGTGTAGCAGCCTGAAATATTACATATAAAATACTTTTTAAAATCTAAGATCCCTATGAGTTCAACGTATATACTAGTTCACATTGACTACAGAATTTAAAGCCTTTATCCCTCAAAAAGATTACCTCAAAAACCAGCAGGTACTGCAGGCAACCGTAACACCACTGAGTTACCACCTGCGTGCCAATGCTGCCCCCAGGCTGAACTGAGCCAGGTACTGAACCCAATTTATTGTTCCTCCCTCAGTCCCACTCCTCCTGACGAATAAACAACTCCTCATCGCAAACCGCTAACCGTCCCAGAACTCTGCAGCCAGCCGCACACGCTTCACGCTGCTCACGGCAGCGTCAGGTTGGTGGCACTGCCGGCACAGCTGGCTGCAAAGAGCGCTCCGAGATGTGTTCTGGAGCAGCGTTCCTCCTCGCAGCAGGAGGAATTACACCTTGTAGAGCTTACCCATTAGGCGTGCTCCCAACTCTGTCGCATATATCCATAATCAGACCCCAGTCCTCGCTGGTGTTGTGCTCATTTGTAGCCTTTTCTGTGAAGAAAAAGAAGACTGACTAAGCGTAATTCCCTCCTAAGTTCAGCCACATGACCAGGAAAACTCCACGTACAAATGCTGAGAGGGAGTCTTCCACTGACCAGTGCTAACTCTTGCTGTTGTATAAAGCATTACGGGTTTTCACCTGGGAAGAACAGCACCGGACTAACAAATGCGTTAGGTACGTAAAAGATGCAAAAAGTCAACAACTCCAAGTATAAGATGTGAAAGATGAAAAACTGCTTCTGTGCAGTCGGTTTAGTTGCTCCAGGCATAGGTCACAGCCCTAACTCCGAGCTTGCTCAAGGTCTCCTCACCTTTACATTCATGATATATTCCACACGGATGTTCCAAGAAAATAATTTAACCTCTTTGGATCTCTCAGGAAAAACCGTCTCCTCCTTCAATAATCTTCTCAGAACACCCTGCCAGGTTTCTCAGGAAATCTGACCGTCACACCAAGTGTTGAAAGAAGTGACACAGAAGGACTTAGGAAGGTCCCCGGGCTGGCCACCAGAACGCCAAACTGCTGGCTGTTGAGAAGCGCAGGGCTTGCTGACAGCCGTGCTACCCAGGACAAGCCCATTTCCACACGTGCCATTACGCATCTCCTCTGACAACCAGTTCACCGCTCAGTTCTAGAGGCAGAAGCTGCAACAGCCCTTGGCTGCAGAAGGGCTTCCACACAGGGAGCGCAGGCACCCCGCCGGCAGTGCCCCCAAACCGTTCATCACAGAGGGAGGTAAAGGCAGACCAGGGGAGGGAAGGGAATTTGCGGTTCTGCCCATGCATTACCCTCAGAAGCTAGAACAGCTATTTAAAGCCAGCAAACGCTGTGCTGAGAGCGTGTTCCTGCAGCGCAAACCTTAAAATACTTCCCCTGGGAAGAACGAACTGTTGAATTTTCTTTTGAGTACATCACTATTTTTAGGACACTAACACAAAACTCATTGCTTGTTCTTGAAGTTAAACGAGCGCCTGCAATTTTGTACGCTCCAGCGTGCTATTCACTTCTGCAGGAATCACAACAAAACCAAGAACTCCTACGTGCCTGACACGTCCTGGATGTGAACGGCACGTACTGACCGAGCACGAAGGGACGGGCTAAGAACAGTGCCGCGCAATGCTGGGCGCGCAGAGCCTCACCAGGGGCCGCCGCCAAGCTCTGCCCGCTGACGCTGCTCGTTACACCATCCCCTCGCACGCCTCCGGCACCAGGGGCGCGAAGCCTTCCGTCAGGGCTCGTCAGCCAAACGGAGCCACCTCCACCGACGGGGCCAGCCTTTAGAACCACGGGCTGCCACAGGCAGCAGCCACCACGCTGCACCGTGGTTCTTCGCAGCCTCAGCACTGCCCACTGGCTCGGGAGGATGCAGCCTCACCCGGGACACGGGAGTGCTGCGGTGCAGGCGGGCTCAGCTGGCAAAGCAAGCCTGCAGCCAGGCCCTGCCGCACGTCTGAGCCTTGTCTGACTCCAGACCTCTGACCTCTCCGCTCCCTGCTCTCCCGTCTCTTCCCCTCCACCACGCTCCTTTTAAAACGGAAAAGGAATCAAATAAGGCAACCAACTTTTGGAGAGGTGCCTTAAAACACACGTTGCATCTTTAGAATACACACCTCTGATTTGCTAGCAGAATGTCGTCTCCAAAACACCACCACAAAGAAATAAACCGAAGGAGACACGCAGGCACAGAAATGTGGAGGACGTTCAAAGCCACTGCCCTACAAACACCCAGCGCCAAGCGCGAGCCTGTAAAGCGAGGGCGCAGCGCAAACGCTGCTGAGCGCAGCACTTCTCTTTGCGCACAGCCACCCAGATCCCAGGCCTGCAGGGAGGCACAAACACACGGATGTGCACCGGACAGACTCTCTGCTTGTACCCTGCTCCCTGTTCTAAGAGCAGACGCGGTCCCCGGGGGAAGAAGGCGGCTTTTGTCCTATGCCAAACTCCCACAGCGTGAGGTTTTCCTCCTCACCAGGATGACAAATTTAACAGCAGCTGTCTTTCTGCTCAACACCAGCTCCAGCTGAAGAATAACCTCGAAGGAAAACTGCTTTGCAGATGCTGAGGCATGGATGTTGATCAGAGAAACAGATGTGGGAAGATGTGCCTTCCAAGATTTCCTCAGTGCCAAGAGAATACAAACTTTAAAAAACGTCACAACCTCTGCTCTGCAGCTCTCCAGCTGATGAGGGCACACTAAACTTGAGCTTAATTCTGCAGAAATAGTGGTGAAATTACAGTATGCTTACTTTTACTGCTGCTCAAAATATTTAAAGAAAAACGCCCCCCAACCCACCCCCAACCCACAACTAACCGCTTTTAACTGGATCAGTTCCCTGATCTGATTTTTCCATGCAGCTGCATGAAAAGATATGCCAACATGAGAGAGGAGACGGCACTAAAACGAGCAGCTGGGGAGGGGATGGGAGCCAACAGGAGCGCTGCTCGGCACCACGCAGCCTCAGCACGGCACCAGCTCCCGGGAGAGGCGGCACCGCTCCACCTGGGCCGGCTGCTGCTGCTCCCTGCTCCGCTGACAGCTCCGCACGCCCAGCGCAACCTTCAAACCTGCAAGGGATTGTTACTTCTGTCCTGAATTCCCCTGAGCACAGCATGCCAATGATGCCAGATGATGTGTAAGCTAAATAAATAAACACCAGAACAATTTTTTTTCCCCACATGTTGATTTTTACACTAGGAACAGAGAGAAAAGCAGGCAACCAAGCACCGATTTAGCACAAAGAGCCTTTGAATTTGATGTGCCATTTGTTAGAGCCTGATCACTACAATGGCAATCGTCTAGAGGCTGCTTTGCTTCCTAAAGCTATGTGAGACAAAACCTTGCAGGCACACACACGCTTCAAGCTTTATGTAGCAGCATTCCTTAATATGTTTGTAAAAACAGCATCCATAAAATAAAGGGGGAAGATTAAGAAACAGTTGAGGACTACTCCAGATTAGTGTTTTTCAGAAGGGAAACCAGAACCACATAAATTAATTTCTGGAAACCAGAAATTTAATCCTACACGCTTTCTTTTGTTTACCTTGCCTTTGTATACCCAAGCTAGAGGAAAGGCAAAACTAGAGCAGCTGAGCTCTGACTTCATTCCTGATGACAACCACGATAACTACAGCCATGCAGTGGGCAGGGCAGGGCATGATCTCGGCAATGGGGAAGGAGTGACATGAAATTGCACGCTGAGAGTGCAGGAATTTATCACTCAAACGAAAACAAAGCCATGGACTGAAGACTCGGGAAGATTCACAGTGAAAAAGACCCAAGCGACACCACCAACCCCACACTGACTAGCTGGTCCTGAAAACTCCGACCAAATGTTAAAGGCAAGAATTACTACCGAGAAATGAAGGGGAACCACGGCGCACCTGAACAGGAAGCGGGTGTTATCCTAGGCAGGGACACCTCACCAGGGGTCAGTGAAGCGGAGCCTGAAACCTCACATGAAGAGGAACGTGAACCCTCCAGGACAGGGCGAGACAGAAAGGTAACAGAAGGACCATGTGAAACTGACACGAAAAGGCAGAAGCAACGCTGGAAGGGAACAGGGCAGGTGAACGCTTCAGCGAACAACAAGGAAACACGAACGCGGTCGAACAAGGCGCCAGCAGACCGGGACGCGGCGTGCAGCTCCCGACACCATACAAACTGCAGGGGAAAATCCTTCCCGCTCCCTTGATGGGGTAACCACCTCAGGAAAGAGGGGGAACTGAACAGAGGATGGAAGGGAAGAGGCTGGTTCACTGCTGGAGGAGCAACCACCTAAGAGAGGGAGGTTATTTATGAGGAAGGGAAAGCAGCAGGTGCACAGGAACTAACAGGAAGTTAAAATGCTTCCAACCCCCTAACCAACTGAAGTTTGGGGGCATTCTGTCAACCAAAAAAAAGAAACAGATGAAAGAATGGGAACTCCTAAAACTATTCCACAGGTTGATCTTGTGAAACTGCAACTACAGACAGAGCAACCAGAGCAGAGGCTCCGGTGCAGCTCCGCTGAAAAACAAACACACCACTTTACAACTAAGAAAACAACAACAGCTGCAGCAAGCAAGAGTGTTTATCCCTGTTTTCTAAAGGTCCCCCAAGAAAACCGCAGTTCTGCGTGCGTGGCCTGAAGTGATAACTGCCAGCAGGAGCAGCCCTGCCCCTCCTGCTCGCTGCCCCTTCCCAGGCACCAAACCTCCAAACTCATCGCCCCCACAGCTGCTCCAGCTCGTCAGCCACATGCTCCATCGAAATCAGGGTTCTGCCAAAAAGGGGGAGCTGAATCAGCCCAGAGGGAATCCAAAACACCTGGGTGGAAGACAATATGAGCCATCTCTTTTCCAGCAGCATCAAGACATCAGGCTGGGCTCAGCTATATTCTTGGTATGTACCTTGTTATTTTTTAAAAGGAAAAAAAAAGGAAACAAAGTTAAATCCTGACAGAAGTGTGAACAGCCACAGGTGAACACTTCCAGTAGAAGTTCAGAGCAAGCATGTTCACTAGTTCAATATTCTGGGTAGTCTATTTTACAGTGGAATTGTAACTGAAAGAAAAAGCTCCTAACGACAAAAAGAGATTTTTCCTGGCGGGGGACTGTAAGATTTTGCCTCACTAATTGCGAGGCTCCTATCCTGTTGCACTTGTTCAACCGCAGTGCATGCGAGCAGTTCTACTCAGTGCATGAAACGCAAAGTTGAAGACACCGCATGTGCGCAGACAGCCACTTCTGCAGTCCTACAGCCTTAGAGCTGTGGTGGCCTTTGGTTTGGCACAGAGTTCTGCACAGCTGTGAGAGTCCCCAGTTCAAAATGCCTTCCCCTGTGCACATACATTGGGGCTGGGTGGGAGAGAGATAACCCTGGCCAGAGCACTTGAAGCTGCTGGAAGCAGCTGGACTAGGTGAGGCTGGTCTGGCAGGTTTCCAGCCACAGGCCAACGTTAAGATCTCACAGTGGCCCGTGAGCACAAGGGCAATGCTTTCCACACGCCAACTCTGAAGGCACGTTAAGAAAACCGTGCAACTTACACTCAGCAAAAAGGAAGCGGGGCGCTGACGTGGGCGCAGACAGCCACCAGTGCGTACTCCAGCCCTGGCAAAATCCCAGGAAGGCTGGATTCCTCTCTTACCTAAATTCCAGCGGAACAGGAAATGCAAACCTGACCCTGGCATCTCGCTTACTTTAATCGCTTTCCCCACACTGCAAGTCAGAAATGGCGTTGTTAGAGAAGAAGAAGAAGGAGAAAGAAAAAGCAAGAGGCAACACCCGGCACAATTCGGCACCCAGGAGGGCCCGGCGCAGAGCCGGAGCGCAAAGCGAAACGACTGAGTCAGCGTCCCGCAGCCCTGCGGCCCGGAGCGGCCTCCGGGCCTGGCGCCGGCACGGCGGAGCGGCACCTCGGGCGGGACGCGAG
>VXAV01009462.1:7117-20423 GCA_013399715.1 Alectura lathami | reverse complement strand
CCGCGCCTCGCTGCGCTGCGCTCGGAGCCGCCTGCAGGTGGCGCCGCTCTGCCGCTGTGGGGGGGCCGGGCGCGAGCCCTCGCTGCCGGCTTTTTGTGGCAGCGTGCAGCGCCTTCCTCTCGGCCCCGAATTCACCAATTAAATGGAAACTTATAATTTCGCTTAATGGATCAGACGGAATAAAAGCGGCACTGATTCGTTTAGTTGCCTTAAAAAGGAAGGCAGCTGCGCAGCCAAGTACGCAGGTGCATATCCTGCGTTCCCGGACGTCCTGCGGTGGTGGTTTGGTCGCCGTGACGCCGAGTCTCGTGAAGCGGGTCCCGTGCGTTTGCGGCGGTTTTCACCTGGGCCGCCTGCGCCGAGTCTGAGGCCCCAGGCTTCGGGCAGCTGTGTGGGAACGCACAGCCCGGCCGCATCCAGGGAGCTCCTGCTCCAGGCGACCCCGCAGCCGCAGGGTGTTCCCCGACGGCGCTTAATAAACCCGAGGTCCTCAGTAAATAATTAAATCCACCGTAACAAGACATGGGAAGAAAAAAAAAAGAAAAATTAGGGCACTGCCAATTATGTCGAGTCCTGCAGGAACAAGCTGTTCATTAAGAAGAACTCCTAGGAAGCGCTGCTGGGGAGGACAGAAAAAACAACAATTAAAAAAAAAAAAAAAAAAGTTATTTGTGAACTTGTTTTTCCAGACTCCAGATCCGGGCAGCTCAGGTGTCCGTGTCGGGGCGGGGCTGCGGGGCTTTGCGGGGAGGCAGCGCGTCCAAGGGCCCACCTCGCATCTGTCCACCTCACCTTTGTAGCAGTGTGTTGTCCTAATATTTAATTTCAACCCTCGGCTTTTGTCGCGGATGTTTTAAAGGACGCTTCTTACTGTCCAAAATGTTTGCTTTTAGCAAACTTGGGTGGCTCTCAGGGAGCTTTTTCCTAGTGCCTGAACGCTCAGAAGTGGCTCGCTGAGATTTGACCTTTGTTTTGTAACTGCCCGGGTTCGCTGTACTTCCCCAGCTGCCCCCAGTTCACTTGCCAGTGTTTGTGGTTTACTGAAATATTTTTTCCTCCTTTTATAATGGTCTCCCTCCCTTGGTGTTCTGTGTAGGAGTCATGTAGACAGAGGAGCTGATGAAGCAGAGAAATGCTGAAAATAATTCTGCGCAAAGCGTTTCAAGATGTGCGCGAGGACTCTCTCCCCCCCCAGCTCTGACTTTGCTGTTAGGTGGGGCTCGTGGTGAAGGAAGCTGGAGAGAGGCACGCTCTTGCAGGTGTTAACAGTCTGCATTGTTACTGCTTTCTGCCCAGCAGATGAGCAGCCCTTGTGTGCTTTGTGCTCTTGCATGTGAGAAGATGCTGTGTCAAACAAGTCTGGAAAAGCT
Organism: Alectura lathami; assembly: GCA_013399715.1. NCBI lineage: Eukaryota > Metazoa > Chordata > Aves > Galliformes > Megapodiidae > Alectura > Alectura lathami. Next base: position 19,053 of record VXAV01009462.1, on the reverse strand, counting down.
TGAGCAGTGTTAATAATAAATTTTATTTTACACACAGCCTGATGCCACTTAAATGGAACATGCCCTTCCTGTTTAAAGTTTTGATTCATTACTGATACGTTTTCTTTGGCTTTTTTATTCAGCTCAGGCACTCACGTTTCCTCGTAAATGCATCTTGGGCGCTTTTTCTTGGAGGGCTCACGCCGTACGCTTGGAAGCAAGCTGCTGTAACTGGAAGACACGTATTTTTCCAGTTAACGATTTTATTTCCCTGTACCTGTTGTTTCACAGTGTTACTTCTCTCTCTTGCATTAACCACCCTGGCGCAGGAGGGAGATCAGGCAGCCAGCACTGATGCATCCCGCTTCTCCCCACGTCTTCCGTGCACAGCGCCCACCCAGCGTCCCGATGCAGCGCGTCCAGGTGCAGAGAGATGATGTAAATGGAGGTCGTGGAGGGATTTCCGTGCCCACCCCATATGGCAGCAGACGCTGGACAGTTGCGGGTCGGTCGAGAAGCTTGTCCCACCGGCACCGCGTGCCTCCAGCCACGTCCCTGCTGAACAAAGGCACCGCCAGGAATGTGGCTGCGCTGTGTCCCCAATTGTTTCACAGCACGAGCCAGATTTTGGATCAGATGCTTCCTCTCCCCAGCTACAAAGCTGATTGTGCTTTCACTGCAAGCACGCGGGCTCGGAATGAAAGGCGCCGGAATGCTGCCTGGCACCCCGTTACCCCGGGCAGCGCGCACCCAGACAGCGCGTAAGCGGTTCTTTCTGCGGGACCGGGGAGCGGATCTGGGTCTGTCTGCGCCTCTGGTGAAGTCAGCTGGCACTCGGGGTGCTGGGACGACTCCAACCCTGCGCTTCTCCTTGTGTAACACATCCCCTAACAAGTAGCTCAGAACGCTTGCGAGGCTGGCTCGTGCTTCTCGGAGCCGTGGCTGCAAACGGGGGTCGGTGCTGGACAACGAGGCTGCGCGGTGCTTTGGGGTGCTCATCCCAACGCGGGACCGAATACCTGCGCGTCCTGACGGTGCCCCGAAGCACGGAATCAACAAGGCAGCACAGAATACGCAAATGTACATTTTAAATGATTTCAGAGCACAAACACCCCGCCCACGTGGATGCTGAGGGAGGACAGCACACGGCACCCAGACAGGCAGTCACCGGGTCAGAGGCGCGCACGAGCGTGCCTAGGTAATGCGTGCCGGCGAGCAGCTGATCTCCAATTACAAAACATATCCAAAACATATCCGGTTTGTGCTGTGAGTCTCGTTCCACTCCTTCAACAAAAACCAAAACCAAAACAGAACCGTGTCAAAAAGAGACTCAGGAGTTCATGAGACAGGAGCTGGGACAAATTAGCAAGCGTGACAAATCAGCCCCTGCATGTAACTAGTGACACAAGTTAAAACTGCAAGTGCCAGAGCAGGGAAGGCCCTCTGTGAGCCCTGGGCCCTTCCACCCTGCTTTTCTTTGCCCGTCTTCCACGGGGCAGCCCCAGACAGACCACGAAAGCTGCCAAAGACCCTCCCAAAGGCTGCCACCAGATGACACGGAAGCCAGCGAACGCGTGTCCTGCGGGACGCCGGGGCTCGCTCCTCCCTCGCTAAGGAGAAATCCCAGCTTCCAGCCACGGTTGCTGGTGGAGAGGGAAACGTCTGTCGCTGTCCCGGGTACACACGGACGGGCCCTGTGGCACCCCTGGGAGCAGGGCTCTGGTGCCCAGACGCGGTGCCAGGATGCTCCCAGATCACACATCAGGATCGGTGATGCTGCATCGGTGTGGTCTGCAATTCACACGGCATCCAAGAAGACTGCCTGAATTTCCCTTTGAAGTGTGTCTCTGTGAAATGTTTCCTTCGGTTTTCCTGCCTTGCCCTTTCTATACTTGAGGCCTGCCACAGCACAACGTTAAGGAAATTCTCCCAATTGTAGGGAGATGTCCTCTCCTGCACAGACCTGGGTGAGATCTATTTCTGACTGCACACTTGCTCGACAAGTATGATGGGGCAGGGCCTGCTTGGGCATCTTGTGGCTAAAATCATGTTTGTAAACTGCTCTGAGATCCTCAGATGAAAAAAAGGGTTTATGAGCACAAAATAACAAGTAAGCTGCCAGTTTCTAACCTCATAAGAGGACCATTTTAAATTGGAGGAGGCACCGTGGAGGGCCTGGTCGCGGTCTGGGAACATCCAGGGCAGCTGCAGTGCTGGCCCCCAGCAGTGGCCGTGCCACGAGCCCTGCTTCTGCCTGTGCTGCGTCCTGCCTTCAACAGAGACTCAAGAAATGTCCCCTCCCTAAGCACCGGGTGGCTGCAGCGTGTCCCGTACCCATGCAGGTCGCAGGGAGCCCAGCAGTGACAGGCTGCGGTGAACGCCGCCCGCTGTGGCTCTGCACCCCCTCCAGGCCTCCCCCAGCTGCAGCAGCGACCGATTTCTGGGCATTTTCCTATGCACTTCCCCAGCAAGTGCTGGACGATCCACCCCAGCACCTTCCCTCATCGTGCCCTTTCTCTCCTTCGCGTTGGAAGCTCGGTTTGCCAGCATGCAAACAGATGCAGAACCTGTAGCACAAGGTGGGGCTCAGCAGGTCAGGTGGATGGTTGGACCTGATGATCTCGAAGGCCTTTTCCAAGCCGGGTGATTCCGTGACTCTCTGAAGTAGCTCTGCTGCTAAAGCACCGTGGGTCTGTTGCCAGGTCTGTGGCTGAATGACCCCAGAGTCACGCTCAGCGCGGAGCCCAGCCCTGTCTGACTGCATCGGTGAGAAAATGCCACGAGCCCTCGGCCGGCATCGTTGTTGTTATTTCTTTTATCCTTATCACCGCAGCTATCGACGTTCATGCATCACAGAAGGTTGCTGGAAGAGCTCTACTATTGCAGCAGTATTTTCTAGGCTAATTAACACTGCCCCATTAGGGCAGAGTGATGGGTATGGCTGACGTTTCAGGCAACAAAGTCTACTTTGGTTTAGCGTCGGGCTTGATGGGTTTGCGAAGAAGACCCCGGCAGGATGGGACCGGGGCTCCAGGACCGCGTGTGTTGCCCAGCACCGAGCCCAGCACCCTGGGGACCGCGGTGTCACGAGCTGCAGCGTCGCTGCACCCGCTGGGTCCCCGCATCACGGGCAGCTCCGTCGGGAGCGGCCATCAGCCACTGCTGCTGCTCGTCTGCTGCAGAGGGGGAAAAATGGGCTGGGGAGGCTGCAGGAATGTCCCTGCCTGCCTGCTACATCTGGTACGTCTCAGGATAATTTATTTTAACCTCTGAAGAGGCAAGGGAAAAAATTTGAAGGGGATGGAGGCTTGCCAGTATTTCCAGTTCATTATAAGCAAAGAACTGTTGCTTATAGCACTTTTTTGGAGCAGAGAGTAGTCTGGTTTTAAATCCCTTAAGCAATGAGGAATGGTACACTAGCCAATGTAAATTCTTCTTCAGTAAAGAATTTACTAATTAAAAAAGTTTAATTTTTAAATTCAGCCTAAGCTTTCTCCTCATTTCCTCCCTTTACACACACGTTCTGCTGCCTTCTGTGGGCACGGCTGGATCCCAGCTCCCTCTGCCGGGGTTTACCCCAGCTCCTTGCTGGTTCTCAGAGCAGCAGGGCCGGGGCCTGCGGGAAGTGGGCAGGGCTGGCTGGAATGCGGACGGCGCAAGAGGCCAAAACGGCCCAAACTTGGCTAAAACGGCCCAAACTTCACCGTCGAGGGGTGAGGATGAGGCCGAAGGCCAGCAGTGACCCAGCGATGGGTCTGATGGGAACAGCTTGCCTGGGGCAGTGCTTGGGACTGGCAGGATGCGTGCCACGCGTGCTGGTGGCAGTGGGGGCAGTGGCACCCGTGGCTGCAGAGCCACAGCCTCAGCTCCGCCAACAAAACACTCATTAGCTAAAAATCGCTATTTCCCAGCCGCAGGTTTTGCTTGCTATGCAGCGCCTCGCAGGACCAGGACACGGCCCCGTTAGCCAGCGTGTGGGAAGAGCCTTTTCCTCTGCTCAAGGGACAAGGGACAGGGACAGCTCGGGTGGGAGCATTGCCGCCACCAGAGAACAGGGTCCTGAAAACCCGGCGGCACGGGGAGCGAAGGGCTTTGCCTGAAGGTGACGCTGTATAAGCAGCTGCTTATGGGTGTTAGCATGATTAAAGTTTAATTAAATTCCTGCAAGGTTTTTGGGTCTTCATAACTTGCCTTTGAGCTTCCTGCCAACTAGGATGTACTCTCTGCCTTTGGAATATGAAAGCGAGTGTTGTTGTGTTTTGCAAATACATTTTCTAATGCATGCAAGTGCTGACTATGCAAAAGCCTCACTGGTTTCCATGATTAACAAAATTACAAAAGCACAGAGGGTAGCAGCTCTTCTTGTTTTTGACTATCCTTTACAAACAGGAGCCGGATCAAAGTGTCCTGTGATTAAGTTCATTAATCACACCCACGCCACGAAAAACGAATGAGCCCATTTTTCACAGGGGAAGGCATGTTCGGAGCTGGCCGGGGTGGATGCTGCTCGGGTTTGGCTGTTTACCTGCTTGTGCTTCCCGGAGTGGGATGTGGCCTCTGGGAAGCACTGAGGAGCGGACAGATGGACAGGAAGGGGCAGGCAGACGGACAGCAATGCTGCAAAACCACCCTGGGAGTGGGGACGCCCCCGAGGTGTGCATCTGCTTTGCTCTGAATGCAGCACTTGTCACCACCACGGCCCCCCCCCCGGTGTAACGCCCGTTGTTAAATCCCAGCCCTCCATGCCCAAGGGGCTGCGGTGGGGCGGGGGTCCAGCTCTGCCGCCCACACAGGCTGCAGAGAGCGGCGGGAGCTGCTCAGAGTTCAGAAAAGCTTTAGCGGTCCTGGGGCTGATCCAGGCACACGGCTTTTACGTTCTGAGTTGCACTGAGCTACAGACAAGAGCAAACCAGGAACTTATTTGCTGGTAAATGGTGATGGTGCCTCGCTGGGCTCATCCCAGCTGCAGGGTCTGGTCATTTCGGCTGGAAAAGGGATTAGGGCCTAAAAGAGCAGGAGGCAAGGCTCCAGCCAGCTCGGTACCTCTGGGAACAGTCAGAAGGGGGTGTGCTGAGAAACGTGGTTATAAAACAGAGAGTTCCCCTAGTGATCCGCCACCTGCAGCATCCCAGCCCCGCGTTCGGGGACCCCCGCGCTTTGAGGCTGCACCTGCACCGCTCCGTGAGTAACCCTTCTCCTCCAGGAACACGCTCAGCCCTGTTTGGAATCCCACCTTGGACTCACTGCTGAGAACTAGCGAGTAACGCCCCGCGCCTGCACGGAGTCCTGTCGAGTCCCCGGGCGGAGATCCCGACCCGGTGTGGGCTCTGTGCCCCCGGCCTCCCACCGCCCAGCGGGGCTGTCCCACGCACGCTGCCGTCTGCACTGCGCACAGCGAGCCTCGATGTGACCCCGCTGCTTTTGTGAGCGCTGAATGACGGATGGGACAGGGACCGCAGGGCTCGCGCCCCGGCGCAGCAGCGAAGGGGTTATGCCGATAAGCCGCAGCTCCACGTGGAACAAAGCTGGCATTTCAGCGAGAAGACAATGGATTGTGTTCTCTGTATTCACTTTAGGCATCCGTTTGGCACCGAGGCTGAGGTCACCCACCCAGCCGTGCACTGCGGCATCTCTGTTCTGGCCAGCAAGGAGAAGCAAAACAAAGAGGAGCTGAGTCGGCAGGAACTGGGCAGCAGTCACGGATGGAAAAGTGCTCGATGGCTTCGGTATCGCTGCCACAGACCATTCCAGGACACCGCTTGGAGCCCTTCTGAGCAAGCGTTTTCGCTGACACACACCCTAGCACTTGCACGGCTGCTGCTCACACTCAGTTCCCGTTTCACATCGCGGACAATAATTGCTAGCTCGGCCCGGTTTCGTGGCCGAACGATACGATTTGCAATGCAAGCACTCCAACACCAGCCAAAAGGGTGCAGGGACTGCTGCCATCTGTAAATACTTTCTCTAGCAACAGCTTCGCTTCCTTTGAAGCATTAAAAAGGTTGTACTACTGATGCGTGCATATGCAGACACATGCCTTAAAAACTACACAACAGGCATGCACATCGGCACACCGCTGCTCGGCTAGAGTTTTGTACCGTGCACAGAGAGGAGCCAATCTGTCACCCCATCCTGTTTGCTGGGAAATGCGCTTTAACTACGCTGCTAATAGCCAGGAAGGCCGTGCTTTCATCCTGCAACCCAGCCACATGCACAGGAACCACCCCCGTGCAGGGCTGCCTTGAGCCCCGTGGCAAGCCCCAGAATCCCGGGGGTTCCTTCGGGTCCAGGAGGGCTTGGGATGCTGCTGCGCAGGGCTGCGGTGGTTCCGTGCTGGTGCTGCCATGCACACACGGCTGTGAGCATCAGAAGGAGCCGTGCTGTAGCCTGGGGTGCAACGGGGGATTCACAGGCTGGGCCAGCTACCTGCAGACCCTTGGAGCAGGTCTCTTAAAAAAGCTTTTGAAGATGCAGCAAGTCCCCCTTATGCTCCCTGCATCATTTCCCTCTTGGCTGAGTCCAGCCAGAGCACGCCAGGCTGCAGTCAGCCCCGTTTCGCTGAGGCAGTAAATAATTCAGCGTGAACTTTTGCTATCTCTGCCTTGCAGCAGAAGTGGGGACATTTAGAGGTGGTGGCAAAGGGGAAGTTTTATGGGAGAATCTGTGCTGCTGACCTCTCGTTTCATGTAGCATCAGAGGCAAAGGCTGCGCTGTGGGACCTGCAGAGGTGAAGACGTGCACGGCGGTGTGGTGACGACCACGCCTGTGCCACCGTTTCTGCTCCTCATGGCCTTGGGGCAAGGCAGAACCTCACAGGCTGCAGCTGCACGTGGAGAACCCACCCCCGATCCTTAACCGGGGACTGGGTTGGTAGGACCCCCAGAGCTCTGCCAGCGGAGCTCACAGCACGCTCCTTGAGCTGGTGTGGGTGCAGACATCCTTCACTGGGAAATGTGGGAGAGTCTCTGCCCTTAAAGCAAAGGCAAAAGGCGTGCTGCCGTGCCACGCCGCCCCGACAGCTGCTAGGAGCGCAGAGCTCAGTGATGGGTTGGCACAAGGTCTCCTGGACCAGGGATCCTGCTTCAGAACGCTCTGGGCATGGTGTCTGCAGAGCCGAGCACCCCCAGCGCTTGCAGAGCTCACAAAGTTATTCACCAGCCCTGCAGACTGAAATCTGTATTTGTCTCATGAAGCTGAAACTCATTTGATGCCTCTAAACAGCTCCTATCAGCTGAAAAAAAAATTAATTTCATTCCTCTTGCCTAGCAGTCCTGGGGAGTTCTTTGTCGAGAGCCAAACAATGGAAACTTGTGCGGTGCTCGCGCTGCGTGGAAGCGCACCGGGGCCGGCACAAGGGCGGCTTTGTCCCGTGCTGGGGCTGCGGGGCAGCCCCGGGCCCACGCGCTGCCAGGCGCTGCGGGGGGAGGAGAGGAGAATATTTCTGCAACTAATAAAAACAATGCACCGGGGCTGGAAGATGTCTCTGCCTTGAAAGTGACTCTGACGCTGCTCTGATAGGCATGGGTTTTGCAGCCAGGCCGAAGCTGCCAGGCGGGCACACAGACACACATCTGGGCTAGCCTCTGTCTCCATCCGCGTGCAGACAGCGCTGCTTTATGCTCAGATTTGAGCGCTTTAAATATTGACTCATTCCCTCCCATTATTTCCTGCTCCATTATCTCATTTTCATCAGCGTTTACAATTCTTTGCCTTTCTGGGCACTCAGAAGTTGCATTTTGTCTGCCTGCCCTCCTGCCCATAAATCATAGGGAGCTCCCAGCCCAGGTGCATCGTGCCCTGAGCAGCCCCGCGCTGCTTTTGCTCACGAGCGGGGTGCGTCAGGCCCAGCACCAAGCTCCTGCGTCCTGCTGGTGTGCGCGGAGGTGCTGGGGAGGGCACGGAGTGCCAGCCTGTGCTGGGTGCATGGAACATCTTAGCCACGAATTGCATTAATTTCTAGGGATGCTGAAGGAGTGTGAGGGATGAGTGAGCGCCCCGTGTCTGCAAGGACATCTCCAGGGGGCTGGCGTTAGAGCAGGCACTCTGGTTGTCCCGGGAAGCAGAAGAACCGGAGCTTTGCTAAGATGCCCCAGGCTGGATCCCCACCAGCCTGCAGCGCTGGGCAGCCTTGCCCTCGGCGCATGCAAGCAGCCGCAGTTCTGCTGAAGCAGCACAGCCTCACCTGCAGAAATCCAGGTCAGTAAACCAGCAGGGCAGAAGTAGGGCTGCTTGCCATTTCTGCTTTTTTTTCTTCCGCCAAATGCTTGTGCTGAAATTTGCTCTGAGAATTACACTCAGCAGACTCTAGAGAGAGCTCTCACTGCTGCGTCCCAGCCGGCTCTGCTGCCACACGCAGCCCTGCATCAGGGACTGAGCCTAAATATTTCCAAGGAGAAAAGCGCTCGGAGGAAAGATGCGAAATCACTGTGCCAAACGTTCTGTGCTGCCTTCCTTGCATTCTCTGTGACACACCTCAATGCTGAGCAGGGAGCACCCAGCTGGCACCTCCAGGTCTGTGCCCACCCTGCGTGGCTGGGGCCGGCCGTGGGCTGGGTGGGTGCACGTTCCATGGGACACAGATTGGGTGCTGTAGGAGATGGTCCTGAGCAGAGGCAAGTGCTGTTGATGTCACGGCGTGGCTTCGTCAAGCCACCGATCTACCCAAACAAGTGTAGGAAGCGAGTCCAAGGATGTCAGCACGGTTACAGCAGGGCAGACCTGCTGCAAGTAAATCAGATTCAAAGTTAATAATTTAATTTCTGGCAAACAGAGAAAAGTCAGAGAGCTAATAAGGTATGAACCTAATAGCTCGGTGTACTGGAACTCTGGTCATTCGCATCTGTTATCACCAGCTCCGACCTCAGCGCAAGGTGCAGGAGCAGAATTGTGCAAGGAGGAGGTGGACGGAGGCACGGAAGGAGACGTGAGCAGACAGGCGGACCCGTGCTGAAGTACAGGCGCCAGAGGACAGGTGTGACGAGCAGTAAGGCCCTGCAGAGTGACCGTCAGCTTCTCAGGTTCCAGGTGGTTTTTAGATTTGTCTTTAGTTGACTTCCAAGCCAAATACGTGCTGCTCTAAGATAACCCAGAGTACTGCTAAGGCTAGCAGGCCTGGCCATTATTTTACAGCCTAGCTCTACAATCTGTTGAGGCTAGATAAGGCGGCTTTCTGGTACTGGTAGGAAATCGCTATAAATACACGACTAACAGGCAGTGGGGTAGATTATCTGATATGTTGCACTGGACAAAGCACGGCAAACCTAAGTGAAACCTCCTGCACTTTAACAGCCGATGTGCACGGAGATGAAGACTATCTGCCAAGTCCCTGATTTCCCACCATCAGGATATCACTGGGAAGCTGATTTTCCTCAAGAAGACTGTTTTCAGAATGCAGCCTTTTTTTTTTTTTTTTTTTTTTTTTTTTTTTNAATCCCTGCTTAAGCGCACACCGCTCAGCTCACAGCAGGCTTTACGGTCGCACTACATCTTGATTACGAATGAACGCCACCTTTGCCTTTGCTGAGCTAGTACCTAGCTATTCATTAAGGCCTGACACTGACCCTCCAGCTTGAGGAACATTACATGAAATCGTCCGGAACTCCACAGAAATATCAGCTCAGGATCTGTCTGGAAGTGCTGAGCACTGGGAAAAACGAGGCTCCATAAAACGGTCTGTGTTTCCCCCGCTTTGGGGTTTCTTCTGTCAACAGACACTAGTTCAGAGGAATTTAAGGAAGGCTTGAACCAAACTTCCAGCTTTAACGCGGAGCTCTCGGTGACAGAACTTCGCTTCGGCACAGGCTGAGAAGTATTTGTCTCACCGCGCAGCGAAATTCCACGCGCAGTCACGGCACGGAGCCCTAGCCGAGCCGGTGCGGCCGTCAGCGCCGGCTCAGCCAGCGACATCCCTGGCAGCACCACCCAGCGCGCGCAGAGTGCCTGCGTGCCTGGGATGAACCCTGTAAAGCACGCATGGTGTAGCCGGTTATCTAGTTTAAATAAATAACTGCAAAAACTAAGGTCCTGTTAATTAATTTTTATCCCAGAATAATTCCTTTAGCTCAGGCGTGAGCCAGCTAAATAGCTTTTATTCAGCACTGCTGCCGCACTAATTTTCATGTGTGCAAATGCTGTCATCCCAGCTACAGACTACAACAAATTGTTCAAAAATCATTTTGTTCTCTTAAAAGAATGCCTTCCCTTTGTGCACCCTGCTTTCATGTTAAACAGTCAGTGCGTATGCATGGCTGGCTTCATTAAAAATTTCGCAAGTCTGGTTTTGAACTGCATGTGCCTTATAGCTGAGCTATAAGCTGAAGGACGGCTCTCGGCTTCCTGCCTCCATGCGATCCAAGGAAGCAGGTCTGGCCTGCAGTTACCTTCACCTTCCCCAGGCGTGCGTGGCCAGCAGCGGCTCTGCTCCCCGAATGCCTTCCTCCATCCGGAGGGACTGCCGGGAGGATTTCCCCTCGATTCGGAGAGCTGAGCCTGTCAGCGTCCTGCTCTGCCGTGGCAGCCGGGCACGGGGAGCGCCGGCCCAACGAAGCGCCCGTGGCCAGGGACGGCCCCAGCTCCCTGCACCCCGACCCTCACCTGCTGCCTGCGATGCTCCCGTGCTCCCTTATCTCACAGGAGCGTTGTGAAGCCTAATGGACTAATTAATCTTTCACAGGCTTTTGATAGCCTTTGATAAGAGGTGTCAGGCAGAGTGCCTGATAATTATTTTTTTTTATTGTCAATGCTATTGACAATAGCATTGTTAGTAGGTCCTAAAAACACACTACAGTTTTAAAACTGAATCCATTAAGGTTATTGTACGCATTTTAGGCTTTCAGCAAAGCACTCCTATGAATTCTTGTCTGCTGAACAAGAGGGTTTCCCACCATACCACTCTCTCCTAAGCAATAATGCATCTCTCCTTGCTTTTCTGTCCCCCAAATCAATCTCCATGGGTGTGGCTGGGATCTCCTGCCAGGCAAAGCCAAAATGCCCCCACATCCCAGGAGAAGCTGATGGATGCGGCCAAACCCCTCTGCCGAGCGTGCCGGCACGTTTACTGCCGCCTGCCAGGTAGCGGTGTCGGTAAACCCTTGTGAGGTGGACTACGAGATTCACTGAACTCCCTGCACCAGCTGGCAGCAAGCACACAGACCGTCAGACATCACGGCCGACCGCCCTTAACGAACGAGGTTCGTAACGCTGCTCCCAGCTGTGAGTTAGCGCGAGGCTGCGCTCCGAAGCGGTGCCCACGCAAACCCCTCCTGGCCCTGCTGCAGGAGCGCCCACCAGGAGCAGCAGCAGCAGCAGCAGCACGCGCGCCCTGCTGAAGGCAAAGCTCGGTGAGAATGGTTCCTCTTTGGAAGGGCGATGGAATGCTGAAGCAGAGGGATACGGACTGGCAGGCGGGTGACGGGAGTTAGGACTTCGGCGGAGGATAAAACAGATAAAAGCGCAGCACAGCGTGGCCTGCCCACGGGAGGCACCGCACCGCTCGTAACGCTGTGGGACGGAGAGCAGCCAGCCGTCCCGCGCAGCGGCCGAGCTCTGAGCATTATCGGGGCCTGCGTTTGCCCTCACAGCGCTCAAGTGCCGGACAGAGCTTACAGGAAATGGTGGAGAAGTTGGACACCATCATCTCCGAGCGCAGCTTTGCTTTAGGCAAAGCTTTTTGCCTTTGTTTAGGCAGCGCGTCACGCTGAGCTCTGGGAGATTTATCACCCATTGTGTTGACTTTGGTAAACCCAAACTGTGGTCTGCGGGGCCGGAAAGCGGGGCTGCCACAGGTCTCCCTGAACCCCCACCCCCAGCACGGCAGGCCGCCCGCTGTGGTTCAGCATAACCAAACCCCCGAGCTGCAGCTGCGTGGGTCAGGCCCTGTGGCCCTGTGGCCCGGTGGCCCGGTGGCCCAGTGGCCCGGGCGGGGAAGGCGAAGGGCCGCCGGGCCGCTGCTGAGGGGA
>VXAV01009461.1:162789-183286 GCA_013399715.1 Alectura lathami | reverse complement strand
TTTTTTTACTTATTAACAAATGCACAAGCTAGGAAGCCAACTGTTAACAGCAATTTTATCTGAGCTTCTGAGCTGCAATTTAGTGAGCACATACCTATGAACAGCCGTTCTAGTAATCAGGGGCTGTTAATCCTTCTGATATCCTTGGTGTGCTGAATGCAGAGCAGCTGGCCTTGTGGCTCAGTGACCAGTATTGTCTTCATCTGACATATGCTGGCTAGTCCCTGCAGTGGTGGTGCTGGCACAGCCTCTGTCCAAGCCAGTTAATTTAACCTGCTTCCTGAGCATTACCACGCACACCTAATGTGATCTGTGCAGGCATGCTACCGTGGCTGGGCAGAGTCCCTTTGATTTCTGTGGATGCTGCTGGGGTTTAAGTGTTCAGGGCCTAGGGGTGAGATGTTTAACAATGCCAGATGCTGATTATGAAATGCTATGATGTAGTGGGCTGCCGCAGTCCCAGGGTTGCCAGTCTTGCGCTGTTATCATGAAGCTCATAATATTTGATGTTGTACTCCAAGCCTCAGCATTTGGAAATACGGGATTGTGCTCAAACTGTTAACATTTTTGCACTTGTTTTTAAAGGTTGTTTTGTAGCTCCCTAGCTGCAGAGAAAAAGTCATGTTTGTGATCCTAAAGATTCTGATATAACCTCCCAATTTTTAAATACTTGATATATGCTATATATAATTCCTGCATAGATACATTGCTGATGCTGTGAGGGATAAACCACCTCCTGCTGATAGTGACTGCTTTTATCTCTAAGGAGAGCGATGTTAGCTAAGCATGTGAGCTGCTTAGTGCTATGCTGAGTCATGCACCAGAGCTGGCAGAAAATGTCTGAATTACCCCAATCCTTTATAAAACTGCTCAGTAGAAATCATGTTCAGCCCTAAACTTCTGCTGTCGTAACTGGACAATGCTAGAGAGATGGAAATAAAAATAGTGGGAATTTGGCCAAATGTATCTAGGAACACGATATTGTTTGTTGTAAAATCATGAAGTAGTAGCAGAATGCTCAAGCTGGCTTGGAAGGGAGGCAAATCTCTCTTCCTTTCCATGCCTCTTAGTCAGTTTCCATGTTTAACCCTGTGAGAAGGTGAGGGCTCAGCCCAAGCATCCCCCTGGCCCAGCCTGCCCCACAGGAACACCCTGCTCAAATCAACCACCCTTCCACGATCCACAACGCTCCCAGGAAAGAGCAAAGTTTCTTAAGACCAGATTTTTCAGTCCTTTGTGATCTGGGCTGCAATTGCTGCTTGCTGTAAACCTGAGGTGAATAAACACTACACCCATTTTTAAAAGAATAAAATTATCGTAACAGCTGCTGCTCAAAGACAGTTTTGTTTTAAGCCCTGTAGGCATGCATGCCATAGCATTCCCAGAGCTGGGAAACAGCTGAAATAATGGTGAAAAAACATAATGGTCCAATGATCAAACCATAGGGTTAATGCTTTGGGAAAAGGCACAAAGCAAAATCTGTAATTTAAGGTGTTTACTTCAGAGGTTACATCTTGCTTGTTCTTTTATCAGAGCTGAGGGACTTCAGCTGAGAAACATTTCTTATAATAAGACCTTCAGTGAAAAATTTTATGGCTTCAATACATAAAACAAATAGTTCTTTTTGTCCTATAACTTTAAACATCAAATTTATTTTAAGTACTTTAATATATAGCTGTGTGGAAAGACACTTTTGGTAACATACTGATATTGTCATAGGTAGAAGGAAGAAAAGATCACTGGAAGAGATGTCATGTCTGCTAGAAGAGATGGAGAAGCAGAAATCAGTTGCAAAATAGCTGCCTTAAGGGAATGTCTTCTCTGGACATTACTGAATTTAAAGGACCAGTCAAAAAAATGAGCCAGAAAAATGTCCCAAAGGAAGAAGTATATGCCTTGGTGGTTCTCCCTAAATGTAAATACCAGCAAACAAAATCATCTGATGGGAAGATGTTGTTTTGAATTGTATACTTAGCTCCTTTTTTCACAGTTTGTGTTTTTTTATTGACAACATATCTCTTTTCTAAAATTATGGATTGCAAACATAATGAATGTGGCTAATGTGGGACATTTATCCCATTACTGACTGGAAAACAAATAATCCAGAGACCAGGCCTGAAACCCCTGCCATGCTGGAGTCAATAGAATATTTCCATGTGCTCAGTGAGGTCAGAAGTTTTCCTGGAAGCACTTCATATGAGAAAAAATGACTTTTGTCTGGAAATGACCACTGAAATGGATAGGCTAGTGGCTTAAGGTAAGGAAAAATAAAAGATTATTATTTATTGGTAGTCTAAAAATTCAGAATAACTTTCATATAAGCAATCTTTTACACAATTAGCTTTAAATACATCCCCTTTACTTCTGTATCAATAACCTATTCAGGCACTTATATGTGAAACATACAGTGTGGGGAAAAATGTCAATCAATAGAACAGATGTTGAAAGCTGTAAGAGGCTTATATGGAGATTATATTCACAGTGCATATCAGGAATACATGTATATTCTGTCTTCAAATTCTATTAGCTGATGAGTGCCTGGCAGCTTATGGGCATTGAAACTTGTCCTAGGGGTTCGAGCCACAGAGCCTGGAGAGAAACACAGCTGGGAAATGAGGAAGCTTCTGTGCATCCTATGCCATTGCTGCCTGCAGACAAAAGCCATCATTTAAAAACATTTAAAGAAGAAGAAAAATGGATCACCTCCTTGCCTGCTACTGTCACATCACAAGAACCTATAAGCAGTGCTTGCTAAAGGCATATGCAAAACTTAAAGCAGAAAATGGCCCAGTTTAGAACAGGCTCCTAACTACTGTGCAAGTTCATCATGGGAGGTCAGGATGGCTCCCGCACAGCCCCAGAGCAGCACGTAGTCTAAAAGGCTGGCAGCATTGTGTCCCAGCAGCCAATGCTGAAGTCCCATGGCCAGACAGAAGAGCATGTCATCTACTCTGAATTTTAACAGCCTTGAAAAGGAAGTAGGACCAGAAATGGGAAAGGGAAAAGAGCCAGCTGGTGATGTGCATGTCAAAGTTTGAAAGGAGAAAAATGAGGGAAGTGAAGAAGAACAAGCCATTGTTCATTGCCCTGCAATAAGTGGGCAGTTGCGCTTTGCAACTTGTTTGTGTGACACAGTTGTTCCTCTGCAACATCTTGTTTATGTGTTAAATACCTCAGTTTGAAAAGCAGACCAAAGGATGCCTTGTGTAAATTTGATATGATTCACCTTTCTCTGTGAATATCATTCTTTCTCCTCAGGCAGAAAACAAATTGCCAAATCACAGCTGCTCTCCATTATCATATTTTGGCTCTCATTTCCCGGCTTGATCTGATGTCAGTGTTTCATCAGGATGTAGCTCTGTGACAGACACAGGATGGGCAGTGCAGCACAGTCGACAAGAGGCTGAGGAACATTCTTGTGAATCATTTGGGGGCAGAGCTGGTTACAGAAATTCTTGCTTATTCCCTAGCATCTCCTCAACCAGGCTGACTCACCTGGTCTCATGGCTGTGTGTTAGAAAGGACCTGTGGAATGTTTTTTCAGCACTTTCCTCAAGTATCTTGTTTTCTGCCAGGCCATTTCCCCTACCCATTGGGCACAGCTGGATGAGTACAGGTGAGAGGCCCATCCCATCTGCTGAGGAGTGACTGTGGAGGAAGAGGTGGGGATTGTGCTAACTTGGCCTGGGGACTTTGTATGTGAAGTTTGCTGAGGGCTGGACCCAACTGAGCACCTTCCTTTAGAAGCTTGGAACGGTATGTGTAGAAGCATTCATGTATGTACCCATGTAAAGATAATGCTTTCCATTCCACATTGCTGCCAAAATGGGCAATGTCTATAGAGGAGCTTTAAAATGTGCTATAGTGGCTCTGAGATGTTCTAAAATAATATTCAGTATCTTCTGGTAGGTATTATTTAATGAGAATTTAGATTTTTGAGATTGTTTTATTGTTCATGGTGGTCTAAATTGGAGACAGCTGCTGAAATAACAAACCGAACTGATTAATGTTACTATCTTTTTTCCACCTCTTTTTTTCTTCCATGTGCTCAGCTTCTTATGCAGCTCAGGCTGATTTCTGTCTCTCTTCATTTCATACTATAAAATTAAATTTTATTCTTGGATCCCATCAACACAATAGACAGTTGTAGACCTGAGTTCATTAGCAGCAAAAATATCCTGTGGCAGAAGCTAATAGAAATCTTAGCTGATGTCCTGAATATGTGTGGGAAGAGCACTCAAAGGAATGAGGTGCTAAACCATGGGGTTGAATTTCTGTACTGGGGTGCCACTGAATCTGGTCAGGCTGTTTACATAATGAGTACTCAGAGCAGGGTCAGCTTGCAGCAAGCACTGGAAAAACAGGAGCAAACCAAAATATTGCAACAGATGAGATACAGCTATCGGGATGTAATGAGCAGAGAACGCAAAATATTTTAAACTGTAGAATTTCAGTCGCAGACATCTAATAAATAGATTCAAAATAATTATATATATATTTAAATGATTTTAGGAGAAATCCTATAGAGTTTTTCAAGGATAAACCAAAAGAAATTAGTACTTACTGAAAGACAGATCAGAGTACTTTTTGTGAGTAACTAACTAGTGGTTATGTAGACTTGACTGTAAGCAATAATCAGAGATGTAAAAGCAAAATAGAAACGTGTGAGAGCATTGACATAATCTGTTGAGGAATACAAAATAGGGGAGGACAGAGTTACTGAGTTAGATGTAATACTGAGTGAGCTGATGTGTTCAGTGTGTCCTAAAATGAGGATCCCCTACAAGATTTATGGCCAAATGCTGTTCAGAGCAGCACAGGAAGGAGCTGATGGATTACTCTGCAGTAGGACAGTCATTGTTGTATTTTACAAAAAGGTATTCAGGGAGTCCTCATTACAGGTACCTGATCATTTTCTGAGTGAAAGATTTCTCCTCTTCCTTTATGATATTTAAAACCCTTCTTACTCAGGAAATGTCTGCAGAACAGGTGCTATATTTTTCTTCTCGCAGACAGAATTGTGGCTTGCTGGAATAGCACAGTATATACTTCTGGTGCATGCACGGTTCTGTTAACCCATACCAAGCCTGTCCTGTCATTCAGTTTCCACAGCTAAGGCAGAATCTTCACATCTTACAAGGGCTTATGTTTAATGCACTTTCTGAATTCCACGCTGATGCAATGCCTCACCTGAGCATTTTTCAGGCTATACTAAATTCATGAGGCAGAATTACAGTGCTTAAGTTGCTCTGGTAACTGCTGAAGTCCATGGAAAAGCATCCTTTAACTTGAACGGCTGCTGGTCTAAGCATTTAATAAAAATAGAAGCTCACATTAGGAATAGAGAATACACTGTGCTTTCGGTGTTTTCAGGCTCTCTGTGTACCTAGTGCAGTGCATCTTACCGCTCTGTACAATAAAAGAGTCTGCTGCTACATTTAACCAATAACTACTGACCTCTGTAAGATCCCATAGCACTTAGTGAGATAATGACAAATTGAACTTCCTACAACTAAGACTAAGACCCTTCCTTCAGAAAAGTGTCCTGCTGCAGCACAGGCTCCGTGTCAGCTGGCAGAGACTGGTTGGCCACAAGGCTGCAACCATGCATGGCATCTGTCTCTGGCCCTGACTTACCTCTCCTACTCCAGCAGCTCTTCAGGCACTCACAGCAATCACACAGTAATAAAATAGTTCAGTGTAGCAACTGGGTGGACATTAGTTCCATGTGAAACTGCAAAGGGAACATAACTACTGTAGGCAGAATATAATTACTTAGAGTGGAATCTGGCTTAGGCTTTATGGGCTAAAACTTTCCTTTAGAGATAAGTACTGTTGCAGTTAAAGAGAGTAACCAGTCTCTGGTTTTGTTTCAGATTTGAGATGAAAGATGTTTGGTTCATAAGCTCTGAGCACCGTGACAGGGCATTCATTCACTCATCTGTCACCTGCATGAGTGCTATATCACATTGTGTTTTCTTGAAAAGTGTGAAGAGTTTGAGTCTCACCAGAGCCAAAATCATTATTCACTATAAAACTGTCTTAGAAGGCAATTAACCGACTCCTGCACCCTATTCTACTGAACTTAATTCTAATCTTCTGTTTCTCTTATGCGCCTCCCAGAATGCAGAAAAGTCTTCAGAGGACTTTAATACCACTAGCCCAGGGTCTTCTGTCAATTTTAAAATTTGCATATTATTTTATTTTAGTTTGCTGAACAGATAGACAAGTTTTATGCATTATTTATGCTGTATGTGGGTGGTTCAATAAGATGTATTCGTCAAAAGATGACAATGAGAAAAATCCTTTCTTTAGATACATTAAAAGGTTCTATAGCTCCAGTTTGGAGCTGAGGTCTGGAACACTAAATTTGTGCCATATTTTCTTCATTCTTCTTCTGAAAATTCTGTTTAGAACTATTGAAGTCGTGCCCCTGTTTTATGCATAGTGCTGAAACCTTTTATTATTCGTACCAGGTTTGTTTTTTTGGTACACCTACTACACGCATTTGGGAATAGACTGCATCCTCAGGCATTTATTAAAGCACTGACACAGGATCCAGGAAAGATGGATTTAATCCAATATGTATGGGTATGTAAAGGACATAAACAGCCTTTATGCTGGCGTTTCATAATGATGAGTGATTGATTTCACAACTTTGACACTTCTCTGGTATATAATTTGGTATGAAAATATGTATATGTATTTCTGAAAACATAGTAAATGCTTTGAAAATTAAAACAGTCTCCTTGCTCCAAAATCTTACTGTTTTATTTAAGGCATGATGAAACACAAGTAACTGATAATGAAGAGTTGTTTGGAAACTCAGAAAATACAGTCTTAGCTCTGAGAGTTTGATTATGGCTTGTGTGGGTTGGTGATCCCCAGTTGTAGATGGGGAAACTGATGCACACAAAAGCTGAGGTTAACAGCTGCATTGTTGCCTCCTTAAACCCCATGCTGTTCTCTCCTCCTTTTTCCTTTTTTCTTGTTTGAAACAGTTACTTTTCATTAGCCTATATAGTACTGGAAGGTGTTTTCTTTTTCTGGGCATAAGAAACATAATGTTCCAAATAATGAGCTGGTCTTTACAAGATATACACTGATTTCTAGTGCAGTTGTACATTAACCAATAGCTTCCTTGTCAATACAGAGTAGGTTTTGGTTGGTTGGTCGGTTTGTTTATTTATTTATTTTTTTTTTTCGTCATGGGAGAATGAGTAAATTTAGATCTGGAAATCTGTGTTGGGTAGGAGGAAAAAAGGAAATGAAAGAGAGTTAAATAGCTGATGGCATGGTAGTGTTCTTTCACATCATCATTATTTAACTGCTGTGATATTCGGTCCATGGAAAAAAATTGTGTGGGTTTTTACACCTGAAGGCATCAACAGAAATGTTGGGGTTTGGTTTGGTTTAGGTTTTTGTTTGTTTGTTTGTTTTGGTATTATAGTAATTTATTTCAGAGCAGGAGAAAGGAGCCAGATTGACAGCACCTGGATAGAACAATGTTTTTCTTAACCACACAATATATATAACAGAGGAAGCAGCTGTAGGGACAGCCTTGAAAATGGCCAAAGGCACAATGCAGGGGACTTTTTAATAGAAATAGGGATAAATTCACTCCTATGCTTTCCATGATCCTTATCTCCCTATTTAGATAGCTAACAAGTGTGCTGAATGACTAAGGCCTGCGCATTTCTGCCCATCTGTCTGCTAAAATACATTAACTCATGTAGCACAAGTCACCACACACTCAACAGATGGTAGCAGCTCCTAATCACTTCTCATTTAACTCAGATTTGGATTGATAACCAAGAGCTCCTGGGAAACTCAAAGGGAATCTTCTGTTTGTTGAGCCAATAAAAATACAAAGCCCTTTAATGTTACCAGTCTTGTGAAATGTTAATTATGTCAAAGACTGTTTCTACCAAACTTTTCTTTTGTTGTTTAAGAAAAGAAACACAGAGGACCAAATATCCACTGCACTGTGGAGACCTGTAAGTATCAGTGAAATTTGATGGTGGATTCATTTTGCTCCCTGGAGCAGTATTCCCATGTCCCTGGACATCACAAGCCTGCTCTGGGCTATGTTTTTTCAGGCATCAATAATGCCTTCTATTCATGTCCATAGCCATATACAAGAGGGTTAGCATGTCCTGATCAGGTTGATGTGGGAATGAGTAGGAGTCATGTTCTGCTCTGGAGGTTAGGCTATGTGATCGCAGTGGCTTCAGATTACATGAATTTGTAAAAGGCGATGCTCATCCCTCTAATCTGGATCTTAACTGGAGCTGTATTTGGAACGTCTCTGGTTGTAAGAGATGATTCTATGAAATCATTATTTATTATATTTCATCTCTGATTATAAATGATGTTCTATGAAATATATATTCTTATAAAATATTATATATATTACTACATACATTTATCACATATATTATATATATATATGTATTTATATATCATACATATATAAATTTCAGCCCTGATGAGAGTCCCGACCTCAGGCCAGTGCCTTTTATGTGAGGCATTATAAAGATATGCAGTAAAAGAAGCCCTGACCCCATTTCCTAGCACAGAAGGAGTGCTCACCAGATCACTGCTCTGTTTTTCATCTCCATTCATTTCTGCTCCTGTGCCCTAAAGACAGCTACATATCACACAACAGTCCACCGCATTAACACTACTCTTCCTTCCTGCCCTAGGTCATAGGCAGTTCATTACTGTGTAATTCAAAGCCAGTTTTGTGGGTGAACAATCAAGGGTAATTGCCAGAACCTTAGATTATAACAAAAGTGCCTTTCTAGGCTAAGTTGAGGAGTAAATCAAGTATTTTCACATGAATGTGAGAGCAGGGGACATCCAGACCTTGATAGGCTGTAACATGAACCTTCTATTAAGTACCGCCTAAAACATATGCTTATTTTATTCCCACTTTACAGCTCCTATATATTTGATATTTTCTTTAACTAGTTTGATCTGGGTTGGTGTACAGGGAGAGAGCCCTCTGTCCCTAAGTGTTTTTGCAGTCTCTGCCCAGTTAGTTGTCTTTCTTTGTAGACAAGACTTTACCACACCACCCTTTACCACAGGACGAAAGCACTGTTTTCTGGTTCTTGGTTTGACACTTTGGCAGCTGCACCATGTTGGTCCTCCAAAAAGAGCTACCAGTGACAAATGACTGCAAATTACATAGCTGTTGTTCCTATACATAAAACATATATTGTACCTGAAATTTAGAAATATATGTGTATGTAAATCTTTAGCTGAGTTGGGCTGGAAGGACAGCTTGTACTGTAGAACTAACTGTGCCTGTTCCTCCTCTGAAATAAATCATCAGTTCTCAAATGACATGAATGCAAATACATAAATTTATCTTGCTTAACTTTAAGCCTACTGGCTTGGGGCATCTCTTTGGGAAGTATGACTGCAAAGATCTTTACAACAATTGTAGCTTTGATTTGCACACCATGCTAAGAAAGAGAACCTTGGAAATTCAGTTTAATACGATTTATGCCTTACTCTATATTTCACTCTTTAAGGAAAAAATATGTTGCCTGATGGACTGTTTCTAAATAGAACAGGAAAAAAACAGAATTAAAAAACCTTTTTTTTTTATACTTGTTATAAATGGGTCTGCCAAGTGGTGAATCATTTGGAGGGTGGAAGGTTAAGTACACAAAATGTAAAACAACATCTCTAAAATGTTAGGAACAACAAGATTCAAATACTGAATAGTGTTTCTGATTGTAGCTTCAACTGAAAAACATTAAACAATTGCTGAAACTGTTTGACCCCACCAGGCATGTAAACAATATGCATTTTGTGTTTAAATATGTGAGCACTTCTGATGGAATTAAGGAAATTTGGTAAGGTGTCTCTAGATACGAGTGTACTTTTTTTGGACTCTCTCTTCTGGTAGTCAGTGGCACAATTACTTTCATCTAAGAATGAAGCAGAACAGCTGCTAATTTAAAACAATTTGTTCATCTCAATTGCACTCCCTGAGCCTCCATTTTAAATGGCCTTTTTTAGAGGAATACATCTTTACTGCATTGACCACATAAAGTGGGCCTTCCTATACTATTTGTATAAATAATTTAAAATTAAATGGTTTGTCTATTGACTGTAGTGTAAGGTTACAGCCCCAATATCACCTGGACTAATTCATCAAACCTCTGGGGCTGCTATGTGAATTTTATCATTCTTTTTGGCTAGTGTTGAAACACTCAGAGAGATGGTGTTGCAAATTTTTTTCCTGGCACAATCAACTATGATGACTGTGTGTAATGGCTGCCCTTTTGCTTAACAAAGCAGAAACCATCAGAACCGTAAGAATGATTTTCTAGAGTTTTGCTTGTGTTTAGGCCATCTGAGCCTGAGCTGGAATGATTTATACCTATTGCAGATTGTCATAAAGGGACATCTCCTTATACTTACCAGTTCACTTGATGTACATATCACATCAGACTGCATGAGCTGGAAGTATGTGAAAAAAGCAACCCATAATCATTCAAAGACATCACTGGGTATTTGTTATAGGATTGCTATTGCACAGGATGTTCATTATCTAAATTAATCCCTTTTAAAACGTCCTTGCCTTCTACTTTCCTTTAATTCTGAATCGTAGAGAAGTCTCTGGATTTCTGAGGCCTTACTTTATCTTACTTATCAATGTCAGTGCGCTGGAAAAGGATGGAGACCTTGGGTGCTGATCAAGGAACATACGTAAGCAGTCCAATACAGCTTTTATCAGACGTACCATACTTTAGCTCTCTTTCAGGGAAGAAGCACTGCAACCATGTTGCAATATATAGCTTTCACAGGAAGAAATATGGTGGTCCTTATTGCCATACAACGAAGATAAATAACTTCTATTTTATAGTGAGAAATACAGACGCATAAGTTTTATGTCAACAGAACAAACACAGATTCAGAGAGCTGGGAAAGAAAGGCTCAAATGATAAATTAACACAAGGCAGAAGGACTGACCTTTCTTGATGGGAAATGGAAAAAACTCAAGTCCAGGAAATTTTGCAGGAGATGGTTCACTGACCAGCATATAAAAGGGTCATATCATCATCTGAAAGGGAATTTTTGCTGGATTTTTTAAAAAACATTTCAGATACAGCCTACTAAATGAGGCATATTAGGCACTGCAGGAGCAGTTCACATTTTTTGTGGACTTTGCAGTTACTGTTCAATGGATAAATGGAGATACACGGGCCAGAGCATCAGCCAGCATAAGTGAGTGCCTTGAGATCAGTGGAGACCTGTCTATATGTCCAGTTGAGGTTGGTTATTTCCAGGACTGTCAAACCTAGAAGTACACTTTAAAAACTAATAAAAATATTTGCACACATGTATGAGCTGTTTTTATAAATATTTATCAAGCTCACTTTAAACAAAATAGGGTTGATGAAATGAAGCTGTAATGTTGGATATGCCAATCATGATCTCTAATGATGATCAAGTTACATTGAAAGTGAAAAAGGCATTGTTAAATTGAAATGACCCCAAGCATTATAAAACATTTCTTTTCTTTCAAGAGTAACTGCTCATTTTGAAACAGGTGGATCCCCCAAGAGAACTGCCAAAAGGAATGCCGTCTAAATTAGAAAATCAGCCAGTAGAAACACCAGCAAGGAAAATGACCCTGGCCACATTCCAGATTGGACCGGAGCCTCTTGGGCCTTGCCACATGTCAGTGATTGCAAAGAGCAAAACTAAGCAGTTCTGTGGGTGATGCATGGCTTAAATTTGGAAATCCATCCCCCTCCTGCCTGCTTGCTGTTTCAGCTGAAGCATCAAAGAACAGTATTCTGCATGAAATTGCCTCTTGTATATGCTTCCCTGTGACTCAGTGTTTGTGGCAGGTCTATTTTAAAGATTTTGGTGCAGTCTTTTGGTGCTGCAGGAATGCTAGTCCAGGGACGGATTCTCACAGTACATGGCAAAAATGTCTATCTCCAGAACAAGAAAGAAGGTAAGTTGGTAGAGGAAAAGGCGGCTTTGGGTAACCCTGCAGAGTTTGGAATCCAGACAAATAAAATTCATCCTCTTGCTTAACTCTCAATCTTTTGCAACAGTTATGACATGATCTGTTCAGAGACTTCTAGTGACATTCATTTTGAATACAGAATTTATTTGCTCTTTTCACTCCCTTGTATAGAGTATATACACTGGAGTTCACAGTTTGTTTCTTTCCCTTCTCCAGACA
Source organism: Alectura lathami (assembly GCA_013399715.1). NCBI lineage: Eukaryota > Metazoa > Chordata > Aves > Galliformes > Megapodiidae > Alectura > Alectura lathami. The sequence continues at coordinate 171,066 of VXAV01009461.1, read as the reverse complement.
GCAGCTACTAAGGAGCACAACACAGAAAACACTATCTGACACTAATGACCTTACTCATAGCTTGCAAAACAAAAACAAAACAGTAAAATAAATGAAGGGGATGGGGGTGGTGGTGAGGAAGATGACTGTCAGAGGTTTGACACAGAGGTGACCTGTTTGCTTCTCTGACTACTGTGGCGCTAATTAAACACAGCATCTCTGGAAATAAAGTGCTGCAGAGAGAGTAAGTAGTCAGTTGCTATCACTGCATATGTCACTTGGGATTATGATTATACCCATTGCTAAAAGGGAGTTGAATAAGCAAATGTTGTTTTGCAGGAAGTAGAAAAAAAATCCATCTATTGTACTGTATGCCCAGACATGAAATGTATAATTCTGGTAATGAGCACTGGAAGTACGAGCTATGTTTTCAGCCGTTTGAGTTATATTTTAAGCATCCCTTCCCCCACTTTGTTTAAAGAAAAGGTAAAGAAAAGGGAAAATGATTTTATGTAACAAATGTTTTTCATTGGTATAAAAGCATACTTCAGACTTTACGCTGATAACTGCCCTAGTGTTTTAAAGCTTTTTTTTTTTTTTTTTTTTAAAAAAATATATGATGCTGTTTCAAAATTCATTCGTCTGTGGCCTTATTATCTTTAGCCCCAGCACGTGTTTTGTGGAGAATGCTTTATACAGAGCTCCTGCACAGAATATATTTGAATCCTAGAAGACTTCAATTCATCTTTGCTTTTTCATTTCCAGTGTTCACTTCATTTGTCCTAGGACCTGACAGGACTGTTGCCAAACCCAGACCTTCAAAACTATGATCTATGTCCCATGGAAAAACAAGCCATGTTTGAACCCATCTACAAGCTCGTATTTGAGGTGTCTATAGACTTGTGGGTAGCACCAGGTTTCTCCTCCAAGCTTTCCCTATCCCTGTTGGTTGCTGCTGCTCCACCTGTGCTGAGCCGCCCAGGTGCTGGCTGGGGCTTTGCACAGGCCTAGCTGGGCCTTCACCCTTCCGAAGGGCCACACCCCAGGGCCCAATTCTCTGCCACAAAAAGGGGTGTGAGGGACTGCCTTGGATGATTTCCTTCAGGTGGGGGCCAGCCAGTTGCTGCTGCCTTTCCTGCCACTGTTTGTAGTTGTTTTTTTTTTTTTTTTTTTCCCAGCTGCACCACTTAGCCTTAAAAACCCAAACCAAGCAGGCTGTGGCCTTTCCTTCCTGCTTTGCATGTGAAGCTACTGTTGCTGAGACACGAAGCTGGTGTGTGGCTCAGGGTGCTTGAGGGCTGCGCTGACGGATGCAGTTAGAGGTGAGCTGCTCTGTGCCAAAGGCTGAAAGGTGTAGATTTCTTGCAAAGCGTTACAAAGCCCTGCCTCCTTGCTTCCCTCTCACATACACAGCGAGCTCAGTCCCCCAGCTTCCCATGCTCGAAGTGGGGTCAGAAAATCTGACCTCATCCTGCCACTGTTCTTGATGCTTGAGGGATTGTGGCCCAGTGCATCAGGAGAAGACCCTGTGACATTTGAAAAGGTTGCGACAAATGGGCCTGCCGCAGTGGACGTGTCATGTGGGAGCCCGGCTTGCCTTGCTCTGCGAGGGGAGTAGTGTTTTATCGTGCTTCCCTCGAGCTAGTTTATTGAGATGAAATTGAAGGCTGTTTCCCCCTTCTAAATGCTCTCTGATTCTGCAACTATTTTCAGCACCCTCTGGGGTCCCCTTCACATATGTATCTAAATCAAGCGATCTGTTACCTCTGTTGTTCTCCTCCTCTGGCAGCGGCGCTCCCCCTCGGCCCCCCGTGCTGCTGTGCCCTCCTCGTGTGCCTGTTATCACAACGGGGGGCTGTTGAGAGATGGTCAGTGGGACTGTGGTGAGTGGGCAAAAGACGAGCGGGAAAGCAGATCAAGGGGGCTGAGAGCTACAGACAGGCTGGATAACTAACTGTATTTCACATGTGAAGCTCAAAGGCTTGATTTCCCTTTTATCCTTTTTCTTGTTCTTGACTCAAGCAATGGAATAGGGAGGAGAAGGCCACTTTTTTCCTTGTCTTTGGGTGGCTTTCTCACTGTCCAGCTGATGTGAGGGTTAGATTTGCTACTCGAAGGTTGCTTCTGGCATATCTGGAACACTGTGTACTCCTGCCATAGGCACCTTCTGCAGTGGATGTTTAGTCAAGCCTATGCCAGACAAACTCCATATGCTAAGATGTTTTTTTTTCCAAAGGCTATTTTAGCAGTATGTGCTTTCTTTAGCTGCTGTAGTGCGATAAAAAAACATACTGTAATTCACGTCTGAGGCCAGCAGTGCCACCTCTTCTTGCTTCTGTCAGTGGAGGGAGCTGAAGTATGCACAGAAATTGCGAAGGGAATTTATTTTTTGGATCTCTTATAAAGGAGGAGACTCTTGATTTATGCCACTCATCTCTAAGTACTGTCCTTAAACAGGGAAGCACACTACTTAGTCGCAGTTGTTCTTTTTGTCACCCACACACAAAATTGAACAAGAAACCTGGAAATTAAGGAATGCTTGTAACTACTACATTTTCTAAGATCTTTTTTTCTTTTTAAGATAATTCTTTTTATTTTCTTTTGAACTAATTCTGAATTGAAAAATTAATGGAAATCCATCTTAAAAATAAATGGCAATAAATTGTCATGGTAGTGATTTTTTTCATACCAAACTCTCTTATTTTATAATAGCACATGAATAAAATATGTGCCTTCATTAAAATGTAGAGTTCCTGGCTGTGGTGGGAAGTGAGGTGCTGGATTGTACTTGATGCCTTTGCTTGTGTGCCTTTTCTGCCATCCGCACAGCAGATTACTTTATTCTTAGTGAATTGTGTCTGCAAATGTCAGATCACATGGTGCAGGTGGAAGTTTTAGTATTTAGCTTAGGGAAGGGTCAAATCATATATGAAGAATCTGCTGGCTGCATTATGCAAAGAGACGAGAGACGGTCCATGGAACCTCTCCTAGGTAGGAATAAATTTTGTGTGGGTAGCCTGTGCTGAACCCTTTGGCAGACAGTGGAATAGTTCCTTCAGTGATGTAGTGAACAAAACATTGAATGTCATTACTTAGAGTGCTCAGAGAAATGCCTGAGCTGCTGTTAATTCTGCCAGTCCAGACTGTTGCAAGGCAGCTACTTTTTGATGTAACTCAATTTTCCACACTCCTGTGTATTCTGAATAGAGTAGATGTGTTTTTCCTGTTGTGTATCTGTATGCATAATCATAGGTTAATTGAATAGGGGTGAGAAATTTTTTTGTCTAATTCATTACCTTAATTTCTGCAGGATTGTTCCTGGACTCCTTTTTCACAGGCTATTCTATCAGATCTTTTTAACTTTTACCAGTTTACATTAACCATGCTGTGAATTCATTAATAGTGCTGTATTATATGTAGAAACTCATAAGGTACTTAATTACCATTGAAGATATTCATATGCAAATGCCACATATTTTTGAAGGGGTTGAAGCTCTGCTGAGGAGGTAGATCAGCCTCTATTATATCACACAACAGATTCCTTTCATATTTAGATTTCCTCTCTGAAAAGAGAGCAATACTTTGTTTCCTACTACTTACCAGATGAAAATAGCCTAACTATGAAAATGTTCTTTTTGAATTGCCCAAATTAGACATTTTCTAATGAGGAATTAATAGTTCTGTTGGAATTTTCTTAGCAATTCCCTGCCCAGGCAAAAGGGAAGCTGGTTTAAAGAAAAAAGTACATAGGTTTTATTTGATGTGTATGTGGGTGAAATAGAAGTGGGTACAAATTAGCATTTAAACGACTTTGTCTCATTATTCCAAAGCCTGGTGTCATGGGATGTAGACTGACAGCTCCTGGCCGTCCGTAGGAGTTGTAACCTCATGTCTTGCTCACTGTCCTTATGGTGCCCTGGCAATGCAAAGTCTCAGCCTGTGTCAACTTCCTTGTGACACAATGCAGCAGTGCTGAGTTGCCTGGACCTGCCAGACAAGTCCCTGTGCATGGGGCATGCTGGCAGAAAGAAGCAGCAGCAGTGTCTCATTCTGACCCAGTTTTGTCCTGTGGGCATAGCCCCGTGGCTGGAGGTGCTGTCAGGCTGCTGGCTGCCATGTTGCATGACTGAATGGAGACTCTACATGTGAATTCCATCGTGTGTTTCACTGTTTGAAAATGTCTCTGTTGCGTGGCTCAGTGATGCAGGCCCAGTGCAGGCCCAGGGACAGTGGAGAAGTTTTTCAGAGTAATGCACTAGTTTTAAGAAAAGAGGAAAAAAGGAAAAAAAAAAAAAAAAAAAAAAAAAAAAAAAAAAGCTAAAACCCTGGCACTCGTAAATGGCTCTCTGTGGGGAGTGAGGTTCTATTTTTTTTTTTATTATTATTTTATAAACTTGGTAAATGGTGGAGGGGGACTTGTGAGCTCTTGAAGTTCTCTTTAATGTTTACAGAGTAAACATAAAACAGCAGGAGGCACTGACTTTAAAGGTATGGCTTCTAGTCTGTTACCAGGCTGGAAAGGTAATTTCAGTTTTATTTCCTTCATTGAACTATTTCTTGATGACAGCCTTGCATTGCTGTCTCTGAGCAGTGCTGGGCTGACCTTTGAGCTGTGCCCAGACAGATGGCAGAATCTGTGTTGTTTAACTCTGTAATCTTGCAGGGTCTTACATTTTCCATTCTACATGTTTGTTTTGAGATGCACAACTCGTTGTTGTGAGTTCTTTGTGTACAGGGGACAGGGGATTACAATTGCTTATAAATGGAGTAGTTTGCAAAAAGGAAACTATAAATACTTTTTTTTTTTTTTCTAAAGATGGTAAAGAGTTAATATTTCTGTAAGAAAAGGAAATTTTGAAAGTGTCTTTACCATAAATGAATGGGTAGAGACACTCATTAATGCAGGCTGAATGCCCCCATCTGATGTGTAGCAAAAAAATCTCATTATGGGTCAGGTTTACAAGCTCCGGAAAGTCTCTGGAAATCAGAATGATTGGAAGTAAAGCTATCAGTATAAGCAGATATGTCAGCTCTGGTAGGGGATGTGATTGCAGATGAATGTAGGAGGAACTCTAAATCCTTGTCCAGAGAGGAATTTTCATAAGTCTTTCTGCAAACAACACAAAACAAATACGGTAATACACTTGTTTCAGCATTCATCATATTTGGCTTAGCTAAAAATAGTGCTGTAAGACAGCATTATAATACATCAGAGCATCAGATTATATGCTATCAGAAGTAGAAATGGGTAGGAAAATGCCTTTCCCATACCATGAAATCTGCGCTATAAAAACTGTTCAGAAACAGAATGAAACTGGAGCCTTTCAAAGATCGAGTGCTTTTTCATTTGTCCTTTTTTTAAAAATTTTACTTCATATTCCACTACCTATGCTGAGTTCAGAAACAGCACCAAAAAAAAAAAAAAAAAAGGAAACTGATTAGGGCACATGGAGTTGGGATGTTTGGTGTCCAGATTTTAAATTCCTAGTATGAATCCTGCACAGCGTGGGAGTTTTGCATTCCTGAATACCTGAATATCAGGTAGTTATGGTGGGAGTTTGACTATTAGATAGCTTCAAAAGTTGGGGCTTTTTAATTTTATTTTTATTGTGAAGTCCTCTTGTTCTCTAGATACTGCTGCTTGTGAGACAAAAACACCATCTTGGTGGGTTGTGCTTCTTTAAGCACTGTGTGCTCATCTGTAATGGATGTCTGCAATTCCACACTGCACAAAGCTCAGCCTGTCATCTTGATGGATCTCTCCAGTGTCTCACCACATGCCCAGCAAGACCTGGGAAGCTTTGCTGCAATGGTGTGAATGTCCTTCTACTTAGGAAGCATTGATCAAATTCTTAAAAAAAAAAAAAAAAAAAAAAAAAGATAAACTTGGGAGACAAGGGTGAGAAGTTTGTTTACAATGTGAGTAAACACAAGTCATCAGAACATTGAAAACTTTATTTTGGAATATTGTGGTGATTCCATTTTGGAAATATTGTGGTGATTTTATGTGCAAGTAGTTCCTGATACTCTTAAAATCAGACTCCATGGTGAGAGAACACTTACCACAATGCCTTGTGCCTCTAAAGTATAGAAGTGAAATAGTATGTGCAGGGGTGCTGGAACTTACAAAATGCACCCAAAGTATAAACATCCTGTTGATTTCTTCCTCCTCGTTTGGCGTGTCATTAGTGGACACATAGCTGGATACCAGGTTTTAATGTCTTTTAATGCCTGTGGAGAGTAGGGAAAATGCACAACTTCGGAAGGGCTGATTAACCAGGCCGGATCTTCTGGGCAACAATAAAATGCTGTTTTGCTGACACATAACACCAGACTTTTTTTTTTTTTTTTTAAGATTGCATACCATTCTAGAAGCAATTTAAGAATGAGAGGGAGGGGTAAGACAGAGCAACTAGTGAAGCAGTAACAAGAAAAAATTCAGCATACAGAAGCAGTGGTTCTGTTTATAGAGTGAAGATTATGACAAGTAAGGTGTATGTGCTGCATGACTGAAGATCAATATGAATTCCATCTCCTTACAGGCGTATTGATCTTGAACACATACATCACTCATTGTAATCTCCTTGGTGTAAATGGCAAACAAAGCTGTTAAAAACTGGGGTGGCAGGACTCTGAGTTAGATTAAAGAAGAAAAATGTTAAGAAATGCTCACTTCTAATCCTTGGGGTGTGAGAAGGACAAGGTCATCTGCTACTGTGACCAGGTTGACTATAAAAGCGAAGTGACTCATTGATTTCAGGCACTTACCCTCTAAAATATTTTGGTTTATATCATATAATCTTCTTTTCCATTAACCAGAACTGAATCACTTTATAAGCAGCTTGAGTTTAGTGTATCAGTCAAAGACTGATTGTGTCTAGAAACTAAATTGTGTGGAATACTAAGCTGCAGTAAGTGCCTGTGGTCGAGAGAACTGACTTGTAAATAAAGTTTTTAACAGTTGAGGACATAGTAAGAAAAATAATGTAGGCATTTCTCTGAATTGGTATGTGGCTTCTTCAGTGTTTGTTTTGTAAGTGACTTTCATTAAAGGGCAAAGGTGTGAAGTTCTTCATAGTACCAGTCTTGCTACTTCAGAAAAGTTAGTAGCACCAGTAGGAAAAATTGGCTGAGTATCAGTGACCATCCAGGAGCCAAATGACATCTCTGGTCTTAGACGTGGTTGTGACACATTGTGCAGTGGATAAATATAGGCAGGCAAGTACTTGTGGTGCGAACACATGTGCTTAATCTTTTGTAGAATGTAAGATTCATTATAGTCTTAAACCTTTTTTTTCTCAGACCAAGTGAACCTTGCCCAAACAAGTGGCTTCTGAAGGCAAACCCCAGGGATGTTCACTAGCCGTTGGTGTGTGTGGGGAAATAATGTGTTGGCCAGGAGCACTAGTGCAGTGAATATCATGCGCAGTTACTATTATCCCAATTTCACAGAAGTGAGAGAGATGATGGGATTATGTCAGTGCAGCACAAGAATGTGGAGGAGGTGAATGCAAGGACTGACACATGGATGGTTCTGGGAAGAGTCCACAGGCTGGTAGGAAGTCTAGTGGTATTTTGTATTGGCATGAAGGAAACCTGCATGCGTCATTGCTGTCGAACAGCAGGTACTGTTCCCATTCTCCTCCCTCTTAATCCCTCCCCCATATTTTCTTAGAGGTGTATGTACTGGTCTCTGGAGAGAGTGCCTTCCTGTACTGTGTCGATCCGTTGTCTTGTTGCTTGTGAATTATTCAGTATGTGAACTTTACATTTGGGGACCTAGTCATACAAGGGGAAACTAGCTCACCTGAATATTCACCAAATGTGCTGAGAGCAAAGACTAGCAGCTCTAAGAACTTTGTGACTGACTCTAAGCTAGCTGATGCTGTATGATGCTTGTATAAACAGACATGGAAGATGAAATGGGAACATTGTTTACAAAGATTTTAAATTTTGAGGCTCTGTTTCTGCTATACTGGAGACCTGTCCCAGAGCTGCTCTAGTGAAGAACTGAGTATTGCTAGTCACAAATAAGGGCTGGGATGTGATTACTGGGATGTCACTTGACTGGTTGTGACATGCAGGCAGAGAATAGTGATACTAGCTGTGACTGCAGTGGTCAGAGCCACCTTGACTGTAAATGTGTGGTCTGTTCATCTTCCCAGGACTGTACGAAGGGCAGCTACAGCCATGGTCCATGCAGAAGTTCTGAGTTTGGTATGAGATACTGTTCTTTCACAGGATTTGCTGAAATCTCCATGTGAATGATCCACTGCACAATGCTGTTTAATGATTCTA
>VXAV01009461.1:123632-139198 GCA_013399715.1 Alectura lathami | reverse complement strand
AGCTCCTGTACATTGTGGTATAAGGATATGTTTTTGTTCTGCATAGATACAGCTCTCTAAAGTCACAGCAATGAATGCCTTAGATGTGGATAATTGGTGGTTGCCTGGTGAACTCGGCCATTCTGTCTATCATAATATTGTATGCAGTTAAATTGTTTATTGAAATGTTGATTCATTCTGAGGTAACTTCTTCCAGGCAAAATATTTTACAAAAATAATTTCTGTCTTTGATCCTTTCTAGCTGGTAGGTGTATCTATATCCAGATATCTGTATTTAGACATAAATATATATAACAATCTTAAATGAAGCCATTATGAGCATTCTCCTGTGCCAACTACTGTAAAGCAAGCTTGAGTTAGTCTGTTACTAAAATAACATTCAAAACTGATTTAAGTGCTAATGTAAGAGCTTCAGCACAAATCCTATCCAATTTGGATGGCTAGAGGATCTTCCAGAAGGTGAGATGCCTTGTCAAAGCACGCAGTTTTGTTTCTTTTTTTCAAGATTTTTTTGTTATTTCTCTCAAGAGCTTCAGTTCTAGGTGAACTGAATTGAAGCAAAACACTGGATGTTTGCTGCTTGCTTTGTTACTCTAGGGATGTCAATTTTTTTTTTTTTTTTAAGAGGTGACTTTTGCTCAGTTGTTGCAGCAACATATTTCTAAGCTGGTGGTGTCAATTTGGGTTGGAGGAAATTGTATATGTGCTTAAAAGCGGCAACTGTATCCCTGTTAGATAGAGAGTGGATGTATTCATACTGACAATGTTGCTAATTACAGATCACGGAGTCCTACTGATGCCAGAGGTCTGTTTTTTAGATCTGTGCATTATTTCTTTTCTGATATTTCCTTGTGACTCAGACAACTTACTGTGCTAAAAGGTTTTCACTCTTGAAACTTAAAATTGTCATGCATGCGAGTAAACAGATGAGTAAAATCATCCAGGTGTTGGGTGGGTTTCGTAATCTGCAGACAAACTTCAAATTGTTTTGCTGGATTTCAAATTCATTAATGAATTAATCTTTTTAATTGCTGCTCTTCAAAGTGGAAGGGAAATGACTGCTCTCTTCTGTTGTATTTTGCATGAAACCATTATTTACCTGTAATGAATTGTATCCTGAAAACCTCCTGTGTAGCTTTGCTGTGAGTCATTCTTCAGTCACGGAAGGAAATGTGCCTTCATGGCACGTGTAACCAGCCAGTGTGCAGCTGTCCTGCAGAAAGTGCTCTGGGTGGGGAACCCAGGTTGGTAGGAGGAAAGAGGGGAAAGCAAGAGTTGATGAGATCTTAGAGTGCAATCACTACTCTGACTTCAACCTTCTTCCCTTTGTGTCAGAAGTCTCTCTTCTGATGACTGCCTGGCTGGAGACTTCCATTTTGCACCACGCGCTATATAAAAATACTTGCTGCATCTGCCCCTTGGTATCTCTTGCTTTTTGTTTTGCTTTTAAGTGAGGCTCCATTAGCTTATCACTGCCTTCTTCTACCAGCTTGTGCTAACTGGGGACAGGTAGGCAGTTGATGAATGACCCATGTTGGTTTTGTCCTTTCAGCTCAGGCCTAATCTGATATATTAGACTAATATAAGAATAACATGAGAGGAGGAAAACAGTAACTTGGATATTGTGAAAAACATTGCTTTCCTGGAAAACCCATATGTCTTTCCATGCCTTGTTTAAGATGTGAAGGGAAACAGGACACAAGTAAGGAAAAGAAAAACTCTGGACAGATTCTTTAATTCCCTCATGAAAGTTTCCCTCATGAGGAGAGGATCATGAAGGTAGACCCACACACCTCTGCCAGCAGGTAGGTGGGTTAAGATATACCAAAATAGTAATTTAGGGTGCTGATTTGCCACAGTGGTTAGCAACATGAATGCACACTGAGGCTGTGTTTGTTAGTGTCGTGACTGTTACCTATGCTGGACCCCATTGCCTTCAGGTGGAGCAGGCAGGTATGCAGTGCCTGTGCCTTGGCTACTCTGGTTCTGACTTTTGTCTTAACCCTCTGCTAAGGAAGGGTCTGGTGCTAAGCTGTTCACGCAAGGCTGTGAACTGAGTTAGCTGGGCACATAGTCATCTCTGTGGAAAGTTGTAAGAAGAAAGTATGGGTAGCAGAGTCTGGTATACTGAATTATCTAGGTATGATTTGCTGTATTATTATTATAATTTTTTGAGACAGATGTCCTTTTCTTGGTTTTCTCTTGTAGACTTACAGCCTATTTCTAAGCCATAGTGAGGCTTGATAATCACAAGTTTTCTGGACTATTTTGGTCTGTATTTGTTTGATGGATGTATTGTTTTACAATTCAGATTAGTTTTCTTTAATAAAGGTGATAACATTTCTTTTTTTGTCTATTTCTTACTAGTTCACTTTTACTTTGCAAAATGACCTTCTGAAAATCTGGGAGGATGTCAAATAACCTAAAATCTACTTAGTTTCCTTTATGTATTTAAAAAGATTAATTTATATGTTGCTTCGTAAGCTGCTGTTTACTCAGAATATTACATGCTTTATTACTGGAGAAGCATGCCAGATGCTCATAACATAAAAATTACTTTAACGAATGGTCTATGTAGGAATGTGACTGTGTTAATTTAAAGTTTGGATGCATTTGCTGGCACCTAATGTTCCCTGAACATATGTGTTGTAATAACTACTAGGAATTTAAAAGCTGCTAAACATAAATGTTGCCAATTATTTCTGCAAAGCATGATATTTCTAACAGAAAAGATGGTGCTTTTGATTTTGCTGATAATTGTACCTATAGTCTGTATAAAGGATGAAAAAGAGAACCTCACAATAACAGATCTAAGGCTTTTCGGACCAGTGTTCAGCACAAGGCAATTTCATGCAATCCAACGCAATTATAGACTCAGGAAAGTCTCTGATATGTGCATGAAGCTTCTACCTCACATTTTGTGCCTAATGGGAAAGGTCCAGTTACCTCACTTTCAGAATGTAATAAAACACTGTGCCTATTTAAGACATCCTGATTTTACCTTAATATGAGAGGCAGTCAGAAGACTTTTATGTGTCTTTACAAGTCTCAGATTTTTTTTTAATCAAGATTAAAACAGCATTTCTCAGCACATACAAATATCCAGTAGTTTCTTATGCGTTTTTTTTTCTCCTTAGAATCTTTCCTCTTTTGATGACTAGTTTCTTCAAAACTTGGACTAGATTCTTGAAAAGGTTCATCAAAGCTTGAAAATCTTTTCTGTTAACCTGGAATGCTTAATAGCAATGTAAAATAATGTGAGAAATTTGTGCTATAATGTGATCTGTGAACTAAAGCAGTTGGAAGGTGATGAGCTACAAGATGCTTAACCCTTAATGGAGCAGTTGGAGACACTGTTAGAGAAAAGGAATATTTTTATGTTGACTATGCAGAAGCTTTCTAGGAGCACAGATCAGACTTTTTGGCTGCACTGTGCAGCAGATCTGAGGTTTAAAAAAATGGGTTTGCAATCTTTCATATTCTTTAGAAGCTCAATGCATAATTCAAGAGAATTTTAAAAGCATTTTAAATGTACTCCAGGTGAAATGATCACTTCCATGTGAAGTCAACATTTTGTCATAAAAAGGGTAAATACTCTTTGTAATTGCGATGCCGGAATGGCCAAATTTTTCTCAATTAAAGTGAAAGAGTAGAAGAAACAGCATTCCATGGAGTGAGCTATAGCTAGCTCTGCTTGTGGAAGGTTTTAACTAAGGAGATATTTCTTAAAAATTTTAAAATAAACTTTACACTTATCTGATATTGGCATCAGAAAATAAACTGAAAGGCTTTCTGACACTTATTTTGTGTCCTGGAAATGTTAGAACAATTACAGAGACAGAACATCAAAGTCACAAGATATGCATTTGAAATTCTAGGCTCATTCTGCTCTAAATAGGTGGGGGGGGGAATGTTATACATTGACTAGTCTGATTAGAATTATTACTAAATGATTTAGAACTTCATTTTGTTACAGGAAAGCTTGTCTTCATGACTGGATATCAAAGTGATTTATAAAGGAATTAGTATTGTTACACCAATTTGATGAATTGGGATGTTTAAAATATATTAAAAAAAGTCAAGTAATTCACCAAAGATTGCTCAGCAAACTGATGGAAAAGCAAGAATAGGCTTTAGTCTCTTCCACCTGTGTCACTACAGTTTCATGATCACTGGGTCACGGTATGAAATTTAAAAGATTATAAGAACTTTATTATATGATGCTACTTCTCTCTTAGTATGTTCTTAAGGTGGGTATATGTTGTTTGACAACTGACATTTATATATTTGTATTTAGTTACATAACATCAACTTGTACGTGTCTTCTGCTAACAATATTTTTCATGTTCAAAACGAAGCAGGAATGCAGCTGTCATTCCTTTTTCCTATAACTTATCCTTTTGCAATGCTTGATAAAGATTATTAACTAAAGGTGTGTACTTAATTCCCGAAGCTTTATACTCTTGAAGTCCATGGAACTGAGACCTCAGCTCCAAATTCAAGTCAAAAACCAAACTTTTCTTTTGAAATCTGTATGCCTATCCTTCTTAAAGTTCAGAACTATTAGAAATGTGGACTCATATTCATGATGTAACCTTTATATAAATGGAACTGCTACTTACGCCTTGCAAATTGTTCAAAAGAAATAAGTATTACTTTTGTGTCTACAATCTCATAGGAATATCTTTTTCACTTAGTAAATCCAATTTCAGAAAAACTAAACATTGAACAGTAAAAACACTAAAGTGTGTGTGTGCATATACATCAATGACTAGTCTGAAATGTTTACATCAGCGTAAAAAAGTTTAATTTTTTTCTTAGCTATTATAGACTTTACAATATGGAATTTTTATTTATGTTTATATCTAGTTTAGACTTTTCTTCAAAAAGCTGTTTAGTCTTTTCCAGTCACACAGACCTGTTCAGGCAGTGCACTGGGAATGGCAGATCTTGTGAACTATACAGCAGTATTTCCTTCACGTTACAGAACTAGTAGTTAATGTCTTAGCTTATACCAGCATGTGCAAACCTTTCAGTGGGAAAGGAGTTAGCCTGTAAATCTCAATTTTTTCCTGGAGATTGCACCTGGTGGATGTTTTCAAGAGTAAACATGAGTTAGTTAGCTGGGATGAACAAAGCGACTGTCTGCATTATGCACAGAAAGGAGGATGCAAGGCTTCAGGAAAGCAGGTTGGTGTTGTAGGTTGGTCCAGTAGGTTGGTCCAGCTTTGATTTCTTTGGGGGAATCAGGTTTCCTTTAGAGGCTTAGAGGCTCTTGTGAGAAGGATAGGTCTGGGCTGTAGACAGAAGTGCTGCAGGAGCTGGAGCAGCAGCTGAGTGATGCTGAGCATGTGCTGCCGCAGCTGAATGTGCAACTTCTCTGCAGCATTTATGCTGTGCGAGTAGCTGAAGTTGGTGCCATCCTCTCAGACAGGTAACAACAATACTGTTGTTGAGCACTGGTGTTCAGGGTTTCGGTATGGATCTTAGTCCAACAAAATCCTTTTTTAGAGAGAAAAGGAAATAATATTGTAATTTCCATTGACTCTGAAACCTAAATATTGAGATTGCCTTGACCTTACTGGGTGAAATAAGTAGCTGTAAGTGAAGTCAACAAATTCTGGTTGGACTCCAAAATGCTGATTATTATTTCTGTCTCATTATTACTTTGTATATTCATAACTTGCCATATGAACACTGTTTTATTTTTTTACCTTAATTTTCTTCCAAAACCAGTCTTATTTTTGGAAGGGACAACATATATTTCCCACCGCTTCTTTTTATTTATTTTTTTTCCCCACAAATAGAAAATATAAAAAATTAAAGAAACCTATCTAGTATGTGGAAAATGAAGTAGAACATGGGAAGAAGAACTGCCACAGCCTGAGTCTACAGGTCTTTGTTTTTTTTCTTTTTTGAAATAATTTGTCCTACAAATTTAGTCAACAAAAACTGCTTTTAGAAAATGGACTAGCGGGGAGAAAACCTTCAAGAAATAATCCTCTCAGTCTCTATGATGTCTTAATTTCTTTTTTGAGCAGTGTGATCATTTCATCAAGAGGAGTATGCTATTTTAATGTTCAGAACAAAGTATGCTGGCCTTGCACTTTCTGATCGTTGCTATGTAAAGTTGGAAAGTTAGGTAAAATTTTTTAAGAATCTGAGATGCATACTGCCTATGCATCATTCTTAAGCATAGGAGAGAAACTGAGAAAAAATAATGGTTCCAGCTGCTCTAGTACTGATTATACCTTAACAACAATGTTAGACGAAGACTGACAACACCACTGCAAAAACCAAAGTTAAAAACTTGTCAATCTTTAACTCCTGGAAGAAAAAAAAAAAAAAGATCAGCTGCCAGTCCTAACTCTGATATTTATTTTCTTTCTTGAAACCAAGTGTTTCTGGTATTTGTGTTTATCTTGTTGCACCAGCATGCAAGTCCTCTATTAATAGGAGGCTCACAAAAGTAGAGAACTACAAAATACTGTGCAAGAAAATTAGAAGTAGGTTACATGTTATCCTGGAGTTCCTTAAGGCTAAAGTGCCCAAACTGGCACTTAACCACACTATTCTATTTTATACCTTTATATCTCTAAGAGGGTCCATCCTGAAAATTGGAGCCACAAAGTTGTGGTGGTGTTACAAATGCACATGTAAGTACAGCTACTGTCACATCACTCATACCCGTGTTGTTATGTAGTAGCAATCGCTTAGTCCTCTTTTATGGTAAGGAATTGATTATCTGGTTCTTTTTTTTTTTTTTTTTTTTTTTTTTTCCCTGTTTCATTCTCCATGCAACGCCTTGCATTTTGATCTACACGGAGTCAAGAATTGTACAGTAATCAAGAATTAGTAATGAAATCAAAACCACTATGACTGAAATCACAGTCAATCTCCTTGTCTGGGAAGAGTTCACTGAAGTGAGCAGTTCATCAAATACTGCCAGCAGATGGTGCAGGAAATGAAGTGATCTGATTTACCATCAGCATGCTTATTCAAGCGTTGTAAGAGACTCTAGACCTGCTTGTAGCTTTTTTTTTGCTGAAATTGTGGCTTTTGAGACAAACAGGTGACATATTTAGGGAAATTTTGTAAGCACTTTTCATGTCATAGGTGGTATACCAAGTTTTCAATGACAAGTCATATGGAGACATTAGATCTGGTAGTGTGCAAGTAAGGAGGTCTCTCTTAAGTCGCTCAACTTTTAACCCAACTATATTTTACAACATTATTGTGTTTTATATTGTCATGCAGGCATTCAGCAGTGGAGAAAGATTCAATTTTCTCATCTCATACATGGCAAATAGTCTCAAATGTACTGATTCTGCTTTTGCTAGCTAGAAGGTTGGAGCCATGAGTCCTCCAGCCTGTGCTCTCACTGCTCAGGTCCTGCTGCTCCCCTGGCAGGCCAGGGCAGTTCAATACTGGTGATTTGTGTCTGGGACCACCGAGGACAGTGCTGGGCCCACTTGATCACCACCTAGGCATGGAGTGTTTTGGTAGCGCAGGGCAGCAGCAGACTCTAATCTTAGCCTTCAAGTGGGGATGATTCTAACAGAGACAATGGGCAGGAAAAAGTACTTTTAAGAGCAATTGTAATTAAAAGGAAGGTGGATTGAATGAACAGAAAAGTATCTCTGAATGTTCACTATGTGAAATATAAGCTGTATGGGTGTAACTCCTGCATCTGTGTGGATTTCCAATGCCCTCTGTGAAATCTGAAAACTCTTAGATATCAACCTTCGTTTAAGAAGTAAAAGAAACAATTCTGGAGTAGATGAATCATGTTAAATCATCTCCAGCCCAGAGAGGAGGTGGATGCCCCATCCCTGGAGACCTTCAAGGTCAGGCTGGACAGGGCTCTGAGCAACCTGACCCAGTTGTAGATGTCTCTGTGCACTGCAGGGGAGTTGGACTAGATGGCCTTTAAAGGTCCCTTCCAGTTCAGGCTATTCTGTAATTCTATGAACTCAGGTGATAACTTGTTGCGTATATAGTCTGTGTATAAAAGACACATTAAATAATTAAGCTTGCCTTTAGTTTGATTTTTTTTTTTTTTTTAAGCAGCAGTGTGGAAACTGAGGAGATGGCAAATACAGCAACGTAAGATCAAAGAGACTTCAGTACAGGAATTATAGCTAAGTTTAAGAAAGTAAACAAGAATTATATTTATCAAGTTATTGCAGTGCATTGTTAGCTTGTTGTTTACTCTTTAACTATCTTTATCCATCTTTTATTTATCTTCTTATTAATTTTTAATAACAAAGTGTTCAGTACAATGGATTCCCATATGAATAAACAAATGGCAAAAGAAACAATTGCTTCTGCTTGTCCATCATACCTGGTAGAGAGAATCAATAGGAGAAAAACTGACATTGCTTAAATGCATTATAAATAAAGCTGTCTTGGAAGTGTACGTAATGTTTCATGGAAATGGATTCATTAGTATTCAGTATCATCCACCATATTACTTAATCTGGGTTAAATGTTTTATACATACTATGAAGGATGAAAAAGGAACTGTAAAATGTTTTTGAGTTAAAACATAATATAGAAGATCTGAGTGTAGAGAAGATGAGTGCAACTCAGAAGAATGTGGATAATTAATTTTTTTTGTGGTTTTATTTATATTTGTACACTTTTGTTTTGCTGTTTAATTTGACCAAATGAATTGCATTTTTAATTCCCTTTCTGTAAGTTTGTTTAGCCTTTTAACATGCTAGTCACATTTTATTTTGACTGTTCTTCATATCTGAAAGCTAGAATTGGAGGGAGATCCAAACTAGTGATAAAGATTGAAAATATTGCTGCAGCATAGCCGCTAGGACTTTCATGTGCTGATCCTGTAAGGGTAATTTTATGATTATCCTAATTAATCACAAAACAACTGACCTGTTGCAGACTCAAAACTTAATTTCAGTTGGAGATTCACCTTTAGTCAAGCTTTGATTTTAGTGTTTTGTCCTTAGGTCAGATCTCAACATCCATATCCCCTATATGCAACAAGGCTTCAAAAGATAGGAATGCAAACATATTGGCCAAGTTGACACTGATTAATGCTTAATGAAGATCACAGAGCTTCTAGGTGATCTCCTTAATTTATTAAATCCAACCCTTCCTCATCCCAGCAAGCATTTATAATCCAATATATATGTTGTATTCCCTTGCTAACATAAATGATTATTTTTTTCCCAGCAGGTCAGATTTTTAATAACTTATTCATTTTCCCATTGAAAATTTTTCCATTAACTTTTTGTCATCTCAGTCTAGAGACCAGATTAAACTAATTCACTTTCACATGTACCAAGTAATGTCTTCGAACATTTCTGATTAGGGTTTACTTCTCTGTTTTGGGATATTTTCAGTTTAGTCCTTCTGAAAAGTGGCTATACACTTGCTGTTAGGACTTTATTTCTGCAAATCTTAATACAGAGTTGCTGACTGGCTATTCACTTTACTGTAACTCTTACTCTATTTCTAATTATGCCCATTGGGAAGTTAAACTATTACAAATTTTGTCACCAAAATACCCTGTAAATTATGGCTTTCTATAGGACAATGATTATTTTTTCTCTGAAAAAGCCCAAGGTATTATGGTCAATACAAGCAGAGAAAATAAATAAAAAAAAAGCAAATACTTAATGTATGTTTTACTTCTTTTTTAAAAAGAAAAAACAGATCTCCCTACATCAGTGAGTTTTCACCTTTGCTCTTCCTTTGCTTTGATCAAAGATTATTAAAGAGGTAACATGAAATAAACATGGTTGGAGCTCTGACTGTGTATTTCCCTTATCCTTTTCTTGTATCTGTTTTAGTCTGAAACTGCAAAACTGTTATGTGGTGTAATGTAATAGCTGATCAGCCGAAGCGCTCAGATTCTTTGATCTAATAAATACCTCTAGCTGTGAGTGAGAGAAACCAGAAATAAAATGCTGTAAATATTCAAGCCCCTTGGGGAGTTCAGTCTTCATTGAAAAAAAAGAGCATTGGGTCATTGTTTGTTTCATGATCTTGCAGTCTTTCCTAAACATAATAGCTAAACAAAGCAATGAAATATGCTACAGTAGATTCAAGTGCTTTATTGAATGGCAGTCCAGCTAACTGTATAGTCACATTCCTAAAGTAATGATAAAATATTCCTAGGATCACTGCAGCTTCCAAACAATCTCAGAAGAAAAAATTATTTCTATCTGTCATGTACATAGGTATAATAAATAATTTGAAGTGTCTTGATCTTCATTGAATTCCAGTTCTGATGCATATATATACATATATTTTATATATCTGTAGATTCTTCTTGGCACTGTTCCTTTCTCTTGTCTCTGGTTGGTCTTTAGGAAGCAAACTTCACATCTTTGAATCTTGGAAAAAAGGCACTGTCAGCAGTTCCTTCTTTTTCTTTTAGGAGAGAATTGTTCACATTTCTTCCACTTGTTTCTGAAAATGTCTCTGATGTTCAGTCCCCTAGCTTTTCTAGTGTCCTAGGAAATGTGATTTTTAATGGATAAGTGAGATAATGGATAAGTGAGAATACAAGCAGGAGGAAGGTATTATTTATTTCTTTTCCTATTCTCTTCAGCTTTTGTTTTGTTTCAATGCTTTCTGTTGGGCTTTTTTTTTTTTTTTTTGATTTATTTTTAAACAAACACTATAGAATGCTAATACTTCAGAAAAAAAAATATGAAAAAATCACCTTTCGTAATGTTACAAAAAGCTTGACTAATTATCCACTTAAGACTGGAGATCTTTGATAAATTAGATGGCAGTTTAAATGACAGGCTATTTCCAAATGCGTGAAACTTCATTATAAGGAAGGTAAACTAGTGGCTATAAGGTGAAAATGTAAAAATTTAGATTTTTATGTTCAGGTTTATGCAAATGTTGTATATCAGCTTAAGAAGCTGGGGAAATCTTGTATTTGAAACTTGGAAACTCCCACGTATAGTCTGTTAAGATCCAGACAATGTTGCTGCAATATGCATGCAAAGTAAAGATCATCTCCACTTGTGTTCTAAAATACCTTCTATTACTTATTTTAGAGCTTGGTTAAAACTGTGTGTTGATATGAATATTTTCCATCTTTTTTTTTTTTTTTTTTTTGATTTTGTACATTTTCCTGAAACCGAAGCAAAGTTTTGATTTGCAATGCCGTAAGCATTCAAGGTTACATAAAAGCAGTGAATCGATGCAATGTGAATGCTTCTGAGCTGCGTGGAAGGTAGTGGGTCCTGCAGTGTGCCTTTGCAGCATCGCCTTGTGTGGCCCCTGCATGTTACTTGCTGCTTATTTTTGCAGTGGAAAGTTGTTCTGTCACTGGCAATGTTACGTCCTGTTCTCATTTCATACTCTGTCAAGGCAATGACATTAATTTCTGTCCATTTGAATAATATTCTTTGTCACATGGAAAGAGATCTTGTGACAGCCATGAGCTTTGTTTAGCAAAAAACACTTTTAAGAAATGGCAGTTTTGAGAGACTTAATTTCACATGAAAGAATGAGTTGCTATCAGTTGAAACCCAATAATTTTTATTTCAATTTGACCATTTGCTGATGGAAGAGGTACATGATAGATATAATTCCCTTTCCATGGTGCAATCTAAATGTTCTATAAATACAATGATAGAATTTTCTCTTAATTTCTGAATAGTGCTTTCGTTTGAGTGTTTCCAAAGCTCTTCATGTTTGTGCTGATGGTGGGAGTCATGTTCCCGTCTATTATTTCGTCTTTTTGCTCCAATACTTCTAACAAAGGGAAGAAATGTGTTTGCCAGGAGCTGGGCACACCCTGACAGCTTCCACCGTTTCCAGCTGACCCACTGTGTTGCTGGAGGCCATTTCGTCAGTGGTAGGCCGCCTGGGGGAGGCAGCCATTTTGTCAGAGGCTGGGCGGGCCGTGGCAGGCATGGGGCTGCATCCTCCACATCCTTGACCCACACAGGGCACCCGGCAGCCCAGATCCTGCCATTTATGCCCAATATAGTGACCTAACATTTAAGAGATTCCACCTGTAAAGATACCACTGCAAAAGTTTTTTGTATTGATGAAGAACTTGTGAAGAGGTGGTAATGTGGTTAGGTTACTCTGTGACTACTAACTGGAATTACTAGTGTAGTACAGGAGTACAGGTCAAAGCTTTTCTTGTTAATTAAGAAAAAAGGTTGGAATATTGTGAAGGAAAAATCAGATAATTCTAAGAACTGAAACAAAACCAAGCACTTTCCTTCCCAACAAAAAAAGCACCAGTGGTCCTGCGCTTGCACAGAGAATGTTCTGCCTGAGGCTGAGGTGGTCAAATAGGAATAAATCAATTTTTGAAAACTGTTCAATGTTAGCAGGGTGTTTACCCATGAAAATGCAAGTGCAGCCGCAAGAATTATCAGCTCTATGTATTTTTCTTGACAGAAGTGTTAATGACATAAGCCCTAAGTAGGAGTTATTTTTCTGGGTATCCCTTTTAATGAAAAATGAGCCCAAATTAGAACTGAAAGAGAGAGAGGCAAGAATCATGACCAGTTTTGTCTTATGTGGAGAAAAGTTTTGCTTCTTTAAAACAGAAAAACAAAGGATGAGAGTGGATTTGATTAGTTTCTACAAATAGTTGTGTTGTACCACACTAAAAACCAAACAAAACAAAAAACCAAAAACAAACAAAAGCCTCCAAACACCAAGCCCTATTTATTTAAACTACATTGGCAAAGGTGAAATTATGAAATATACAGAACTAACCACAATTTTGAAAGTGTTTAAGAAATCTTAACTTTACCCCAGACTTTGTGGTGAGGAAGCATATTGCTTTATCTTAAAAGTAGTTGTTTTTCTGTGTGCTAAGTGAAGTGATAAACAATATAGAATTTCGTGTTGTTTATATGAGGGCTCAACAACTCAGCTTCTACTGTCATGAAGTTCCGTCTTATGGAGATTGTAATGGTCAAATGGAATTAGTACATCCTTCTCTTATCAGTTTCCTGTTCAAGTTCAAAGTCAGTAATTAAAATGAGTAACACTATCAGAATTTCAAAGCTGGATTAAGATTCTTCTGAAGGTAGTCATTATTCAGAATGAATATCTAATGTCTCTGGGTATATGAGTTAAATACCATGAAATTAACCATCTTTTGTTGAGGTGTTCCCACTTTTTTTTTTTTTTTTCAAACTGGTGTTTCTATCACATGAATCACTCTTGATCACAAGCTTATTCATGAGAATGATATTAGGACTTGTCCTTTCCTCTGTTTCTATTTTGAGCCTAAATTGAGTCAGACTGCTATTTCTGAGTATCACTTGTGCTCCCTGGTAGAAAATTATATCTCCTTTTGAAGCCAGTGACAAGATTGTTAGGTTATCAGTTTGGCTTGAGAGCTGAGGAAGGAGCTCTGCTTGATATTTCTGAGGATTCCATGGACAGAACTGCATTGCTCGTGCAGCTATCCTAATTTTTTTTTTTTTTTAATGTGTAGAGTCTTTCTTACTCTTCTGTTTGAAAGAAACTAGAATAATTCTGCTAAAGCAGTGGTCATAAACAAGAGGTCCATACTGCAGCTTGCTTACAGTCTGCAAACGGTCTTCCTTTCAAAGTGACATTGTGGCCAAACAGCCAAATGTTAGCATGGTATCAGAAATTATTACAGCGATATCAATCTGGTATCTAATTATCAAGAGATATCAAGCAGGAAGGAGCTGCATAGCCTGAAGCTCCATCCTTTCATATTTAAAAGTATTTGTAATTGGAAAGATGAAGGGCCTAACGAATAGACCAAGAGACGTTCTGTTTTCTGAGCATATGAAAATGTTTCTTCTGATCTAGCACCAGAATCCCCTGAGGAGAATCAGTCACTGCTGAATAAACCAGCATACAAAGTTTTATGGAAATGTTTTGATCAAGTCTATGACAATTCTTCTTGTCCTAAATAGACAATATCTTAGAAGCTGTCTTAGCACTTTTACCATCTTATTTCTGCCAAGATTTTATAATTATCAGGTCTCAAATTTTTTTTGAGGTAACGTTACAGAGGTCTCAGCAGTTATGTGGAAACTAGTCTTTGAAGCCTAAAACAGTATAATATCTGCCTCATGGTAAGACCATGAACTCATTATCTATTCTAAAATGTAAGTGATGACTTCAAACAAACACTACGGAAAGTAATTACCTTAAATATCTTCATAGCACTGGCCTGTCTTTCAAATTATACAGTTTCTAAGAGTGGCTCCTGTCTTCAGATTTTGGCTCCATGTGAAGAAAGTATGTTATTCTGGCTCTTCCTGGTCCTTTTCCCATTTTTATAAAGGTTTTGCTTACTATATTTTGAACCTGGAGAACTTCTTTCTTGCCATACTACAGCTTTTTGCAGTCTTAGTGCTATTCACATTTGAAAATTTAAATCATACTTCATGAGATGGATGCTAGTAATCTTGTGTGTTCTGACCAGCGATATTTTCTGTAAAATCAGGTAAACTATAAATTACCTGGGTATAGTGCTTTTACTTTGTCTTCTTCAACCTTTCCAGGCAAATAGAATTCAAGATGTGACTGTTACACCCCTGATAAACGAAAACGATAAATCATGAATACAAGAGCCCAGGTCGGTCTGTCTGTCTCTGCTCATTTCTGGAGTACTAAAGGAGAAACCTCATTAGCTAAACCTAGCAGGAGCTCTGCTGTGCTTAACTAATGATCCTTCACATAGTCTCACTCCTCTGGGCCATTTGGAAGGTCAGGAGCAAAGGGTGAAAAACATGATGAGTTTGATACACAAAGCACAGCTGGAATCTGGCACAAATTTACCAGTGGAAGCACAATCTGCTTTCTACATAAACAGCTTTTCTTCTACTTCTGCTACACCTGCATAGCTTTTCTTACTCCTTCCAAGATTTCATTACATGAGATTTTGCAGAAAACTATGAACTAGTGACTGCCCCCTCTAGTTCCCTTTAGTATCATAAAGTTTGAACATTTCTCCAGATTGTTAGAATAAGAGACAAATGCTGTACTTTAATGTATGCTCATTACTTGTCTGTCTTGCACTTAGTCTTTCTTTCCCTGTTTCATGTGTGAAGAATGCCAATAATGAAAGTATATGCAGCTTTAACGTAGGCTAGGGTGATGTTGCTGATCTACTGCTGATGCAAACTGCTTTTCTTACCAGCAGATAACTGGAATTGGTCCATGGTGCTCTGCTTTTGTCCTGTTACAGGCAGCAAATCTCACTAAAGGCATTTTAAAGAGTATAATGGAAGTATGATAAAGATTTATCCCGAAATATATGGAATGCATTTAATCAAACACTGTGTTACTTCTTATACTCTTTATACGGATACAAAGTACATATTTTACACCAATATAAAATCTAGCTTTGTAGTTAGCTTTTTCTCATGAAAGCGTACATCAGAGAAAGGAATATTCATAATGCTTTTTTTTTGGGTGAAAATGCAGCTAGTACAAAGAGGAGAAAAGAAAACACAAAGTAACTGTCTGGAGTCTTTGTTCCCTTTTCTAAATTGCTTCTTTTTTTTTTTTAGCATGAAGCTTTTACAGCAAATATTTTAAATTGAAAACAATGTGATAGA
>VXAV01009461.1:106186-123534 GCA_013399715.1 Alectura lathami | reverse complement strand
TTTTTTTTTTTTTTGCTGGTAAAGCTTATATTTATAATGCCATGATAAAAACCTTGAAAAACACATTTTTTTTACCAGCTTTTTGTCTTAATATGTGCATTTTTAAGTTCACAGTACTACGATTCAGTGTTTTATTTCCATACTATCTTTAATATTTACTAGATTCACTACAGAGCTAAGCTGGAGAAAAGGAATCATTGAGACAAGGTTTTTAAGTGCTTCAGAANACAAATAAATGAAACAGGAGTCAGATGAGTGGATCTGCACTGAGCAGTGGCAATCTTTGTTTTGTTTGAAATCTAGCAGACAAAATGTGTAAATTTAGTAGTAGATAGAAAGTTATTGTGGGATAGAAGCAGAAAGGCCAAGTTCCTCCTTTTTGCAATGACGGAATGGCTAAGCAAAAAACTGTTTGAATTCTTAGAATTGTTAAACAGGATATAGATTTTTTTTATTACTATTATTTTTATTTTTTTTTGGCCTAAAGATAAGAGGAGGATTCACTAGAATCTTCGGTAAAGTAAATAACTCTTGGATGTTAGTTCAATGAGAGAGTGGGAAGCAAAGTTACAGACATGGGAAGAACAAGATTGGAACAAATAAAAGCAAGATTTGGAACTGAGAATAGTGGTATTTGAACCACACACACAACAAAGGACACTTTACCCTGAGGAAGGACTTTGTCTGTAGATATGCCATAATGTTATAAAACATTAGTGAAAGTGTGATGTATCCAGCAGCTGACAAGAAATACAAATGACAGCCAACAAAGTGAGCTGAGAGGTGAATTATTGTGGTATCCAAATGACGGTTATATTCAAAGCTAGAAAACAAAAAGCCCCCGAGAGAAAAGTGATGGAAAGGACACGCGTGGTCAGTCATGGAGCCTTGAGGTGCTCCATTTCTGCGAAAATGTGTGATAGTTGTAAATAAGAAATGGAGCGTTTAGGGAAGGAGCCTTAAAACCAAAGACAACAATCCAGCTAGGCTGCTTGTAAGGAAGGACTAATAAGTAGCAGACTTCTAGCTGAAGAGCTGGCAAAGTTGCAAATAAAAGGTTTTGTATTTAGAGCCTGCTGGAGAATCCAAATGCTGTATTTAAGTAAATAAAATAGGAAAAAAAATGAATCCACACACAACAAAACTGCAACTTGTTCTGCGCATCTTCCACATTCTTGTTGAAGTTCCTTCTAGTATGGAACGTGAAGGGAAATATATTTTTTCAAGTTTGGAAATCAGATGTACTTACCTGGGGGAGGAAACAGAAGGGCAGAGGGAGGAGGGGAGTACTGGGGGAGAAGAGGGGAGCTGTTTCAACGATTAGACCATGTTCTAGCAAAGCAGTTAAGTGGTTGCATCTTGCAAAAGAACATATTTAAGGAAATTCCAGCTTTGTATGTGGTGCAGTGAGCTTTTAAATGCTAAAGTATTTTACCTTTTGCTTGGTTATTATGGCTGTTCTTCCTTCAGCAGTTTGAGCTCTTGAGTTTGAGGAGCTTTGTTTTTATAGCAACTTCTCAAGAAGTCTTTAAAATCATTGTGAGTCATCACTGGATATAGTATATTATGCATAATTTTTTTTTTTTTTTTTTTTTTTGTTGCTCAGTATCTGCTGGGGACTTATTAGTGCCTCATAAAGGGCTAAGGATAATCTATCTTTCCTGTAAAATTACTTTTATTATTTATTGTCTCTTTTTGTAGTAAGTTAAATAATTTGTCAGACTGAGATGTGGTTTTCTTTTGGCTTTCTCTGATGGCATCTGTATTGAAAATTTTTGTATTGACAATCAGAAGGTGAAAAACACATTTATATACAGACTCAATTTCAGAATGTTTGAAGGAAATAGGCTATATATGTTAATATAGTCAATTGGTGTTATCAGAAAACTTTGATAAAGATTTACTTAATTGAGGACCCCTTGATCTATCTAAATCTTTGAATGGATTTTTTTTTTATTTTTTTAATCAAACCAAAGGTAATTATAGAACAGTAATCATTCAGCTAATATTGATAGCAGCTCATTTGGCATGAAATCATTATGAAGATCTTTGAATCTTTAATGCTGTAAAGCTTTCACTAATAGACAGCAATTGTTCTTTTGATTTTCTGTTTTTGTTATGATTATATCTGGAGTAAGGCAAGCTTGCTTGGGTATAAATTTGTAGGAATTTCCTTACTGAGGAGGAACTGGATTGTGATAATTTGACTTATGGTAAATATTATGCTGCTTCTAAAACAGTTTCATCAATTTTATTCAAGGGAAAGTAGGTTTAGGGGCCAAATTCTCTCCTGTTTTATCTACCATAAATAAATACTTATCTGAATTTGGATGCTGAATATTGATCCACAAGAGCAATCAGAATCCTGAGTCAATCACAAACTTCTTGTGCTGCTGTAACAAGTCATTTAAATGATACTGTTGGGTTTTCCTCTATTTAATGTATTATAGAAGCACTGTGAATATGAAATCCACTACTAATTTATGAGCTGCATTGATTCTGCAGTGTAAGGGTGTATTATCTCATAAATGAGCTGTCAGAAATTGAATTATATAAAATTATGTAAGTCTAATTGTATATTATCTGATTATTTTTTCCTGAAGAACTTCACAAAGACAAACTCTTAGTTTCAGAAATGAAACTAAATGTATGCCAGCTAAAGGAGAGATGAGATTTTTTTGATAGTCAGTAAGGAATTGAGTTGGGATAAATAAACTCTTTTTGTATTTCTCAGAGAAAATTACATTTTGTTCAGAAGAAACCTGAATCTTAGTGTCAGATCAGCATGCATCATTCTTAAAAGCTTATTTTAGAATATATACTCTTATTTAAAACTATAATGTCTAATATATACCTTAAAGAAAGATACCTTAGGGTATTTTTGGCTCTTTTCTCAAGTAGGAATATGTATTAACTGACTATTCTTCACCATCAAAGTAAATTCTCTGTTACAGTTATGCCGCAGTCAATGGCCACCTAGGAGAGGTGGAGGCAGTAGTCACAATTCTATAGACAAGGACATGTTTTTTAGGTCTTCCTAAGTATATGGCCAGTAGTAACTTGATTGGATGCTGATCTCCGTGCACTTCTCAGATTTCTGGTGATTTTTTTCGTTGCCATTTTTCATTGTTTCATTACCAGGGCATGTGGATGAGATGAGCATAAATACGGAAATCAGGCACAGAATTTTTATTTCCTGTTCCTAAATGAGAACTTGTCTCCAGAGGAAACATGAGCTTCAATGGCAATACAGGACAAATACGAACCAGAAGTGGCCTAGTGAACGCCTCTTCCCTATCAATGTGGAAGAACCAAATTACCACTTGTAAAACTAAAACTGTCCTAATCCACCGCTGGACTTCATTCTCAGAGTGGGATCATGTAGGTACCAAGATGCAGTCAGCTGACTTTGCTTTTTTAAATCCATTGGACCATGTGCTAGCTTCAAAACCTTTTGTAAAGCGTGTACGTAGCTCAGTATTTGTACCTTAATACTGCTGGATTTGGTGAGATAGGTACTACACAGTCTTTTGGGGACAAGCCTGTTAAAATATTTCAGCTGTGGTTTAAATATCTCTGCGTTCATCTTGAGGTGAGACTGATGTCTGTCAGGTGTATGGTATGTAGGAAATGTGGTTTAGAGAATACAGAAGCAGATGAGTGTTGTGATTTAACACTGGTAGGTAGCCAAGCACTACACTGTCACTCTCTCACTCCTCCTGCTCCAAAGAACAGGGTGATAGAATAGAACAGAATAGCTCGTGGGTTGAGAGAAGGACAGGGACATTGCTCATCAATTGCTGTCACAGGCAAAACAGACTGAGCTTAGGGAAGATTCATTTATTGCCAGTTAAAAGAAGGATAGAGTAGTGAGAAATAAAAGCAAACTGTAAATATTTTTTGCCATTCACAATATAGACAGGATACTCTCATATAACCACATGCGTTTGTTATCTTAGTGCTAAGCCAAAGTTTAAAGCAGCATTGTTGAACTGAAAACAAATAGGGATTTCAGAAAAGCAGACTGAAGGCTGAGAAAATCACAGTTAAACTAGTAGCAGAGTGTCTCTTTAAAAATGTGAGTAATGTAGGTCTGCTGACTAACCAGCAGGCCTTGCGGTTAACTAAGCACTGTGTACAGCTTGACCAGTTCTGTTGCATTCAGCACTACATGAGCTAGTTACCTGGCTGACTTCTGGCTGACTTGCCAGTGACTACCAGCTGCCCTTGTCCTTGTCTGCACACAAAGAGTAAGCAACTGAGCAATGTTTGATAAACTGATAGACTATTCTGGCATTTTCTAGTAATAAACAATTGTTATTTCTAATGAGATTAATGTTTTTGACTCCTTCCAGTGTTTTTTTTTTTTTTTTTTTTTTTTTTTTTTTTTTTTCCCAGTAGAAATAGAAGCCTACTACTGTATGAGAATACAGAACACTGAGGTGAAAGATGACTTGGAGTTAACCATAATGTGATGGAAATGCTTACAAAGTATTTACCTAACTACTGGCATTAAGGAAATGAAGTTTTAATGAAAGAACTCTAGTTTGATACCAGTTATGGAAGTTGTGGAGGGCCAAGTGGTGCTTTAACATACTTTCTAAAGTACCGAAGCAAAGGACTGTTAGAGGAATAAGTGAAGAAATGAAAATCTGTTAGGATGGATTAACTATACTTATTCCACTGCAGTTCATGAGCTCAGACTGGAGTAGTTCTCTGGATACTTGGTTAAAAACAGCTTTGTTGTCGATTTTTTGATCAAAAGAATCATCAAAGCAATCTATATGGCTTTATGTTCTCTTGAGTCCTAAAATCTGCAACAGATAATTCAAGGAAATCTATTAAATCCTGTTTATTGAACGTAAGGTATAAAGCTTAGTGTCACAGTCACTGCTGTGTTACATTCCAAGCATCTTGTTATGACATTCTGTCCCCGGGGATGGCCTGCTACATTCTTGTGTTTTTGTATCTGCCTCTATACTCTTACTTACTTCTAGCTGTAAAGAAACCAAAGAAACATTGAATCAGAGGCTTCCAATGACAAAAAAAAAAAAAAAACCAAAAACANAAAACCAAAAACAAAAACAAAAACAAAACAAAAAAAAAAAAACAAAAAACAAAAAACAAAAAACAGACCTCTTGAACTAAGAGGCATAAGGCCTAGTTTGGATCTGCAGAACTTTCCCAAGCAGTGTAAAAGGAGAAATGTTTTATGTCAGTTTTGTTGCACACTTGAAAGGTGGAGTTAAATTTGGAAAGCTGTAAAGAATGCTCTGTGAAGGATAAATCATTATTCTGTAATACAGGTTACAATGAATTCATGCAGGTTCAGCAAAATTTACCTTACAAACAGAAACTGCAGTGTAAGCTGTTAGATTTCCTTCTGCAGAGGTAGTTTTCCTGGAATTTCATTTCTAACAAATCTTATGCTGCTAACACCTATAGCTTTTGATCTTCTGTCCATACACCAGCTGTCAGGAAAACACCAAGCCCATGGATTACTAATTAGATACACAGCACAAAGGACACAAGCTGTTTGGAAAGCTCAGCACTCTTTCCAAAGAGTTCACAGCATCTGAACAGTACCAGTTTTACTTTTGCTAATGATACATTCTAAAGCTTGTTTTGGCAGTGTGGTTTATCATAAATATCTCTTTTGTTCAGCTCTGAAGTCAGGTTGACAAATGTAATTACAGTTACTTGTCAGCAAAGGTCACGTTTTTCAATACAGAAAGAGATGCACTGCTGTTTAAATAGTTCCTTGATGAAAATTCCTATCAGCTGCCTGTAAGAAGCAACAGTATGATCATACTGTCTCAGAAAAGCTTTTAATCAGATGTTAGAAATAATCTCTGGCATTCAAAAAACAGCAGTCTTTTCAAAGAAGCCACACAGGCCATATTATCTTTACAATCTGTGTGCCTTTTTTTTGCTTTTTTTCTGTCTCCCCATAGAATCATAGAATCATTTAGGTTGGAACAGACCCTTAAGATCATCAAGTCCAACCATCACCTAACAGTGACAAGTTCACTACTGAACTGCGTCCCTAATCACAACATCCACACATTTCTTAAATATGCCTGTGGACTGTGCCCCCACCATTTCCCAGGGCAGCCTATGTTAATGGGTAACCACCCTTTCCATGAAGCAATTCTTGCTGATATCTGGTCTAAACCTCCCTTGGTGCAACTTGAGGCTATTTCCACATGTCCTTTCACTTTTCACCTGAGAAAAGAGACTGACACCCACCTTGCTACAACCTCCTTTCAGATCGTTGTAAGGCCAGTGAGTTCTCTCCTCAGCCTCCTTTTCTCCAGACTAAACAACCTCAGTTCCCTCAGCCACTCCTCATATGTCTCATTTTCTAGTCCTTTCACCAGCTTTTCTCTTTTCTCTGTTGCTCTTCTTTGCACGTGCTCAAGTAACTCAGTATCTTCTTGCAGTGAGGGCCCAAAACTGAACACAGCACTCGAGGTGTGGTCTCAGCAGCGCTGAGTACAGAGGGATGATCACCTCCCTAGTCCTGTTGGCACACTATTTCTGATGCAAGCCAGGATGCCCTTGCCCTTCCTTGGCCCCCTGGACACACTGCTGGCTCACGGTCAGCAGATGTGGACTAACAACCCCAGGACATTTTCTGCTGAGCGGCTTTCCAGCTACTCTCCCCCTGGCCTATAGTGCTGCATGGGCTTCTTATGGCACTTGGCCTTGTTGAATGCCATACAAATGGATGTGGCCCATCAATCCAACCTCTCCAGATCGCTCTGCAAAGCTTTCCTGCCCTCAGGGAGCTCAGCACTCCCACCCAACTTGGTGTTTTCTGCAAACTTGCTGAGCGTGCGCTTGATCTCCTCATCAAGATGGCTGATAAAAATATTAAACAAAACTGTCCCTAGCATGGGAGGCCATTACTAGCTGCAGCTGTAGGGAAGCAGCAACTGTTTTCTGAAAGGAAGGAAAAGAGCACTGTGTCAGGAAATCCTTTGTAAATGTTGTGATAAATTCTGCATTTTTCATACCATGCTAACGCAGTTTATTCTGTCTGCCTCCCAGATCTATGATTTGTCACCTGTATAAGAATGCTGTGGTACCTCACTCTTACCAGACAGGGCATACAATTGGGAAGATCTTCTGAAAGCTTTATCTTCTCTGATGAACATTGTGTTGTGGCAATTCTGAATCATGCTCTCATTTAATTCTCTATCTGTGCTGCATAGATCCAGCTCCAGAATCTAGATGAGTTGGTGTGAATCCATCTGTTCACTTTAGAAGGTCAGAACCCAAATGCATGTTGGGAAGAAAGACTTGTAGTGACATACAAGGTACAACTACACAAATAGAACCCAAGGCTGCACAGCTTTCGGGCTGCTTTTGAGTAGCCCCAGTTTGGGCAGATGTGACTAATCACTCAAAGCGCTTTGTTTAACAAGGGTTTATTGCTTGTGAATTCTGCAGGAATATTTTTAAAATGTCTTAGTGTAATGTATTCCACTCCTCTGTGCAGATATAACCTAACCTCAGTGGCACTACTGTCGAGCTGATAAATTGTAAAAGCTGCCACAAGGTCACTCTCAGAATCTTCTGTTTATGGCTTCATGTTGTTGTTTGAACTTCCAGGCCAATAGTATTTATTTCTAAATAGACCAGTATTCTGAATAAAGACTGCAGCAGGTGCTAAGTAAAAATAGATGTAGAGACAAAACATAAAACCTCCAGAATGGCTTGATTTGCAGGTATCTTCTTCTTTATAATATCCTATAATATATTGCAGTATATCTTAAAAAGAAGAGGCTCATTTGTCAGCATTCAACAAAATTGCCACTGCACTAATGATCTGTCTTAACTGATGATATTCTAGTTTTAATGGAAACTTGAAAGTTCATTCTTTCAGTTATTTCTTTTGCCTGAGTGCAAAGGGGAAAAATAAAGCACACACACACACAAAATAATAATAATAATAATAAAAAAAAAAAAAACAAGAAAAATGATTCCAACAGTTAGGATTATCTGATCTTCTGTTGTTAAACCATGAAAAGAGGGAATTCCAAGTATGTGGTTGTTAGTATATGTTTGAAAAAGGAAAACAGAACAACAAAATCAAAGCACTTTGACATATCTTTGAAAGGACAATGCAGAAATGATCCAAATGCTTAGGTTTAGTTTAGACTGTCAGAAAGGAAATTGACTGAAATTTAAAGTTTTGAGCAAAAGTCTGAATCTATTTTAGGTGCTTACATTATGATTTCTAAAACTTGGCTTTTGTCCTTGAAATTACAGAAACTTTTCTGTTGGTCAAAGAAATGGAAAGCTGTATTTAATTTAAATATCCTTGACAGGTTTTCAGTGTCT
Source organism: Alectura lathami (assembly GCA_013399715.1). NCBI lineage: Eukaryota > Metazoa > Chordata > Aves > Galliformes > Megapodiidae > Alectura > Alectura lathami. Next base: position 115,185 of record VXAV01009461.1, on the reverse strand, counting down.
GTCAATTTACATCATACTCATTTGTGTTAATGGAAATTTGAAATATTTTTGTGATCACTTGAAAATTTAAGCTTGTAATGAAGCTGCTTGGAATCTGTAGCTCAATGATTTGAAATAATGTCTGTTCAAACTTGATCTGCCTTCTTTCTGAAATTTGTTTTTTAGTTATTACCAATATTTTAAGCCAGTAACTGAAACCGAACATTTTGCATGACAGGGACGTCAAAGCTGTTTTCAGTCTGAGTTAGGAGGGTTATTACTTTCAATACTGTGGCACAATTTGAAGAAGGTAAACTAAAGTGTTCATCATTTTACTTCCCGAAAATGTAAGAGGATGGAGTGCAATACACATCCATGTGGAGTTCATGGTCTTCATGGGAGAGAATGCTTGCCCCCTAAGTAACACAGGCTTGGAGAGAATCTTTTCAGCTTGATAGGAAATATCTAAAAGATGTTACAACACAGTTAGAAATGAACGAAAATTTAAACTTGATCTATTTATCTAAACCATCTGTAATTCTGGGAATATTGTACAAGTTATCATCTTCTAATTATCACTTACGTTGTCTTGTCAGTATTACTTAGAAAGAGAGCCAAACCTAAGGGACAACACTGGTGTGAGTGTATCTAACTGCTTCCATCCTGAGCATGTTACCTGTAAGCTGCATCTGTGCAAAGCATTTGTTGGGTCATCTTGGAGGAGTTAAAGGTGAAAACTTCCTAGCTTCTGTTTGAGCATTGATACTCTGAGCCAGAGAACAAAGTACAGCTCATTTTCTCTTGATTAATTCATGCCCTTGTCCTCAACACTGCAGTTGCACAGACAGCAGCACAGTAGAAAATTGGCTAAGCAACAGGGTGTCAGCATTGCAATCAGCACTGACTGACTGAACAGAAGTCCTCCAGCTGTTAATTCTCTCTCTGGATGGGTCTACATTCAATCCTTTACTGCATCCCATAGAAGGTACCATAGGAAGATAACCAAGTCTGTTAATATAAACTGGACTGTTGTATGTATTTACTTTAAAATATAACTGAAAAGAAATGAAAAAGGAAATGGGAATAAGGGGATGGTAAGAGTAATGGCTTGTTAAACTAAAAACAGTTTAAAAAGATCCCTATAGGGTGAGATCAGTCTAGGGGTAAAAATATCTGTATATAAGCTAACAGCAGATATTTCGTGTGAAGACAAGGTTTTAATTATGGAGTATGTTTTTGAATGTGCATAACATTTTGACTATTTTGACAATTTTTGCATCAGTTTAAACAAATGCTGAATGTAACTATTAAATTTTTTTTTGGATAACATGAGAACTATACTTCAGAGCAATTTTGCTAGATGACAAAGTGAAGGCGTTTCACATTGCAATTTCTTTTTTTTTTTTTTTTTCCCTAGCTTCTGAATTTTGATGCTGTGTTAATATATGGCATGTTTTCCCTCTTCACCTTTTCATGCATTTTGGATTGTCAGAATATTAGTTTGAATCTGCGATTTACTGACAACTTTGTATTGGCTGGTGAAACTGTCATTTTCAACTCTCTTTTCCAAACTCTAAGGAATTTTACGTCCTTTCTGCTTGCCTGCTTTAAGCATGTGACTAAAATTGCTTTCTTTCAACTGAGGTTTTGATTTGGAAGTAGTGTCCCCTTGCAGTTGCTCTCTCTTCACTGTTGTGGCCAATTTCTTAGGCCTATTTTTCTTATGCATCTTTTGACAAGTGCAATTCTGATTTTTGCCTTTGGTATCAGGAACTTTAGAGAAATAAAAAGGTCCAAAGTACAAACATTTTAAAGTGGGTATGTGTGGAAAAAATCAAGTGGTTTCAGCGAATGCTTTATTAAATAATATAAAAATGCACAGCTTTTACACTGTTTTACATAATATCCAGAATATTTCTCACTTTTGCACCTCTGGAAACCAAGAGTCTGAAGATTGCCTCCATTCATACCTCGATGTATGGGCAGAATACAAACACATCATTTATTTTGTCTGAGTGTGAATGTGCAGTGATGGAAGAAATAACCTAACTATTTATATCTGCATCTCTCTTTGGAGAGTACACATGACTACTGTTTCTCAGATGTGCATAACCTCTCTTTCTAGGTATTTGGTGTCTAAAAGGACTTCAGAAAACAATTTTTTTTTTTTTTTTGAGAATGTGTGAAGTGAATTTTCTCTGTGATTCTGTAGTTTATTATTTTGACAATATAATTCCTTAAGATAAATTGTAAGTGATAGTAACAGATTTCAATTTATTTAAATTGCTATACATAAAACAACCAGCATAAGTCAAATTTGGGTATGTGAATTACTAATGATCTCCACAGTATAGATGACTTTCTTTGTTATAAAATATATTTAGATTGAGACATAATATTTTAACAATGAATGCAACAATTCAATTATGCAGGCATAAATGCTGACATTTTGGGGAAAAAAAAAAAATTTCCTTAGCCTTAGCAAAATTCAAGTCTTCACTGATAGAACAAGAAATTTGTGGGTAGTACAAGAGAGTAAAAATCTGTAATATATTCCTATCTTAAATTTTGCCAGATGTGTTAAATTTAATTTGAGCTATACATGAAATATATTTTGTCTAACTTGCAGAACTTTGGAAAGCTAATAGTCTATTCCTACTTTTAAAATTATTTATTGTGATTAAGAAAACTCAGTATTAGCACTTGGATTAGGTCTTCCTTGAGGTATGTTTGTCTCAGCATTTTTTTTTCAAACTGAGCAGTGAACACAGGTTTTAAAGAGAAATTATGGGTATGTAAGGGCAATTGAAAGTTTTCTACAACAATTTCCACTACTATTTTTCTTTGCATCTTTGTCATACGTGATGTTATATAGCACTAGTATACTGTGGCATACAACTGAATACCAATTTTTATTTTGACTAATGGATCTTGATACATATAAAGTAAATGAATTATATATGGATTATGCTCTGAATATACTGATTTGAAATTCACTTGAGATTTTGATCATATCCTTGCTGATACTGGGTAACTTTTTTATTTGTTGGTTGCATAAACAAGGACAACACTAAATCTACAGTGCTTCCTCCCTTCCCCAGAGTTTCTGCTTTAACAAAAAGAATAAGAAGTAGATGGTAATTGATTTAGTAATTATGGAAATCCAGCATACTTCAGAGCACTTGCTTGAAATCTGAAAGATGAAAAATCAATAAAGAAATGAGAAAGTTGTGATTTCTGGTACGCTGTTAGCTGCTGCATCAATAAGATCTCATCAAATAGAACTTATCTGCTGAATAAGATGTATTTAAAATCAGCAAATGTCACAAATTACTAGTTAAGCCTGCAGTTTTTCCAGTATGTTTTGTATCAACAGTTTAAACATAGCTGAATGAAACAGTCGATATGTTAAGCACCAATGCATGTGACTGGATAGATTGCTATTGATTTTGGTGGAGGAGTTTAGGAGAGGCTTTAGTAACCAAATCTGCAGAACTGGCCAGCTGAAAATGAATGATTTCTCATTCACTTTCCTGTTAGAGAAAGAGAACAGAGAGGAAAGATTAAAAAGAGAATGCTGCTAGGCTTGGAATTTCTGATATGTTGCTTTCGTTTGGTGTAAGATTCCAGTAAGGATGCTGTCACGCATTCGTGCAGAATGAACAGAGGAATTGATTTTTATTTCCTGTAATAAGCTGTCATCTTTATTAGAAGAACATAGAATAATGTAATAAGAGCATTAACTCTTAAGAGTGAAGTGAGGAGAATCACAAATCCATGACTTTAGTATTGACTAGAGAGCAGCCCTGCAGAAAAGGATCTGTGAGTGCTGGTGACAGCAGGCCAAACACAACTCGGCAGTGTCCTGGCATCCAAGAGGGCACTGTGGGGTGCATTAAATGCAGCGTAACCAGACGGACAAAAAAGGTGATTCTCCCACTATAGTTAGTGTGGCCTCACCTTGAATATTGCATGCAGTTCTGGACTCCACAATATGAAAAGGATACTAGGGAGATTGACGTCTGCCATGTCATCATCAATAAAAGTATGAGTATTAGGTAAAATACTGTCTTTTTTTTTCTGACAGATTGTTCATGTTTTTTACATGTTGTTTATTTTCCGATGAAGTACTTCATAATTGTTTCTAGTAATTTTCTTTTCAAAGCACTTTCATTAAATGGGCTTGCTTCCTGATGTGAATTAATGTGGTAGCACTTACAAATCTGGACCCATTCTGGCACTAAATTTCAGTCTGACACAAAGCTGCTGGTATAAAAATATTCTAGAACAGTCAGAGTATAACTCATATTTGTTATCAAGGAGATGGAAGTCTGAGGCTTCTAGATTTCTTGTGTGAAATCTAGTAGGATTTGAGATGGAAACTCAGCCCTGGGATGAGAGAGAATAAGTTAAGACTCCTTTCTCCCAGCTTCCTGCTCCTCACAACCAGGCTTACAGGGCCTGGTATCAGCTTCAGCGGGAGAGATAGGGAACGTTTCCACTCAGTTTCTGGTTGATAGGCTGATGGCACTGGTCCACATGGTAGGAGGTGAAGATTTAGGAAAGTTTTGTAGAGGAGGACACTGCATGTAGGTGTCTCAGTTTCTGTTGTGATCTGTAGGGTCTTCCATTATCCAATTCTAAGGACACACAGGTGGCTAAGCATTCCTTTCCTTTGGTGACTGCAAAGTGTGATTTTTCTCTGCAGCCTTTTGTTCTTGAAGAAATAGATCCCTGCTACCCTGACTGTGAGCTAGTCTGCTCTGCTTCTAAGACTGCCTGCTGAGGCCAGCTGACTAATAGATGAAACTAGAGGATGAGTAAAAAGTGAGAAGAGCTGGGGTGCTGCACGAGCTCAGTCTCCTCAGGCAGCCCATGCGTCATGCTTGGAACTCTTGATAATGCTGTAAGAGAGTTTGTCTGATCTGAAAAACTGCAGTTCTGAGTGCGATGTCCAAATACACAAGTCTTAAACACAGCTCTCTGTTCATGTGTATGCTGTAGGCAGCTGACTCTGAGCTGTCCGGCTTCCTGGCCAGGCTGAATTCGCACTTGGCAGATGCCTTCCAGGACTTTCATGGGCACCTGACCCAGGGCTTTGTGCTCCTTCTTTGGGTGCTGTGCGACTGAAATAATAAATGTTAGCAAGCTGAACTTATAAGACCCTAACACCTTTATTGGATCTAGCTTTTGGGTTCAATGTAAGATAGAGAAAAATAGGTACAGTAGATAAAAGGATAAAGGAGTTAGTGAGGATGATAAGCAGCAGCTGGGCAATTCTACCCATTAGGCACTGACAAGAAGGCTGTTAGGTGTCTTCCTTGAGGTTGGCATAGTCAGATTTTTTTTCTGTTGTATTGACAGGTTCCTCTTTGTATTTTGAAACGTGATCAAAAGCTGACAATGTATTTGAAGAAAGAATGTAGAGGAAAGTTGGATCTATAAATTTACTTCAGCTCTTTCTTGGTTTTGTCAGGGCATGACTTGACATTCAGCTGAATGTTTAATGTGTCTCTCTTGCAGGCTTTATTTAACAGCTATTTCTAGACTGTCTGAAAAAGTCTTCACTTGCATTAGACTTGAAAATTAAGCTTTTTTAGTCAATATTTTTTGCTAATTACTTTAGTTCTTCTTGCCAAGAAGAAAATGGGAAATGATATTCCCACCCTACCTCATTGTGGTGTGTGTGTGCGTTTATATATGTATAAACATATACAAAGAGATCATTATTGTTAGACACTACTTTTCCAGCACAGTGAGAAAAATGAGCAGTTCAGCCCTCTTTTCATGGTGGCTGTTACCCAGCACCAAATGTGAATGTGCCCTTGAGAATGAAGTCTCTTACATCCCTTTTGAATTTCTTTTTCTCCTTCATCTTCACAAATGTACATGGAGATCTGAATAAAATAAGGCAGCATGTCTAAAGCTCTGTGAAGAGAACACATTAATTTTGAGTTTCAGAATTAGTATGGTTTGACTTTGAATTATTTAAATGGAGACTAATGGGTTCAAAATTGGTTTTAGTGTAACTTTTGAAACAATTTCAACCCATGGAATTGTAACATGTGCTTACGATTTAAGATACATTAGAACCATTGCTGTGCATTTCGAACCAGTTATCTCGAGGAGAAAAAAAAAAAAAAGGCAACAGTATGATGTGGGTTTAGCTGGGTTGAAAACATAGTACATGGCTATGTTTTTTTTTTGTCTAAACAGAAGTATTTTTACAGATGTGAAGAAGCTATACCTGTTTTCAAGTCAGTCTGATCTTTGTGAACTTCAGATAGTGGGCTCCAGGTCTTTTCTGAGGCTGCTTCTGACTTCAGTTAACATCTTAGCTGTGTAGCTGTGTAAAGACCTAAGTGATGATGGTGAGGTTGCAGAAGGATTTCTTCCTTCTGTTCTTACTGACTCTTTCCTTTGTGCTGTAGTTACTGGTAGAATTTATCATGCATATTTTTCTGATGAAATTAACGTCATTGAAAAAAAATCAGGCTGGCTTATTAAGAAAAGTTACCAACATTTTTCCGTCTATCAAACTAAAGTTACATGAAATACATTCTACATTTACACGTCCATTATGAGAATTTATTTTGTGGGGGAAAAGTGGTTTACTGAGAAACAGAAGAATAAAATTTTAGTTTGTTTCTTTTTACAAGCAAAAATGCAGTTTGTGCTAATTAAGCAGCTGGCTTACACAGCCTGCCTTAAATCCCAGGAGAAATCAGGAAAAGAGGCTAGTTTAAAGTATTTCTTAGTCTCCGAGGTTTTAAATTAAAACCTCTTTTGGTTAATGAGAAATCTTACCAGTTTGGTTTTTATCTGGAAGAAGTAGTGACAGAAAATTTGTTACTCATATTTCATTCAAGGCATGGTCTTTTGATTTAGAAAACCAATCATAGTCTAGTAAACTGTGACCACCAGTACCTTTAATTTATTGTAGAAGTCAGAGGTCTCTGATAGGTGCCTGAATACAGAGGAGGCAGAGTACAGAGAAGTTCCAGAGACAAAAAAAACACTTGTTAGTTCTCTGGTCTTTCAGCAGAGGTGAATTTTACTCAAGGTAAAAGAATTGACTTTGTTGGGAGATGCATTTCACTGTTCTGTTTAATACTAACCATGCTAGACCTGCTTTTAATCTGCATTATTTTGTAGCCTAGGTTCAAATTGTAACTGCTGGTTTTTTTTTAAGTATTATTTTTTTTTAATCTTTGGATATTTGGCAGGAGGTCTGCCTAATCTTAGTCAATGAGACTTGAGTTAAGCTGTGTAATTAGAATCAACCCTGGAACCTGTAAGACATGCAAAGAAAGAGGTAGATTGCTATTACTTGCACATTTCTTTAACTCAGTTTTTAAACAAATTGTCTATTTCCTATCTTTCCTTTCCTAATGGCCATATGTTGTATTTATTATGTAAATCTCTAATACTTACTATCCCTTGCACTTCTTTATTAACAGGGGCAACATTTCATCAATGTAAGAAGAAAATTAAAACATGAGTTTGTAAATAACTTTCTGTTCATTTTTATCAATATCTTACTGTTTTGCGGGTGTTTCAGTAAGTAATACACAACGGCTGTATTGGTTGCAAAGTATAAGTAAGCATAACTGCCCTCCAGGTTAATGAAGTGTACCCAACATGAGTTTGTGAGTGAGCACTGGGTGTTCAGAATGAGTTTGAGTCAGTGGACAACTCAAAGTCAAGCCTGTAATTCGTTGCACAAAACCAGGCAAAGTTCCTATTTCTGACTGAAAAACTAATGAGGAGAGAGAAGCTATGGAGTCTGTGGAAGTCCTTCACACATGGGAAATGGTAGAATAGTTGGCAGGGTTTTTTACTTTCTGGTTTTGTTCCCTTTAAGCTTGATGAGGGAGGATGGTTTCATTGGATACTACTTCTAAGGGCAGTATTATTGTTGCAACAGCTGCGCCTGTTTTGGGTTTGCTTCTGGAACACACAGTGAGGAGCTGAACTCTTACTGAATGCTGAGGCCTATGCAGAAGCTGCAGTGGGCATACCTGCAGTGTCTGATACGTTTCCGCAGGGTAAAATTCCTAATTATTAAGGAAAATAACTAAAGGGCAATAATTAGATATTTTTCTCTGTCTAATATTTTTTTTATGGATGTCTTTTTTTTTTTATTTTTTAAGTTTTTCGGAAGAGGAATAAATTTTCTATCTTAAAATAACAAACATGAAAAGCATAACAGAAAGGACAAGATAATATTAAGTGAATGAATGCTAAAACTTGGATATATTGAAACCTAAATACCTCAATGTGTTACCTGGGTGGTGTTATCTAACTTAAGGATCGCTTTCTGTAAAGGAGTACATTTTCCCATTGCTTCTGTTGAGACCTGATTTTTACAAAACATAACAAGGCTGAAAATCCCATGTGAAGAGTGAATATTAGTGAATTTTGGGTTAGGAATTTAAAGGTACTTCTGAGTTGACCTGTGGGTAGCCATAAAAAATATTTCACCCTCTACCTTCTCTTTTTGACTACATGATTCTTCCTTTAACTTGCATATTTGCATATTGTTAGAATGTGATAAAGTTAAAATAGTGAGTTTTCCTTGAGTTTAATAAGATGTTCCAGTCATTGTAGAGAAGTTCTCTAGACCTTGAATTCCAATTGTGCAAGTCTGACTTGATGGTAAAAATGACACTGCTATTGCTCCTGAGATTTTATTTCAAACTTTATTATGAATAGCTTGACTGCAATGTAAATGTCTGGGTACTCATACTTGTCAGCCTCAAACACCAGAAAACCTTTAATCTGCTGACAAAAACAGGGGCTAAAACCAGCCTTTGAACTTCTGTGGAAAGAATTTATTTAACTAGTGAAGAGAAAAGTGTCAGTTTGTCTTGAATCATGAAATTGAAAATTAATTTGAGTTGATACATATGTAAATGTGTTACTTCAGAGAATTGTGGTAGAGATCTGCTCTCTTCATTTGCAGTAAGGACTAAAAAAAAACGAAACAAAAAAGGAAATGTGTAAGTGAATCCTTAGGG
>VXAV01009461.1:77293-96223 GCA_013399715.1 Alectura lathami | reverse complement strand
TTCTTTTTTTTTTTTTTTTTCTATTTTTTCCTGCTTTAACTTATTTGGAAAATAATGAACTAAAAATTTCTTCCTTTCAGGAAGAAATATTACTAAGAAAAAATGCTTCTGAATCATACTGAAATATACGCACAAATAATTTCTGCAATAGGCCAAATTAGCTTTGCTTTGATGTAAGATCTTCCCTTAAGGAAAATAATAAAAACACTAATGTATACATATTCATTGATGTTAACTGAATATGTAGTTCCTCTGCAAATTTTGTGTTTTAATATTATCTAATGCTCACAGCTTTGCACCAGAAAAACAGATTTCTCTCCACATCAGCCCACGTGTTTTCTTGTATTGGAGGTGTCTGTATCTGGAGAGATTGATGGGTTGATGTTTCTGTGTAAAACTGCATTTTAAAAGAAGTGGACATCTCAAGACTGGTAGTGACAAAGTATTAGAGTAAGTTGATGCTGAAGGGCAAGTAAACAATTCCTTTTTATTTTGTTAAAGCATGAACAAAATTCAGCTCATTTTTTGTTTGTTGGAAAATTCAAGATTTTACTTCAAGGCATTTCTGCTTTGTTACATATGCTTTTGGCATATTGAACAGCTTAGTGTGTATAATAAAGAAATACTGTTCTTGCCATATTTCAATTATGTGCGAAAGAAGGATGTCTGAGAGTTATTTAAGAAAAAAAAAAAATTCAACATCATCAGAGAGACAGAAGAACTAGACAGGCGGCAGCAGCAGTAGTCCTATACAGCTCATGACTTTAAAGTTCCATGTTCAGTTCATTTTTGTCAGTCTTCTTTCCTCCTCAGTTGCTTAGTCTAAGGTGTGTACACCCTGATTTTTAACAATAGTTAGATACTTGATGCTTGCAGGAACTGAATATTGAACGCATTTTAAAAGCAGCACATTAGTTCTGTGCTTCAATTTCTCTTCATAAACCTGAGGTGATAATATTCCTCTTCCTTACGTGGTCATTGGGAGATTAAATACTTACAATGTACTCGGAACTCCTGCTCTTCTGAAGTACCTAAAGTATTCTGCTAAGATATTTATCTAACATGTCTAAATTTATAATTCTTCTTTTGTGGAAGTTACTCGTGTAAAATTTACGGTTACTTGTATTATCTTTATAAATAAGATGGGTGATGACCCAAATATCAACACCAAAGATTCCAACTGACTTTAGGGAACTTTGGTTCATGTCTGTGTAAAATTTGTTATGAACAGTTTGGAGAACATATGTTCTGTAAATTAATTTTAGTTCTGGTTGTGTTTCTTTTTGTTATGAATAATTCTGCTGCTTTGCAAAGCTCTGTTCAGGTGATCAAGAAGTTAGTCATCAAGAAGTTATGAACAGAAATACTTGATTGTAATATTTATGCAACTGTACTGATCAACCAAGTTTATCCAATACAGTTTTGCAGTTTGTGGCCTTGAGACATTTCTGATTGTTAGGACAGTATCTGTAGAGTCATGTTATACAGAATATGTTGTGGAAATTGTATCTATGTGAGTGAGATATGTAAATGCAATTGATTTAGAAAGGCTAGTAATTGAAAAAAAAATCTCCAGTGGAATACAAAATTTTGTTGAAGTTGAGTCTTGAAATATATGCTTCAGTAAATACTGTGCATAATGTTTCAAGGGATCAGCACTGAGAAATTGCGATATATTATAAATTTCTTATGAATCTTTTACTTGAGCGCCTGTAACAATTCGTATAGCAATGTGTGCCACAGCAATGAATGTAAATTGAGGCAGTATTCCATTGATGCAAAACTAAGAATAAAACTCCTCAAAATAAGTTCAAATGATTTTTACTATAGTTGCAGAAAAGAACACTTTCAGTAGTGTCATCAGAATTTCTGTAAGTACTAGAAATAATTTTATTTCCAAACCTGTGGTGATGAGCCTAGCTCAAAATGAAAAAAACATAATTCATTACATTTAAAATGAATTTATTTAACTTCTGTAAGGGCAAACAAGATAAAACGTCTGAGCAAATTTAGTCTTAGATTTATCAAGGCCAATAAAATTAGGATTCCTTACATTATAATGTTAATATAGCCAAAAATTAATTTGTTATCTCAAATGTGTTATGATTGCTGTATCTGTTAGATAAAATCCATTAATTTTAAGTGCCAGCAGGTAAGACAGCATGGATGCTTCTAGCTAAGAAAAAGGTGATTCTAAAATTGCCTTAATCATAGACTTCAAATGCATAAAGGAAAGTGTAAATTTTTTTTATTAAAAATGTTTTTTTTTTTTTTTTAATCTGAAACAATAGTAGTTATTAAAATCTTAATTCTCATTTACCAAGGCCATCTATACAGTATTCTTTGCCTTTGAAGCCTGTCAGAAACCTGCTAATCAAAGAAGGCCTCTCTCTTTATAACAGGGTTGTAACAGCTAAAATTTATCCTGGTCATCAGATTCCTTTGAAATTGCATTTCTAGGATGCTTAGCTGGTTTTGTTATGTCCAGTGATACAGTTCTTAAGTCCTCTTCTCCAAAAGTTTTATTTGGACTTCATGTATATTTATTTTCAATTGTAAAGCCTGTCATACAGGGAAAACTGGAATAAAGTGGAATTCCCAAATAGAAGTACAAAATGCACTCTCCTTAGACACAACTTTGGTGTTTATAGATTTTATTCCTTAACAGAATATCTCACATAATTGATAACAAATTCATATAGGAAGCCCTCTGGATAAGAGAGCTCTTCTGGCTTCTTATTTTAACTTATGCAAGTTTTGGCCTCAGACACACAACCTGGGACAAGAATGTTCCAGAACTGCCCGAGGCTAAAAGGAAATTTGGGGTGAGAAGTCTTTTTTTTTTTTTTTTGGTGGCACATCTGTTGTGATCATTTCCTACCACATTACGACACCTCTTATCTGATGCTGTAAACTTCATGTAGGTGGCAAGGGTAAAATAGAATAAGAAAATCTCACCCATAGCATCATCATCATCTTCTTCATAGGTTCATAGGATATCCAAGGTTGAAAGGGACCCACAAGGATCATTGAGTCCGACTCCTTGCTCCACACAGGGCCACCCAAAACTCAACTAATATGTCTGAGAGCAGTGTCCAAACGCTCCTCTGCACCCTCTGGTGCAGAGCCTTTTCCTAACACCCAGCCTGACCCTCCCCTGACGAAGCTCCATGCCGTTCCCTCGGGTCCTGTTGCTGTCCCCAAAGAGCAGAGATCAGCACCTGCCCCTCTGTTCCTATAGGCTGCTGTGACGTCACCCAGCCGTGTTTTGGTCCCACATTAAATCAGTAAAAGAATTGTATTTTTAAGATTTTTATTTTTTATTTATTTATTTATTTTCAGTTTTCTGCTTGGATCACTGTCCCAAAAATGTTTATGAGCTCTTTTCTGTTCTGTTTATTGTCTAGTGCAGTGTGTCCTATGGCTCCTAATGACTTGTGGCTCCTAAAGAGTATGGCAATGGAATAGATTGTTAGTATTATTTAACCACTGCCAATAAGCTAAATTATTAGACCACAAGGAAAAGGTGCTCCTTACTTCACAGGTTTGTAAAGTAGTCCTTGATTAGGACTGTCTTGTGCTATAGCAATGTAAATAAAATAATTAACATTATTTTTTAAGTACAAAGCTCAATAACCATAACATAGAAAAGATGGATATTTTGTTTCTAATGTCTAACAGTTTTTCATTTTAGAGAAAAATTTTACTTCTATAACTCTTTTCCCCAGCCAGCAGCTTCTACTTAGAGGAGTTAATATCTTGATTATTTAAATTTTCCCCTGCTAATTAACATTTTTTTAGCCAATTGCATATGACTTAAAACCCAAGTTTATGGTACTATTGATCTGTAACTGTGCTACTTTTTTGAGTATATAGAAATGTTTTGTATTGGACATTTATCTGTTGAAAGGTGTTAAAAAAAACGGAGGATAGTCTCAAACACCTTCTTAGGCATAAAACCAATCCAAATTCTAGTATAAATGGCTTACTTTCATGTCAACATGTTAAGTCTTCAGGAAGTTTCTCTTGTATCCAGATATTTTCTCTTACCTACGTCTCCCTCCACTGCTTATATTCAGCACAGAGTACCCAAAATGCAGTGTGCATGCCCTCTATCTCCTCACAGTCATTCTTTTGAAATGTATGTAATGGGACACAGGAAAACTTTAATAGTGGCAGAATTATTAAACACTAACTACCATCGGAGCTGCATGGTAGTGTCAAACAGAATACTGCTAAAGACTTTGTTCCTCACAGTAATTTGTTTTATGGGCATGACTGCATTTGGATGTAAACACTGACAGTTTACTACTGATATCAAGAAAAAGCCCATCATGTTTTCCATCTAATTGCGTGCAGGGATTGTCACTGGCAATGGATCTGGAGAATGGTAGCTTTGGTTCTGTGCTCAGTAAGAGCATTCATAAAGCCACCAGTGAAGTGCTGGATCAAGAATGAAGATCCATCTTCAGCAAATCACTTAATTCGCTTTAATATTAAAAGTGCCTGAACTTAATCAGGATCTAAATGAGAAGTCAAGTCTTTTATCAGTGAAATACACTTTCATATCTATTGACATTCATATCAGATTTTCTTGAAGGCAGCTTATTGATGTTTAAATAGAATTTCAAGTAGCACTTAAAGCCATCGTATTAACAAGTTTACCAAAATTATACATTTTTTTCTGATGTGCATCTGTGTCAGTTGCAAATGTAATAGACTCAAGGTTTTAATGATGCAAATTAACATTTTCAGTTAAAGAATTGCCAATATAGGCCAAAAATTAATTCTGAATCCAAAGAGGGAAGAGCAAGCTATTAATTAAGTCTAGCAGAAGCACTTCAGTAAATCCCTTTTAGTTACTATAATAGTAGGTCTTCAATAACAGGAGTCTGACCCTCCCTGTGTTGCATATCAATTACAGTTGCTGGAAGCCTCATCTCCCTAACTGAAGTAGTTGCATGTTACTTTATTTTTCCTGCTCTATTTTTGTTTTCTTCAGAGCTTCAGCACTTCAGAGTTCAGCTGTATAAGAGAACACCGAAATCCTAATTCAGGTAGCTGCATAAGGGTAGGTCTAACATTATAGCGTACGAGTGGTCTCTTCAAAATGAGGTTCTTAACAGTGAAAGAGGCTTTAGTACAATAGGAACGGTATGGCACGTTAATACTGGAGGGAATACATAGAGGGTAGAAACCCTATGAGCCCTGGCTGAGTGCTAAGACTTGTGGCAAACATTTAATTGTTGTATTCAGTTTTCAAAAAATTGGATACTTAAAGCATTTTATTTTTTTTCCCCCAGAGTAAAATGGTGACATAAGGCAGAGGTGTAAAGCTGCCAGGAAAGCACTGCCTTCCTTGCCCTGCAGCTGCAGGTCCCACCAGGCTCTCAAACTTGGTGGCTGAAGGCAGGTCAGCAGAATGTGGGAGCTGTTATTGCTGCAGCCAGGCACAACACCTGGAAATCGTGGCTTTGTCGAAATGTGGTTTGGGAAATGAAGCTGTGTGTCTTCATTGCAAAGTTCATCTAACTTGAAAAACCTGAGTATTCTAGTCGTGAATAGCGTTTTGTTTGGCAGGTTGTATTCAGGGAAAAGGAGGAGGTATAGTTAAGAAATTGTGCTGATGCAAAGTTTTTTAATAAATTATTTATTACATGTCAGTACATGTTGGGCTAGTTTTGTGAATGTGACAGTAAACAGTTCAGTCTGAAACTGACCAGCCAAAAATATCATCAATATTAAGGTCTTTTTAAAGGTCTTTTGTTAAATTTCTGATATCTTTTCTGGTTTTACATCACATCTTTGGTGGCTTTCTAATAATGAAGAGTTATGGTATAGTATATAATTCTGCGGAAGCAGCCCAGGGTATTTTGAGTGAATCTGGCAAGAATAGGAAACTGTTCCCATTCAAACTGTTAACATCTCTGTGTAGAACGCTTTCCTTAGTGGACCAAAGAGAAATTTTTGGTTGGGATTAGGAGTTGGAATCTTTAGTTCTTTTTCACTCTTACACTGTTGAGGCTTTGATATGGCAGGGTTGTTGGTTGGTTGGTTGTTTGCTTGCTTCCCTAGAGTTCATATTCTAAGACTTATGAAAATTGTTTTCCACATTAAGTTCAGAACTAGTATTTCTTTACAAACAAGAAAAAGAAAATAAAATAATACAAAACTTCAATTAGTTCTTATGGAAACATACATTTATGTTTGCCTTGGTTGATTAGGAGCAATAAGAATGGTAGAAAAGTCATTTAAAAAAAAAAGTAATTAAATCAGTATCTAAAAATGTAGTTGGCTTTGGAGTGAAGAAGGCTATGTTTTAAGATTTTATCCCTCAGTTTGTTTTCCTTTGTCTTACAATGCAGCTTGTTGTTTTGGTGGGGATTTTTTTGGTGTGCTCCCCTGTACTGGACAAAGCACTTGGCTGCTTGGGTAATACTGCTTTCAGACGGATTTTACACAGCCTGAGAAATCCTGCCTTAGCTATCATGAAATGTTTTTGTGTAAAAGTCGAGCGATGTGAGAAGATCAATGGACTGTATAACAAATAGTACAAAAAATACAGCTTCAGGTAAAATGCATGCTGATGATAACAGAATAAGCCCTCCTGTGTATGCTAATCCTGGTTTATTTTAATTGGTAATTAAAGCAGTTTGGTTTATTACTTGTGGCCATGAGCACCTGGAAGACTGACTAATCCCATCTATGAGTTGGGGACAATCCAGCTGCTACTGTTGACTCACAATGTGGAAATTATCTGTGTGAGTGTTGTTTTAATTAGTATTTTTTCAGGCATTTAAAGATGCCCTTTTCTCCTACCATATCAGGAACTAGAACAGAATGTAAATGTGTTGGACCTGTACCTAGCACGTAGGTTCAAGTAACTAGATGTATCATGGGTTGTGCCATCTGTTCACAAGACTTGTTTTCTATTTCTTGTATAGCATATTTTATAACTAGGAGCACTCAGGTCAGTAAAAAGTCTCACTGGGAAACAGTTTTTCTTTCTGGAGAATTATTTCACTGGGAGAGTGTCCATTCTAAGGACTCGAGTGGCTCATTTAACAAACCATGCAAGAACTGATGTAGCATTTTAGATTTTCTATTATTAAATCTCAGAGCTGTCTAAGCATTTCCTATGTTTTTTTTTTTTTTTTTTTTCTACTAATGTAACCAGGTCTATTTATCCAACAGAAACATATCCTAATATTTTATTGCCTGTCTTGTCATGATGGAAAATAGGCAAATTTCTGCTGTGACAAATATTTTATTTGAAGTTAGCTCATATAAAGCTAATTTGCAGGATCTGATTTGGAAACTTGGAACCAATTCTGTGTTCCTTACACACTGTAGAGTATTGTTGAATTTGGGAGGTTGTGTTGTAAAAGGGGAATGAAAAATTAGGGGCGTAGTGGAAATACAAGGGAATATATGTTAGTCCAAATAGAATTCAAATGTGTGTGCAAATGTTATGCAGAACGTTATGGCTCTTCTCATATTTGTTACATTGTATTTGAAATTGTTAGAATTTTTCTGTCAGATCAAATTGGAATTGATTGTTTTAAGAAAGCAAAATTAGATATTAAAAAATTCAAAATGAATCCATGACTATTACAGACCTTAAAATGAATGCTACTTCCATAATTATTACATGTGAATCCTTCTTATAGACAGCAGAGAGCAGCAGTGTGATGACCTGAATTAGAAGGAATGGTGTTAAGAAATACTGAAAATAAATAAAAAGCAAAATACTTCAAAAAATAACCAATTATTGATTTTATACTGGTATAAATTTCCTTACATTTGTGGAAAAATAAATGAGCAGAACATGAAAAAAAAAATGACATTAACAATAAAATAACCACATGGAAATCATTGTTTAAAAGGATATTTGCATACAGGGAAAAAAGAATAGAGCAGAGACCAACTGAATTCCTTAAGAAAATGGATGGATTAGTGTCTGAGCTGCATAGAGAACCGTCAGAAATAACAATGTAGTATAATTAAGAGCAGAGGACAAATATTAGCTCAGAGACCATAGTTCAAAGAATAATTCTACCTGAATGCATACTGAACAGTCTGAAGTTTGATGAATTCAGTTAGATGTTCAGAAATAATTAGTTACACTTGCTAGTAACTTACAAATCAGTATTTCTGTTCGAGTTCATAGATACTGATCAAAATAACATTAAAATATTCAGGGTGCAGGTCTTGTAAAATGTGAAATATTGTTTCTGATGTCTTGAACATAGTTTTCATATCTCTCACTTCCTCATTTGGTATTGCCTTAGAGCAAATCCGAAATGTACAATTTTCTTTTTCATCAGTAACTCTTTTTTACCCTCCCTTATTTGCTATAGTAAAAGCAGGAAGTAGACTTCTCTGGATAATGAGCAGATATAAATACCTATGAGTCAGATAAATTATGCTGTATCCCTTCATTCCAGAAAAACTGCTACAATGAGGGATGTAAGCAGATGCTGTTGCCCTGGTGATTGCTCATTTGAGTCTAGATTGCACCAGGTCTGCATTTCTCTAAGGTGTTTACATTTGTGTATACAACTCATAGGGATACAGCTATAAATTAAATGTAACCATATAAAACAGTATATGTGCAATGTGTCGAGAATGGCATATGGCTTACAGGGAATATGAGTAAGAGATTGCACAGGGGTAAGTACCTTATAGATTATAAAGGAAAACCTACAAAATATATGTATATAACCATAGCATGCAGTGCATGAGTATAACCATCTCTCTAGTGCTAACCAATTTCATACAGAACTAAACCTAGATGAAATTTCAAGTCTGCCTAGCCATTCTGAGTTGCCTGAGTGTTAGTGTGCCCCATCTGAGATATAAGAGTCAGCAACTGGCAGTTTCTGATAATTGAATTACTGATGTGTCTAGACACTTCTAGTTTCTTTTTCATTTCTTTGGTATGATACACCACAAAACTTGATCTAAAGTGCATAATAAAAGCCGCCGTGTTCCACAAATTAGCCTCAAAGCTGTGAAAAAAAAAAAAAAAATTAAATCTTAATTTTAAGTCTGTGAAATTTTTTCAATATTAAATTTTTCCATAATTACACATCTCACTACATTTTCATTTTGGAAGCAGGTGTTTCTTTAGCTGTTAGAAGTTATTTGTGGTTTTAAATAGGCATCTTACAGAGATTTTGATGATGTAGACTATTCTTTGTGTTTGTGACCCTCATTTTTGGGGTTCATTTACTTCTCAAGATTTTGCATATTTCTAAAATTCTTTCTTTGTAGAGCCTTAAAATTACTTTGGTCTGAGAAAGCATGACAAATTCTAGAATAATCTGTTATGCAGCAAGTTGCTTTTTGAAAACATATGATCCTAGAAGTTATTACTTACAGTACTCCAAAAAAATTGCAATGTCTGTATTCTTTCTTTATATTCTTTATTCTTTGTATTCTTTATCAGTCAATAAAATTGACTGATTGTTAGTACTGATCAGGATCCACAGTTCTTATTCTGTAGTAAGTATTGAATTTTTTTTTAACAAAAACAATTTTACAGTAGGAGGAAAGAATTTTGAGATATTTGCCATGGAATGGTAATTTTCTGAGAGTTATGGAGCATGTGGAAATGAATCTCAAGTATAGAGAAAACCAAAGACCTGTGTTATGGTTTAAACTGTCAGGTTAAACTATGGTTTGATCTAGACAGGCTGGAGCCATGGGCCCAGGCTAACCTCATGAGCTTCAACAAAGCCAAATGCAAGGTCTTGCACCTGGATTGTGGCAACCCCCACTTTCAATACAAGCTGGGAGATGCAAGCTTTGAGCAGAGCCCTGCCAAAAAGGGCTTGGGGGTACAGGTGGATGACAAGCTGGACATGAGCCAGCAGTGTGCCCTCGGAGTCCAGAAAGCCAACCGCATCCTGGGCTGCATCAAAAGCAGCGTGGCCAGCAGGGCAAGGGAGGTGACCCTGCCCCTCTGCTCTGCACTGGTGAGACCCCACCTGGAGTGCTGTGTCCAGATGGGGAGTCCTCAGGACAGGAGGGACATGGGCCTGTTGGAGCATGCCCAGAGGAGGGCCACAGAAATGATCCGAGGGATGGAACACCTCCCTTTGAGGACAGGCTGAGAGAGCTGGGGCTGTTCAGTCTGGAGAAGAGAAGGCTCCTGGGGGATCTGACAGCAGCCTTTCAATATCTGAAGGGGGGCTACAAGAAAGAAGGGGCAGACCCTTTAGCAGGGTCTGTTGTGATAGGGTTAGGGGAAATGGTTTCAGATTAAGAGAGGGGAGATTTAGACTAGATATAAGAAAAAAGTTTTTTTTTTTTTTACAATAAGTGTGAAGAAGCACTGGCACAGATTGCCCAGAGAGGTGGTAGATGCCCCATCTATGGAGACCTTCAAGGTCAGGCTGAACAGGGCTCTGAGCAGCCTGTAGATGTCCCTGTTCATTGCAGAGGAGTTGCACTTAGGTGACCCTTAAAGGTCCCTTCCAACTCAGATGATACTATGATTCTGGCAGCTGGCTAAGCACCACACAGCTGTTCACACATTCCCTTCTCTGTGGGATGAGGGAGAGAATCAAAAAGGTAAAAGTGCGAGAATTCATCAGTTGAGATAAGGACAGTTTAGTAAAAAAAAAAAAAAAAAAAAAATTAAAAAAAAATTGTTGCACAATACAATTTCTCAACACTAGCTGACCAAAGCCCACCCGGCCCCTGAACAATGGCCATCCACCCCTTGTCAGCTCTGCCGAGTTCTGTTGTTAATCATGATCCCATATGGTAGGGGATATCCCTTGGGTTAGTTTGGGTCAGCTCTCCTGGTTGTCCTCTCCCAGCTTTTTGTGTGCCTTCAGCCTCCTTGTTGTCAGGGCAGCATGAGAAGCAGAACAGTCCTTGACTCAAGTGTAGGCACTGCTCTGCAACAACCAAAGCACTGGTGTCTTATCAACATTATTCTCACCCTAAATCCAAAACACAGCACCGTACCAGCTACTGTGAGAAAAATTAACTCTGTCTCAGCCAAAACCAGGATGACCTGTTTGGTGGTATACTCTGAAATACTCTAGCAGATCTAGGATATGACAAAAGTACACCGAAGTATTACAGAATGTTAGATGTAGTTCCAGCATCTTTTCCCACACTAGAAAATTATTTTTATCTGGCCTTACTCATGAGGTCACTAATATTAACCATCATTTATAGAAAACATTGAAGTTTAAACACTCTTGAGAGCCCCAGTTAGATGGTATTTATGAAGTTGTTTGGCAAAACTTAGAGCACAAGGTAGGGTTCATGTTCTTCAGTTTTTTTTTGTGAGTCAGAACTGCATACTGGTGATGAAAATATTCCAGATATGCAAGGTCAAGACACCTGAATGTGCCTGTTCCTTGGGTCATTTCGTTTAAAACAGGGCATTGTAGTGTGGGACCTGTGGAAGCAATACAGAATGAGATGGGCATATCTTGCACATGTTGGTATGTGCTTGGGAGTGATGTAAACCTACTGAAAGACAAGACAGTGGTGATATGGAAAGTACCAATGTACACAGTTTGGGAAGTATTTCTTTAAAGAAACACCAGAGAGAAAATTATCTGTCCTAGATAGATTGTATCTCCAAAATAAGGTGGTAATTGTGTATACAAGGAGAAAGGTGAACTTCAGCATCAATATTCAAAATCAGAGAAAAAGATACTGTCTTTAAGCAAGGATGCTTAAAGTTATTTCATTACTTTAGGACATAGCTACCAGGGAACAGAGATTCATAAAATATGGACTACAGTAGAAAGTTCAGTGTATTTTCCTTGGTTGTAGTTCCATCACAGAAGGCTGGATTGTGATACCACTCACAAGTTTTCTGCCTTGTTTCAGTTGCCAGAACTGACGTCTTTGAACATTAAACTTGCTTCTAGAACATAATCTTCCAAGTACATGGAAGGATTAAAGTATCATGATCAATGTGACTTAAGAATATGAAGTAAAAATGAACTTCAGTTTTGACTGGAACTGTGCTTTATCACTTACCTTGCTGTTTGTCTTCTGTCCATGTCTATGCATTAGGAAGATACAAGTTGTTGATCCTGTAATGTTTGGAACAGAGATTGACAGTCACGCTTAGGAATGCACAGTGACTAAAAACAGTTATTTAAATTTTTGCTTTGCATACATGCATCTGATGGGAGTAAGGCAGTGGGACAGATTTGTACCTACTGTGAAATCCCTGCTCATCTTTACACATTGGGTAGAATTTGTCTGGTAGCACAATTTGGCTGATTTGGTTCATTGCAAGAAAGAATACAGCAAACATCTTCACAGGGATTAAACTTTCAGGCTAATCTTAGTCACTACACTGAATCCCTAGAACCACATTTAGAGAGAGTAGATGGATTACAGCTATGAAGGCAAAGTAAAAATACCCCCAAAATAATGATAATTTAAAAATCACAAATCAAATTGAAATGGAAAACAAAACACACCCCACTACAAAAGCCTCTCATCTGGCTTACCCTTCAGGTTTCCCATGATATAGAAAAATGTAAGGGTACTATGAACAGTTGGGTAGCTTTGCAGATGACCATGTGACCTTGCTGGCTATATGAGCAGAATTCAGTACTCTCAACATATCTGAAATAAAGAAAAAAAAAATGTAGCTATACCTAATTTGTCACATCCATTGTTTTTAAGTGATATTGCTATAATAACTATTGTCTAATAGCAGCATTCCTTCTCAAATACAAATTTCCTGGCATTTAACTCAGTATTACAGGATAATGATTCCAACAGAAGCATCAAGAGTGCAGACTTGGTAGAGCATTATAATCATAAAGAAATCAAAATAGACTTTTTAAGTATTCTTAATCCCATTTGCCTCACAGGAAATGCTTAAAGCTGTCTGTAGGTGGATTTTTGTGTGTGCATTCTGACTGTAATATTTCTTTCTAAATCAGAAGCATAGAAAAAACTAGGTGAGGAGAAAATCCCAACAAAGCGATATGGCAGCATACAATAAAAGTATATTATCTATTTTGTCAGTAGCAGTTTTTCTGGTTGATGGCACATTTCTTATCATCAAGTTCTTAAATTTCCTTTGAATGTATGGATTGATNTTTTTTTTTTTTTTTTTTTTTTTAATTTTGGAAACTTAAGCACTTTTTTCAAGAGACAGCTACTGGTGTAGGCTTTTATCTTGCACTACAAGGAGTATGATGGGGCAGATGTAACAGTGACCTTATTCTGATTCTGAATAAATTTGTGTTCTGCTACAAAGATCCATAAGTAATGAATGATTCTCAAAACAAGAATTAGACTCTAGTTCATAACTTAACGCAACAAGAATATCTCTAGAAGCGGAATTAAGTGAAAGCCAGCCATATGTAACTTGTTTTTTCAATATATTGTTTGTTTAATCTCTATAATTTAGGTGGTAATCATGCATTCATTTGCAAAATTAAAGCTTATTTGTCCTCTCCCGGAGGACAAATCCTCACCTCAATGTATTTGCAGGTTTCCTTTCTTTTGTATTTATCTTTCTATGGCAACGGAAATGCATGCTACAGTAGCGCTTGTGTTATTGCTTTTTTTCCTCCTTGATGTTATGATGTGTATCTTGCTGTAATTACTGAAGACGTTTCTTCCTGTAGAAAATTAACAGGACTGACCATGCAAAAGGAAATTTGTTACCTGTTCCTTGACAGAAGCAGAATGTTCATCTTGCTGAGTTACCAGATTGGCTTAACTTGCATAGTAGCTTTTAATTTTTATCTTTATGTTATCACACGGAAATGCAAAGTCCTTGGGATATTTTGGTTGTCTGTTTAAAATATTAACCAATGATGAGTAATGTTACTAGCTAGCAGTTTATCAGTTTGGCTTTTATTCTAGCATTTCTTTCAAATTAATTAGAGATATAATATCACAAGCAAGTTTTGACAAGTTTCTTCAAACTCAACAGTTCTGCAGACTTTCTTTTTCTCCAGAGACAGGAGCTGTGTTGTTGTATCCAGTATATGGGATACATGGCTGCAGAAAACAAACAAAAACTGTTATAAATATTTCAAGAATAGTTACCTGGAGGAACTTGTTTCTAACAGCTTTTTTGCTCCTGAACTTAAGAGTAAATACACAAGCTTAGCTTTAAATATCATTACAGGATTTTGAAGATTCTCCAGGTATCAAGACATATTGGCTTACAAAGCAGTGAACACCAGTACGATAGCAAGCTTACAGATAAACCAGGGCACACTAATAGCTCTGAGGACTATACGCTTCTGTTGTCTTAAGTCCTTGTGATAAATCGTCTGTCTTAGCTCTGATTAAGAGTTTTGGTTTTTGCATGAGCTGTCAGAAACATAGCTGAACTAACATAGGAACATATGGAAAATTTCAAGTCACCCACTCAGCCAGAGAGAAACCTAGAAAACACAAAAACAGACAAAATGTATTAAAAACAAGGAAAAATGAAGGGTCTTTTGACTAACTTTTAAAATAGCTTTCTAGAGGCAAAAAATAGTTCTCTGAAATATGATTGATTGTCTTTAGAAATCTTGAATTTTCACCAGGGAAATGGTTCTTTTTTTTTTTTTTTCATTTTCTAGAGTTTTATTAACCGTAGCTAAGAAGATCAGATATGTATTTATGGGAGGGTGTTCTTGCATGAGTGAGTAGGATGGACATATGTTAAATTCATCCTGTAAAAACAGCCTCCTAAGATCCAATTTTCTGAGTAATCCTGAAAACTGCACATCAAGATTCTAATTACATATTCAGAACTTCTCCATAATTATTCAAAAAGGCATTTCGTTGTCCTCCTAGTTCCTTAAACCCTCTGATGTGGTGGGTAGACAAAGATTTACAGAAGCAGAGAAGCAGAAAATGCAGCTAGACCAACTGTTCATACTTGAAAAGTGTTGCCAGACATACCTAACTGCTAGGGTGAGTACACAGAGTTGCTTCCTGGTGACAGAGGGCAAAGAAAGAAATCAGAATACAAGAAAGGGCACCATAAAATGCTGAGTACCAGTTAGTCTGGGTGGAATTTGCACATGCAGATGAGGTATAGGGAAGTAGTAGTATCAAAACTAAACCAGCTCACAGGAGGTCAGTCAGATTCAGCTGTGGGCCGTAAGGTGGTGAAAGAATACTAATGGGGAGATCTTCTGGGCTGGTTCTTCTGATCTTCTGGTTAGACTAGGCTGAAACATTTTAAACTATATCAATTTTTCTTATTTTTTTTTCCTCAGAGATCATGTTGATTAATAATGTTCTTAAAAGGAAAAGACCACACGCACAGCTATATCTGAAAATGGCTGAATTGATAAAAATATTAATTTCAGAGGTATCATTAAGAGAAAAATATTTTCTGCAAATGTATTTAATTTTACACATACTCATATATAGTGTGTGTGTTAAATTACTGCTTTTGAAAGAATACCTGCTCTCATGCTATCATATTGGCCATGTCCATTTGACTCTGTGTTTCTCTATCAGAATTGGTAGAGACATTCTGTATGGAAAAGCAGTATCTAGCTTTAAGGTTTAATTCCCTTAGTTGATTGTTCCCCAGTACAGGAAGGATGTGGGGCTGTTGGAGCGGGTCCAGAGGAGGCCACCAAAATGATCAGAGGGCTGGAGCACCTCTTCCATGAGGAAGGGTTGAGGGAGTTGGGATTGTTCAGCTTGGAAAAGAGAAGGCTCCAGGGAGACCTCATTGCGGCCTTCCAATACTTGAAAGGAGCTTACAGGCAGGAGGGGGACCGACTTTTTGCAAGGGTGGATAATGGTAGGACAAGGGGGAATGGGCTAAAACTGAAAGAGGGGAGGTTTAGGTTGGACATCAGGAAGAAATTCTTCCCTGAGAGAGTGGTGAGGCGCTGGAACAGGCTGCCCAGAGAAGCTGTGGATGCCCCATCCCTGGCTGTGTCCAAGGCCAGGCTGGGTGGGTTCCTGGGCAGTTTGATCTCGTGAGCTAGTGGCTGGCAGCCCTGTCCACGGCAGGGGGGTTGGAACTGGATGGTCTCTGAGGTCCCCTCCAACCCAAGCCATTCTGTGATTCTATGACAGAACATGACCAGCAACTGAGTTCCAAACTGACATTAACTAGTGAGCACAGTAATGAAGACTGTAAGTGTTCACATCTTATATTGAGCTCACAAAGATGTTTCCTATCCAAAGAGAGAGAGAGAAAAGAAATGACAGAGAACAACTTGTGAGCAGGACGATTGTCTTTTGCTATTCATGGACTGCCTAGGTAACCAGCAAATTATTTGGCATATCCCTTACCTCTGCATAAAGACAGTCGAGTTCTGCTGTGTGGGACATTACAAAGTCGTAGTGATGTAGCATTTCAGATTCATAAAATGGTTCACTGAAAGCATGTTGTCTGAGTTTGGTGAAAACTCTAAAATTGACAAGGAAAATTAAACCCTTATCTGATTCTTTTGAATACAATGAACTGTATTGTGAACAAGATTTGGCTCAGTATCTGGAAACAGAGCCTGGTGGACTCTATTAAATTAATAGATACTGATTTAAACCTTTTAAAGATTAATAATATTTCCTGTTCAGTTTTGTTTTCTTTGTTTCTTTATTTTCAAAGCTTACGATACTGTTTTCTATTCCTGAAAATAATAAGGATGTTCCTGGCATAACACTCATTCACATTAGCCTCAAATCCAATTTATTTGTCCAGACTCTTAGCATGTTGCTAGTGTTTTTTGCACATTGTTAGCCATGTATTTGGCATATTTAATGACAGTACCAAAAAAGCATATTTTCTGTTTCTTTGATTTTTTACCCTCTGCATGATGATCATCTTGTAAGTATTAAAAGAAACCCCTGGCTAGAATTAATTAATTTTTTTAATGCAAGTCTTTTGGATAGAATAGGATACGATACAGATGAAATTTTGCAAGGCTAATTTGTTATCTATAATAATAGCTTTCATTGTATAGCTCAAAATGAGTCCTGTAGCTTAAAATTAGGGGTTTATATGGATATTAGCATCTTAATGGATATGGAATTTCTGTTAGGATCATGATTATTTGTGTGTTTTAAACAAGCTACAGAAATAATTTTATGGCAATACAAAAAGCTGCTGAAAATATTAGCAATTATTTTTCTACTAACAGAAACAACAACAAAAAAATTGAGCTTGTACACACCTTGTCCATTTGTACAAGGTACAAAATACTAAAAAGAAAAAAGGTTGCATTAATTATATATTTCATCAGTAAGCACTGTTGGTACGCTTCTGCATTTTAGCGCCAAGTGAAGTTCAATGCCAGTAGAAGGTCATTGGAGAATGAATGGATTCCAACTCTGCTATTACTTTATGAGCTATTGCTCATTTTACCAATTGAATATGGGGAGAAAGAAATTTTATAATCCTGAAGTTATTTGGATTAACTGCTTAGAACCTTTTTGTAAATTATAATACTCTAAAGCATTATTTTTACTCTTTTTGAGCTAAGAAGAACTTATCAAACAAAAACACTGCATGCTGTATGTGTGCCAAAGTAACTCATGGGAGGTTTGAATTCCTCTGAATGGCATGGGGCCAGAGACTTCTTGAGCTGACTATGCTGTCTTAAACTAGTAAAATCTAGAAACACATTTTAAGATTAAAATAAATGTCTAGACTTTAAGGTTCCTCTTACTATTTATAAACAAAAGAGATGATGTTTTAGTGCAGTTGACCATTAGGTATGAGGTAATGAGATTGCCTGCGTAACTCTTTTCTGACCTAACACAATGAAAGGATGAAATGAATGCTAAAAAGAAGGTTCCAAATGCATACACTCAGTACATGTATTCTCTGAGTCTACTTCCGTGTTTTGTAGGTGGCTTTGTTTTGAAATAGGAATAATAAGCTCTCCCAATAGGGAAGTTGCATGGGGATTGTTAGTTATAAGATATTGTGCAAATAGTTGAGGGTTACAGACGGTCTATGTATTGCAAGTCAAATCTGTGCCACTATAACTACATAGTGTTGCATCTGGTATTTATAGGATATCAATTAGCCCCTGGGGTACTGGTAATGAGTCGATAGATCCTAACAGTTTTAAGTGCAGGATAAATCTTTTTCAGCAAAGGAAGAGAGATTTCTCATGCTAGAAGCATTTAGGGTCCAGAAGGAAAGTAATGGACCACACCAAATTTTCTGAATCATTTCTGTGTAAAATGAGGCTTACAGTCCTCTCCTCAGTTGTCAGAGATGATGGCAAAATCAAAGGAAAATTTCCAAGGTATTTTTTCCTTCTTNTTTTTTTTTTTTTTTTTTTTTTTTTTACTCTAAAGCTACAGAACAATCCCAAAAGGGTATGTACAGCACAGCTGTGCTTTTCAATGATGGAATTATGTGGACTTCATTTGCATTGTCATGATTTATTCTCGCAGAACTCTCATTCTGTATACAATGAGAAGATCTCCATTCAATGACAGAGGTGTAGAGTTGACAGAAATGGACTAGGTATTAATTAACTGGACGTGAGAACTGCTATTGCCATATCTGGCAGCTGGATTCCACTAGAAGAGCCATTTCTTATGTCCATTTGGGCACCTGTTCAAGAGCATAAACTTTAAAACCTCAGCCTCTTATCGCAGAGAGAAAAACCATCAGTGAGCAGCTCAATAATGTATCTTAAGTAAAATACATGTATACTAAGTAACCATGTTGTAGTACTACAAAGATAGTCTCTTTGAAGGATTGTGTTGCTGATGGTAAGTGCTGGCCAGGCTCTTAGTTTGTATGCTGGAGTGTTTAAGTCTTTCAAACTTTTTTCCATACTTTTAGTGTAGAGACTGAATTTTCTCCTTAATAAAAGTTTAAATCTAAAGGACATAGCTTGATTCCAGCTGCCGGGGTTTTCAACATGTGCAAGTAATAATTAAGCTCCTTATGGTAAAGTGGCATGGTCATTTACTGTCAGACAAGCAAAAAAA
>VXAV01009461.1:34214-44916 GCA_013399715.1 Alectura lathami | reverse complement strand
TTCGTGTTTCACTGCAGATGTGAACTTTGTTCCACGTTCAGCAAATAGTTTGACCCTTCCAAGGGAATTGTTGCTTGGTGAATAGTTTTGTATCAAGTTTTTTTACAGATTAAATCTAAAACTACAAGTAAGCTTTTGAGTTCCAGCCTTATTCTGCAGTCCTAAATGTTGTTTTTAGGTACATGCTGCCAAGTGATGGGGCTGATGCACCGGGTATGTTAAATACTGATTTCTCATCTGTATCAGCATTACGTAAAATTTATAAAGCTCTGCAGAAATGAAAAAATGAAGGTTTTTCCTTGGTATGCTTACAGTATCTGTTGTAACTGGAATGAGCAAGGATCAGACAGCTGAGAGGTGCACTTGCTCCTAAATGCTTACATGTATGGAAAGTCAAAAGGCCACTTTGTTACGGTTAATTCTGTAAATACTTTCTGTAGATGTAAAAGCTTCGTTTTGATAGACATTCTAAGTTAATGAAAGCTAATTTCATGTTTATTACAGAGTTTTATGCTAAAATGCACCTTTGACACTTGAAACTAAATTGTAACAGACAGGTAAAATGGTTGAGTAATTAGGTACAAATATCTGACTATTGACATTTGATTTCACTGCAAAATGTGTGCAGATATGTCAAAATGTATAATCCTTCAAAAGAAGGTTGTTGCAATCACAAGAAAGGATAACCTTGTAATTGAAGTTCTGCTTGGGATCATGAAATGTTTGTGATTTTTTTTTGGTATGTTTTCTTCCTTGGCTCTGTGTCTGCTTTGAGAGTGACCTTTGGGAATGTTTGATAGTACTTGTACCACTGTTCATCTCTTGATGCTACATGTTGTGTTCTTTGAACAACAGTGGAATTTGTATAATATCCAAAATACAACTGATGTAGTATTATGGTGCAGATCCAACATTTCACAATTGAAAATTAATCTTGGCGTGCAGAGCAGCCAAGAGGGATCACAGGCAACTGAGAGCAACAGGTCACTACTCCTGTCTCTTCTTTTCCGCAGCTGCTGTGACTCAGCCCTCTTTGTTCTTGTGCTCTGCTCTGTCAAGCCGTGAATATTCCTATCTTACCATCCCATAATGCAGAGGCATATTGACGTTCACTCCTCAATAATGTTGAACCTAAATGAAAAGTCCAAGAGGTTCATGCTGAGTCGTCATGGTCTCTTTGAAGTTCTGTAGATCAGCCTGACTGTAGAAGAGTTGTATAACCAATGTAACTGCTGCCGCTTGCTTAGAAACTGATTTCTCATTCTAAGCAACTTTGCAGCATGTGGTTAAAGGCTAATTACATTAAGATAATTACTGTTTTAAAACAGGGATAGTGAGGTGTTTGTGCGTTTCTAAGGTAAGCAACAATTTCTATATATGAAGATTAATTATTTAGTGATTTTGAAATGTCAGTGTTCAAGGCTGATATAGAAACAGTAAAAAATTGTTGTGCTCATAAGAATAATTTACAGTAGCTTTTTTGCTTGATGTACTTAATGAAGCTTCTTAATAATAATTCTGCAACATTTTGTCCTATCACTGGTTACCTGGGAGATGAGGCCAACCCCCACCTCACTACAGCCTCCTTTCAGGTAGTTGTAGAGAGCAATAAGGTCTCCCAAGCCTCCACTTCTCCAGACTAAACAGTCCCAGAATATCCCATATTCTATTTCAGATCATATCTGAATTCACCTACGCTTCTTTTAAGACCTGAGAATTGCTTTGTTACTTCCCAAAGGGATGTAAGGCCTATTGTAGTAAAAGCTTGAGTGGAAAGATTTGTCTTTTCCACAGTAACTAAAATCCAGAGACTGCTACCATTTAAAACACCTGTGAACAAGGCTGGTTGGATGTCCCTGAGGTAACAGGCTCCTGAGCTTATCTCCTGTTACATACCCAAAGCACTATATGGTGTAACTGCTAAAAAAGACACAAAATCCTTGATGTTACTTTTGCTATTTATTCCTATTATATAAATGGCTGTTGTAGGCATGAAAACATGTATTACACAGATATTTATTCTTAACATCTAATTTGGCAGTAGAATTCCCTTTCAGGTTTAGTGAAATAAATGAAGGAAATTTATTTAGTGGTAGGTAACTGTTGTCTTGATATAACATCTGTAAGAGATGTTGTATTGTACTGCAGGGCAAATCTTTGAAAGATACTTGGAGTCTTTTGAAGGGAGACCACATCTGAAGTTTGAATATTTTAAAAATAATAAAAAGACTGTTTCAAACAGTGGGCAAAAATGCTTCAAGGAATATCTAGTTAATAATGGAGGAAGGGAATGTTGGACTCTGCACTGATGGAAGTCTGGGGAAAGGAGTTTGATACAGCAGGAGAAGGAAGCAAAACTGATCCCTGCTAAAAATTACAGGTGATTTCAAAAAGGTAGCAGTTCACAAAGTAAATACTGATCATTGTCAGAAGTAACTGTCTGTGCAGATGGACCACGCTGGAAGAGTCTATGCTAGGGCTTCTGCTTGGTATTGAATTCAGGATAATATATATTAAAAAAAAAAAAAAAAAATCTACTAACACCTGTTTATAGGAATAGAGTGCTAGAGTCGGTGTAACACAACTATACTTATCAATTGCGATCGCCTGCAGATGACAGTGTATGTAGTTGTGATAACTTGCATATTGGGATGTAAACTATAATAATGACTAGGACCAAGGTGCTAAATTCTTGTTGGAAGACATGGAGAGTCAAGGTCACAAGTGTGTCATGGTATTAGAACTGAAGGACTTTCAGGGGAGTTTTCCAAAGACAGGAGACTGGAAGCAGCACTGCTAATCCATGAGTGGGTTCCCTGGACAGCTTACCTGTGGGTTGGGCAACAACTGCTCAAATTGTGGCAGAAACTGGCTTGTGCTTTGGGAAGGGATATTCTATCTCCTTAGGAGTATCCTTACTAAGCAGGATAGGCTATGCAGTTTTTCTTGAGAGTGTTAAGGACATGGATGGGGCTTTGGGCACTGATCCACTGATCTAGTGGACAAGATCTCTGCCAATGAATGGGAGTTGGAACTAAATGGTCTTGAAATCCCTTCCAACTCAAATCATTCTATGATTAGGGAGAGCAGTTTGCTAAATATCACAGCTGCAAACTGGCTCTTAATTTATAATTTTAAAGTTAATCTAAAGTTAATCTACTTTTTTCTTTTGAGGACAGTGAATGGGCAGGCAGAAAAGGGGAGGAGTTATAGTTAAATCATGTTTGATTGTTTTCTTAATGAAAAAAGTGTTACTTTTTTGACAGCTTAGTGCCAACCACTCATAGCTGATAATTTAATTACTTGCCTTGGATTTAAGAGACACAACATCCTGGTTCCTCAGTCACATAGCAAAGAGGCATATAACTGAGTCTCCTATATCACAGAAATCTCCCCTTTACTGAGGGTTACACATGCATGCTTTTGTAGAGGAATACATTTTCAAAGTCTGTTCTTTCTCCAGTGTGGAATGAAATCATGTTCCCAAAATTAAATCCTACAGTAAAATGAAGTCCCATTTTCTAAAAAGCCATACTGCACTAAGAAACAGAAGATTTAGCTTTCTGTTTTACTTTGCAGCATAACCTTAACTGTGCTCTAGTACCAAAATCCAGTATAGTAGGAAGATGGCCATATTATCTGGCAATGTCTCAATAATGAAATTTTCTGGTGTTCCAGCATGCATCTGCAGGGCACAAACCTGGAAAATGAGTTTCATTCATACTGTTTTATTATTTAGACACTTCAAACAATACATATTGAGGTTAGAGGCTTTTGGTTCATATTTGAAAGCAAGGACAAGCCAACAAATATTTAAAGGTGATATTTAAAGCCAATAGCTGCAGGGGTGGGGGGAGGGAAATCAATATCATTGTTGTCTCTTATAGAATTTTTCCTGAAGAGTTTAACAGAAGGATTTAAGACAAACTAATTGTCTACTATTATTAAAGTCATTGAGTATCCTAAGAACTAAAAAGTCTTTCACTGAATGTGACTCCCTTATATCTTGGTCACTGACAAAGTAAATTAAACACATTTTCCCCAATGTTACTGAGGTAAGTTGTCTTGCTTTCCATTATTTTTTGCTTGTGTGGTTTTTTTTTTCTTTCCCCAGATGACACTACTCGAGTAGTTTCATGTCTTAAGTTTCAGCTCCTGCTGTTTCTACTGCTGTGCTGGGGAACTTCTCAGTATACATAAATCAGGGTTATGTCTTTGCTTGTTTTCTCATGCTGAACTCCAGAAGAACAGCAATGCAAAACTATAAAATATTCTAATTTAATGCCTTGTTTTTAATAAAATGGAAAATAGAAGCATTAGTGTGGATATTATCTATTTAGTGTTAAAGGAGCAACTACTTTGTGTTGGTATAGAATCATGGAGAATCCAGTCAGAGTCATGGGTGAAGGGAAGAGAGCGAGATGTTGTTTTGCTGTCAGCTCCATAAAGTCATGAGTGATATTTGCTGTAGTGCTATCCTTCTAGACAGATCTTCCATACAGTGGAAGATTCCCCTGATATTGCCACTGCTTTAATGTTCTTTCTGAAGGGATTAATTACAGACTGCAGTGGAAGTTTCAGAGGTGACTCTTCTATGTCTTCACTCATTTGCCCTGTTCATTCTGCCAATAAAGGACTAGAGTATCCTTTGGAATGGAGATAGGTGTCTGTATTGCTCTCTTACTATCATGAGTCTTTTATTCTAGTACACATTTGTTTCCTATTCTACCCTAAGGGAGAGAAAAAGATAAATGTTCTACTTGGCTGAGAAAAGTTAAATGGAAAAAGTCATACTTACCTTACCTCATTTGTTCTCCCAGTGTGCTGTCAGATTGTGGAAGAGAGGATGAGCAGAAACATTTTCTCACTTGTCTAATGGAAAGAGACATAAAAAAGTCACTTGACTAATTATTTATGACCAAAAGCAAATTCAGTGTCCTTGCTAGGTGGGACTTAAACAGCCTGAAATATTCTGTAAATGCTTGGTGTATTTGCCTCTTTCTGGAGTTTGCTTTCCTAGAGCATCTTGAATAGAACAGTGTTCTATTAATTTATACCCTCTTCCAAGACTTTAAATATTTGTAGTGGCTAAATTAAAACAAAAAATAAACTGACTCTTAAATTGTCCACAATTATAAGAATTTACCAGTTAGAGGAATTGGTTCTGGCTCTTTGAAATCCTCTTTCATCTCAAGGATTGAGACATTCTTTCTATTCCACTAGCTTTTTGGTTTAGAAAAAGAACTCTCCAAGCAACATTTGGCTGTTGACAAAGTTATTATTTTGTCATTACTACCTGTGTCCACAGAGGTTTGCTACATCTGTTTTATCTAAAATAACATTTATATAAGTGGTCTATCAGTCATGCTTCTCCCTTGGGCTCTCGAAAGTGAAATTACTACTCCAAATAGTTTTAAATACTTAATACCAACTGCGTTTGCTTCATCAGATTATGTAAAATACAGGAATTACCAGACTGTCGGGATATAAAATATGAGTAGTTCCGGAGATTTTTAGGTGTTTCAACAGATTTCGTAATGAATGGGTTACTGAAGCTGGTGGCTGTTTTTACAATGCAAGATATGTACTAAAAATGTAACAGTTAGGGAGTTTCTACAAAACTTCAGTTTGTCCTTTAAAATGGGCTTTGGTTTCACCCAAGGGTTCTCAAAGAACTGGTTGCCATTGCAAGACCTCTCTCAACTATTTTTGAGCAGTCTTGGGAACATGGAGAGATCTCAGTCAACTGCAACCCACAGGTCAAAGCCAATGCAGGTTCGTGAGGGAAAAGTCTTGTTTAATGTGCTTAATTTCTTTTTATGACAGTTACTTATCTGGTTGACCAAAGGAAGCCGCTTCATGTAATCTTTCTGGATTTCAGCACAGCATTCAATGCTGTTTCTCACAGTATCCTTCTGGACAAAATGTCCAGTATACAGCTGAAAAAATACATAATACAATGGGTGACAGGTGGGGCTCAAAGGGTTAGTAAGTGGGGTTATATCAGATTGGCAGCCAGTGACTAATGAGCTCCCCCAGGGGTCAATTTTAGGGCCATTTCTCTTCAATGTTTTCATAAATGATTTGGATGGAGGACTAGTGCATACTAAGTAAGTTTGCAGATGATACTAAATTGGAAGGAGTGGACTCTCTTAAGGGTAGACAGACCTTAAAGAGAGATCTTGATGTATTAGAGGGCTGGACAATCACCAAGTAAATGAATTTTAACGAGAGCAACTGCTGAATTCTGTACCTAGGATGGGATAATCTTGGATCTATGTACAGATTTGAGGGGTGAGAGGCTGGAGAGCAGCCCTGCAGAATAGCGGTTTTGGTTAATGACAGGCTGAATATGAGTCAACAGTGTGCCCTGGCAGCCAAAAGGGCCAATTGTACCCTGGTGTGCAAGAGGTCAGGGTGGCCAGTTGAGGGAAGGGATTCTACTCTGCATTGGTGCTGCCTCACCTTGAGTACTGTGTGCAGTTTTACATGTCACAATATAAGAAGGATGCAAAACGATTAGAAAGCATCCAAAAGAGAGCTATGAAGGTGGGGAAGGGTCTAGAGGGCAAGATGTATGAAGAGTGTCTGAGGTCACTTGGTTTGTTGGGCCCAGAGCAGAGAAGGCTGAGAGGAGGCCTCATGGCGGCCTACAGCTCCCTCACAGGGGAGTGGAGGAGCAGGTGCTGAGCTCTGCTCTCTGGGGACAGGACCTGAGGGAACGGCATGGAGCTGCATCAGGGGAGGGTGAGGGTGAAGGTTATGAAAAGGCTCTGCAGTGGAGGGTGGTGGGCATGAAACAGGCTCCCCAGGGCACTGGACACAGCACCAAGCCTGCTTGAGTTCAAGAAACATGGGAAGGTCTGAAAGGAAAAATCTCAATTTCCTTGCTTAAAAAAAAAAAAATGTACTCCCAGTACTGAAACATGAGGGATGCTATCAGTGAAGACAGTTCAGTGACAACTTGCTGGAAGACACTGATGGCTTTTAACAAGTAAATAAATACTCACTCTGATTTTGTTGTTCACCTTTTAGATGTGTGAATGATGTGCTTGTAATTCAGACAGTAGAAAAGTAGACTTTTCTTCTGATGCTTATCCTTACCAATGGGTGAGATGCTCTGACTTCTGTAAACAGGGGTTGATATTGCTTGTTGTCTGGATTGTGCATGAAAACCTCTATTTTAGGCAAGTTACTGATGTCATAAGCAGTATGTCGTAGATCATCCATATTTATTTCAGAGATTTACATCCTGCTAACAATTATGTTAATTTAACATGTTGCATGCATATCATCTACCATATCTATCTACCCATGCTTCATGTGTTTCATGAATGAGATTAAGTGACCCTAACCTTGAATTGTAAGCACACACCTGAATTTGAAATGCTTGCAGATACTTCACGGTAGCTAATCTTCAGGAATGGAAAGCTATTAGCACCACTGAGTAATAATTCAGTGTAACAGAAGTGAGGTCTTCAATGTTATCAGTATGCCTAACATATTTCCCTGCTGCATTAAAAAAAAAAAAA
Source organism: Alectura lathami (assembly GCA_013399715.1). NCBI lineage: Eukaryota > Metazoa > Chordata > Aves > Galliformes > Megapodiidae > Alectura > Alectura lathami. The sequence continues at coordinate 37,384 of VXAV01009461.1, read as the reverse complement.
TAAAATAAATAAAAATTTGAATTTTACTAGAGGAATCTTTTACAAGTTAATTTTATAAATATGTTAATAACCATGGGAGTGCTTGAAAAAATTAGAGAAGTTCTTATTTTTCTTGTGAAACTCTGGAAACCACCTTTTTAGTGCTGCATTAAAAGCAATTTGTGTTAGTTGGTGTGGTTTGCTCTATTTTTGTACAACTCTCATAGCCCCAGAACATTTTTACAATTTTAGGTGCTTTCAAAGCGTCTAATGAAGAGCACTCTATTACAACTAGGCATTAATAAAACTAGAGACATAGACTAAACAAAAATTACAAAGTTTATATTGAGATAACACCCAAAGGATAAAATTAATTATTCTGCTGCGTAAATTGTATATTTCCAAAGGTTAAAGTGGATGTCTGAAATTGTTATGATTAAGTATTCTCAAAAGTAAAAACTGAAGTAACATGTACATACTGTGTCAATAGATGCATTTACTACTGTAAATAATAGAATTACACTGATACCGTAAAAAGGTCTAAAAAAGTTATGCAACTTTTATGCCAGATATTTTAAAAAATAAAATATACACTTTTTTTCAGACTAACTACAGTTTTTGAAACAGTCCCCTACTTTTCTCATAGGCTTTTTGCGTGGCAAACAATAATAGTAATGAAAAGTTGCTAAGTATGCAAAACTCATGCTGTTATCAGTATTAGAGCTCCTGACTTGGTAGAAAGGAAGATTTTCTTTTGCAGAAACATCTTAGGTTATTACAACAAGAACATAATAAATTTGATATGCCCTTTGTAGGAAAATTCCAGGTTATGTTGGCAATTTTTTCCTCTTTCTTCTACCTTCCAGTGACATACAGGTAGTCTGATTTCAGTCTTTGAGTGTTCTTCTGCTACTATCCTGGAATAGTAAATCCAGTACAGCTGTTCAAAAATCCACAAAAATTTGATGGGAAGCAGAGAGCAAAATAATTTGATTAATGCTTCAATTCTCTGCCTGAGTGCCACAAGACCTGATTTAGCACTAGCAGGGAAATCCATTGTCAACCACTGACTTGAAATATAGGGCTTAACCCTAAATGTTTGTGATGATTCACCTTCTCAAATTTAAAATGCATTGTGTTGTCAGTGCTGCATGTAACATAAATACTCAGATTTGACTGGAAAACATCTTATCTATTCCCTGCAAATAGTCTTTCCTCTTCTTTTTTCTATTCCAAGCATGATAAAAGATCTGAGATCAAGATTTGTTTTTTCGTTATAGAAGAAATGGTTATGCTGAAGGGAAAACACTGCACTCCTCTTTCACTCCTCTTTCCTCTCACTCTGCAAATGCCCAAATTTGAGCTATAGGGGGATTTCTTAAGGACATGACATATCTAAACTTCCCAAGCTTTTTGTTCTCACCTTGTGTAATTTCTTTCTGAAGGTAGAGTGGCTTTAGCAAATTGACTTAAGCCTGTATGGAAATCAATAGTAAAGTGCCGATGAGATTTGGTGATGCTACATCTCCTTTGGAGTCATGGGAAATATGGGGTTAGTTTTGCTGAAGGAAAAGTGCCAGCCTTAAGTTCTTCTCTAGATACCATGAGTATCTAGGAGTTTTTCAAACTTTATATTCTGAATTTTTCAAAGGGGCAGGAGCCCCTCAGTACTTGTAGATATGAGGGATGTTCTCACCTACCCTTCCAAAGAGGTTGCCTTTGGAATATTTCAGTCTTACTGTTCTGCTTTAATTTGATGTGGAGCAGTGCCCAGCTCTATCAGGAAAATATTCAGAGATCCTGTTAAGAGTTTTCTCTTTCCCCAGCTTCTACATGATAGTAGTAAAAGGTAATGGGAATCTCTGTATCTGTATTCCCTCTATCTCTAAGGGATTTATTTATTTATTTAATATGCTTGGTGTCTTTAAAAACTTGCTAGAGCAATGAATTTATAAGATTTACAAGTATTGCTTCATCCAGTTTGACCAAAAGGGACTATATATCTGCTCCTGAAAAAGTAGAATTCTCTCAGTTTTTCACCATGGGCTACAAGTCGAACAATCCATTTCTCCAGTATTTTGTTTTGGCAAGTGTTTCAAAAATCTTAATTTTTCAGTTATAAGGATTTGTATCATTGAGATTCCTTGCTTGTTAAGGAATGATTAGAGGAATGCCAAGGCTTGATATTCTATAAGAAGTGGAACAAATAAAAAGAAAAGACATAATTGTTTATTTTATCAATATTATTAATGTAGAGGACCTTAATGTTAGATCTTTGTTAAAAGCTAGATACAATATTCACCGCCGAAATCAAACCAAAACATATCCTTATGAGATCTTTGCAAAGATAGATGTTAGCTAAACAGTGAGAGACCTCACAGACCCTCGTCATAGCTGGGGAGATCTGAAACTGTCAAGCAATGTGTTTTCCAAGTCTTATATCTGAATGACAGCTGCCAGCTTATATTTTAGTTTTAATTTTGTAGCTCACTGCATAGAATAGTTGTTATATTCAATTAAGCTCTTCCAAGTTCTGTAGATAAATTGTCTGTCAAATATGGAAGTTAAATCCTGAGACTATAGCAAATATCATCTTCACAGTGATATTTGTCATACTAGTTCCTTGTCTATGAGTCTTCATTAATAGAATAGTTACTATATAGAAAAAGTCTTTACCAATATGTTGGAATACAACTTTGGCTTTTCAGAAGAGTTGCTTCTGTTCTGGGATTCTCAATTTATGACGGTGATCCAACTCAATATCATTGGGGGAATTCTTTATGTTGACTTCATTGGAGTTTCAAACAAACACTTGGACTCTAACCATTGCCTACGTGTATTTTGGAAGGTATAGATACAAAACAAAAAGTGTATTTTATAAACTCTATAGATATGCCAACTACTTATCCTCTTTTTACATATCATAACAAAATATGCTGGTATAACTCTTAGTTAGAAGCAGAACGATCATCAATTATAGTATGAGGGAGATGTGCACAGTTACTTGATTGAGAAGATGGAAAACTAAACACAATGTAGGACTTGAACGAGGAGTATTTTCATGTCTGTTGTATAGTGTATTGATACTGTTCTGCTTATGCCCCAAGGCTAGACTTGTAAATACTACTGAACAACAGTGAATGACACCTACAGAAGCATGAGTTATGCCATAATATGTTCTTGTTTGTTTA
>VXAV01009460.1:359387-370621 GCA_013399715.1 Alectura lathami | reverse complement strand
GAGAAAACTAAACGATGAAATTTAAAAGTTGCTCCTGCTGGGAAGAAAGAGGAGAAACAAGTTAAAAATGGACAAAGTGAAGCTGCAGTGCACACCAAGAACTGAAAGTCTTCCGACCTTTAGAAGGACAATGTTATTCATTTAAATGATTTTTTTTTTCCTGCCATCATGCTCCTATATAGTCAAGTCATTTGATCATTACTTAATTACAGTAAAAACAAGATGAACTAAACAAAACTGAGGAGTTCTGGCATAAGCACTGACCTGAGCTGCTTATTTACTTTTTCTAGCAAAATGGATCCACATCTGTCACTTGTTCTACAGGAAAGCTGCTTTGCAGGCTGACAGGTTTGCTGATGACACCACTCTGCTGTACAGAACAAGCTTAGAAGATATCCTGCCAAAATCTGTAAAAGAGTTTAGCGTTGCTCCTTTTCATCTTGCAGGTTTGCATATGTTGGACTTCAGTGATTTTTATTTGGCAGGCATACTGCAAATTTTAATCTTGTAAGGGCTGCTGAAATGGCTGCATCTTTTATATAATGTTTACATATCTAAACTATTTATTAACTGAAACCTCAACATTTCCTGAGGAATTTTGAATCATTTTATCTCCAAGTCAAGATGACAAACCCAAATTACTGTCAGTTAAGTTTGGGAGTTTTGATAGTAGATTTCCAGTTTCATAGAGGCTTTACAGGTCCTAACAAGTGGCAAAAAATATCCACCATTCTAAAGGGTCATTGCTGGTGGCTCTGAATTCACTTCTTTCAAATTAAATGTTTTGACATGGGCTGAAACCATGAGTGATGCTTCACAATCATGGTAGTCTTGCATGGTTGAATCAGGGAGCACTGCCTGAGTGTCATGAACCCCAGCCCCAGCACAACAGAGAGCAGACACTTTCGTCTACTTTCTCCTTTTGTACCAGATGTATTAAAAGCAACCAAGACTTTCTCAAAGTAATCTAGCCATTTTCTTCCCAAATGGTGCACTAAGCAGCAAGCATCTGACATGCTAAGAATGTGAAAATCATAAAAGCCTCACACTTTCACCTGCACATCTAAGAAAAGCTGGCAGAATAGCTGGAGGGACTGGGTGGAGTAGACAGACCGACCCTGTGTGACTCCGGCTGACTCTCCCATCTAACAGCTGGGGCTCCATATCACTAGATGCTTCTGTTGTTCAGCAACGGCTCTGAAAGAATGTGCTTTTGACTGCAGCCTTGAAGGCCTTTAATTTACTGTGTTCAGCTGGAGCTGCCTTTGATTGTTTAAGTGTATTTTTGCATAGGTCTGAAGGGCTGTCTTTTCATTTCCAGCAGCTGTTTTCTTAGCCACATGCTCAAAAGGCACTTTAATAATAATAATGATAATAATAATAAATGATAATGCTACTGTGAAGATGCACCTCAACACACACTTCTCTTTCAAAAACTGAAAAACACCATGAAATTACTTCTCTTGTTACACTTAGTCATCAAATGCTCCTACCACAACTTGAGCCCTCAAAATGTGAAAAACAAAAAGGGAGCCATTCTGTGGTTCTGGCATTCTTCCTACATCCCTTAAAGAGATCTCTTCTGCAATGTAAGCCTCTTGCTTCCCCATACGAATAGCAGGTGATGACGGCAGGGTTGTAGGTATCTGTTGATCTGAGGGGCACCAGCTACAAATGAACACACAACTTGGCTTGGACGCCCCACTAAGCACCATTCTCTTTTCTGTGGTTGTGGATGTCCCAGCCTCAAAAACCCCAGACTAGTCTCTTAAGGCTAAAAATATTTTCTTTCTTGATCTTCACTAACTGTATGCAGAATATCTTTGAATTGATTGTTAAGTCATCAACAGGACAACAAACTGAGCTCCTCATTTCTTCTCACCAGAGTCAACATCCCTGACCGTATTCTTTTTCTAAGGTTACAACTGGTGGCACAAGGATGTTAGCCTTCTTGCAGTCTTCTTTTTCAAATGAGTAAGACATATTTCATCCATCAAAGACACCTGTAGCCTAGGAAGGCTGGTGAAAATGGTTTCACTAAAACCCTTCAATGTTAAAAGACCTACTTATGTGGTCATCATCTGTTTTCTCTTACCAAAACACTGAATGGCTATTTAATCACTGCAACTGCTACTAGCAGGATTTGCAGTCTACCCTGAAGAGACATCTTCCCTCATTTTAGAATTGTGTGCCTTACACGTTTTCAAAAATATATTAATTCAGACATGTACTGAGCTGAAACCTGTAAATCTCCTAAACAACAAGACATCTTTGGTTCTGCAGCTCCCTTTTTAGGGCTTCCTTAGTGGTAAAGTCTAGAGGAAAACCCTATAGGCTAGGAAATGAACTTGGGAGATCAGTAACTGGTATTGCTGGCAGATTAACTGAGAATTAATGAAGAACTACTATGTCTTATGAAGCTTAAAAAGGCATTTTAAGTGCCACTTGACCAGATTTAATATTCTTACTTACAATATATATACATTGCACAAAGCTTGTTTTAAAGCATATTTGAGTCAGAGAGCTATTTTATTTAGATTTTCGTTTTTAGTCCAACCTCTCTGTGGCACTGCAAGCTCAACATAAAAGACTCACTATTTTCTGAGTTGTTCTGAATGCCTAAGTAAAAAACTGTTTTCTTTGTCTCTTTATTGCAATAACATCTTTAAAAAATTATGACATGTCTATATAGCTGAGCAACAGAAATATTTTCGGGGGGTAGCAGAGACTCAATTGTTATTTCTAGATAATGCCTCCTCCTGATACAATCCCACTGTTTGATAGGAACAATGTTATTCTCTCTAGAATAACCTATCATGCCCATTTCTTTACAGCTGAGAAATTAAACTTTTTCTGTTGCTGGAATCTAAACAGATGTGATCCAGGTTGTCTATGTATTACACATAGAAATAAAACACAGCATTGTACAACAGCCTATTACAGAGATAAAGTGGTGCAATACTGATAAAGCTACAAAAAAAGAAAAGAAACATTATTTCACCATGAGAGTGTTTTGTGGATAACAAACAACAAAACAACATTTATTTTGTGTGCTAACAATTAATGGGCAGTGCAGACTGCGGTTTTGTATTTTTTGGTCTATGCCATCTCTAACTGTCCTTTTTCTTTACTCTGCAATCAATTCCTTCACTGAAATTCACTTTCTCTTTTTTAAAATTTCTTCTTTAACTAAGATTGGTTTCCAGCATATGGTTTTCTTTAGCAACCCGTGTTGTGATCAGCTCAAATGATATTTCTACAAAGGTGCTGAGAATTGTTTTAAAGATGGCTGCGCTGTACAATCCCACATCTAACCTGCACCTCAAACAACCCACACATTTAAAAGTACTAAGACTTGGAAAGGAGCCCTTGGACAAGCTGTATTTGCAGGAAAGCTATAAAAAAGGAGGCACAGAGAGGGCTGGGTAGAGGGAGGTAGCTTGGGAAGATCAGGAGCTGTGAGGACATGGGAACTCAAAGCTAAACCCCCCTGTATGACTTACTTTGCTGACAAATCACAGCTGTTTCATTTTTTTTTCCTTATTCTTAATTTTTAAGAGATAGCACACAGGCAATACTTATGAAAATGTAACAGGATAGATTTTTGATGACTGGAACACTCTAAACTAATTCAGGATACATGCTCAAAATATGTTTTAAACTGTGTATTTCAAAGTATTATCTTGTGGATTGTGTAAATAGGCATGAGGATACTTTTCTTTTTTGTTTCACTTGGACTGGCTTGTGAGATAGATTGAGTGAGACAGATTTATATTTTCAGATCTAAGGATAAATTCATGATTGCAGGAAAAATTCCAGGTGTTTAGGAGTTTAGGTTTCAGGTAAACACAAACAAGAAGCCCTTTGTGGGTTTCACAAACCCTTCTCACACTGTGTCAACCCTGACCAGCGCTGAGGAGCTGAATGACCCTGGGCTCAGTGTAAGACTGCACACTCACAGACAGAGAGGGCAACCCCAGACATTCCTATGTGAATTATCAACAGCAGGAACAGCTTTTGTCTTCTGTATTGTTCATCTAACCTAAGAATAGGAGGTGACAGCTTAAGTATAGGACTTATTAAACTCATTCCATTGGACAGTAAGGATCACTTATCGATACTGCAGTCTCTCCAACAGAATATTCTGCCAACATAGCACTGCATTAAAACACATACTGTTATTTCTAACATAAATCTATGACTGCTTCTTACTTCTGTTTGGTGCTCATTTCAAACATTCAGCTGTAGCTTATTGTGATAGCTGCAGCGCTTTGCCATTTGAATTCTCGGCACATCACTCTTAGTCATCTTGCATTCAGTTCACCAAGCCAGCTTTCTCTACTTACATCACGATTGGAATTTTAAACCCAATTTTAATCTTTTAATAATATCAGAGGTGCTTTTATAACATATTTTTGTTAAATATTTAGGGCAACAGGAAGACTGTTGCTGATATTTTTTTTCCTTCCAGACCAGAGACTGTGCCCTAAACTAATCTTGCTGATACTTGGGCAGCACGTTTTATAATCGGATTGTACTTTTTGCAAGTCTGCACTACACTAGTGATGGGTGAACCCTGCATGCTTTCTAAACATCCAGAAGTTATCTACAACATGCAGCTTTAATTTCTTGAGATTTCTTTCTCACAGATGCACAGCTACTTTCCAGTAAAGTTTTAAGATAAGAAAGCCTTTTCATGAGTCATGTAATGAATAGGTAGCATTTAAAATAGATAATCTTAGAGCATTAAAAAATATTTTTGCTGATGTACGTGCAATTAAAAGATAGAAATACATAAAGGTATAAGAAAAAAGCTCTTCACAAACTCAGTCGGCTTTACAAACATTTTAAACATTTGGGGTTGTTCAGCCTGGAGAAGAGAAGACTCTGGGGGGACCTGATAGCGGCCTTCCAGTACCTGAAGGGGGCCTACAGGAGAGCTGGGGAGGGACTCTTCAGAAGGGCATGTAGCAAAAGGACAAGGGGTAATGGCCACAAACTGGAAGAGGGGAGATTTAGGCTAGATATTAGGAAGAAATTCTAGAAATTAGGAAGGAATTCTTTCCTGTGAGGGTGGTGAGACACTGGCACAGGTTGCCCAGAGAGGCTGTGGCTGCCCCCTCCCTGGCAGTGTTCGAGGCCAGGCTGGATGGGGCTCTGAGCAACCTGGTCTGGTGGGAGGTGTCCCTGCCCATGGCAGGGGGGTTGGAACTAGATGATCTTTAAGGTCCCTTCCAACCCAAACCATTCTACGATTCTATGATAATCTCCAAGACAGATGAAATGAGGCATAGGGTCTAAGGCTCAGTTTTTAAATAGGGGCACCTGAAACTGAACACGTGTGTCCACATTTATATTTCAGGGTTATGTGAGTTAATATTTCTCAGAAGATGTTCGTGCAATGAAGTCTGCTTGGGACACTGGATATCTGCTTTTTGTTTCCATTTCTCTCACAGACTTTTGTCTCCCCATGGTACTACTTCACTGTACAGTCTGGGAACAAAACATCTAATGTGAAAAATGTATCCATATGTGAAGGTGACCAATGCCACCAGGAAGCTATTGAAAAACATGTACTTATTATAACAGTGAATAATAGTCAATTATTTTTCATGCCACCATTTGGATTTTAGTGACCATTATAGACATTCAAGTGAAAATATGTCCCTTAGATATTTGTCATGTTTATATATTGACTGTAATAGAAACACAGTCCACACCTTTACACCAGACCTTAGCCTTTAAAACTAAACCACATTTACTGTTCAATATTGTTCCTATTTTGATCTACAAATTCAAGGTTTGAAAGTTTCTAGAAACACAGAAGAGAAGGATGAATATGAAGTCCTGATTTTAAAATAATAAATTATTCAATTAAAGTAATAATATAAAATGAACAATGGCTTAGATAATGTAGTTTAATATTCACACATTCTGAAGGAATATGACAGGTATGCAGTTTTATTCTTCTTTTGGTGTAGCTGTCAAAATGGACAAAAAATGCATAGTTATATTCATTTTATCCCCAGGCAGCTCTAACTGCAATATGAAAAAGAAATCATGTATGGTAATAAGTATCAGAGAAATGCTACCATAAAAACTACCTCTTTATATTAAAATCCTTTTTTGATCTGGAAAGCAAGTAATAGAAATCCCAGCCAATAGAGTTTACAAACTTAAGTGAGGCTTGAAAATATTTGTCATGTAAGCTCAGATACATCTATTATTAGAGGTCAGCAGTGAAAAAGAAAACAGATTCCCAGAAGCCCCAAAGAAAAATGTTCTTCAAACAGCAAGGTCACGCAGCGTTGTGTACTCAGAAAATACTGAGTTCTGTCACACCGAGGAGGGACAATATGTGTGCTATTCAAACCTGAAGGAGGGTGTTGGTTATTGGTGAGCCTCAGCATTGGAGTGCTGAACTTTTCCCACCTAGATACATCTTGGCAGCATTCTCCTTTGTCCATGCATGTTAAGGCCAAATCTAATTCCTTCCTTAGCTTGGCTGGCTCAGCTTTATCTTCATGGCAGGCAGCATAATTTCAGGGGCAAAACAATTGGCCATGGAAAGTAAAAAAGAACGCATTATTGAATGAAATATATATATATATATAAATACAAAAATCTGCTGCACCCATGATACCATTTAAATCTTCATGGCATTCATGTGTTCAGAGGTGAATTAAATGGAACACCTTAGCAAAGGGATGAGAAAGCAATTGTGTAATTCAGAGGGGAAAAACAGAAATTGGGAAATATATTTCTTTATCATTCATATTAGTGTAGCATAAGCACAAGTGGACTTAATCTTTGTGTACTTAATCAAAGGTTGGGTTCAGCTTCCCTCACTGGAAATTACTGAGCTGCTGTGCAGGGATCCACATGGCCTTGGCATGCTGCCTCAGGTTTCTGCTCCTGGGTTTAGCCTTATGGGTGCACACTTACAGTGCTAACTGCTCAGCATCTCACTGAAGGACTGAGGCTCCTGGTTTACAGCTTATCTCAGTATGAGATGAACAGAGACTTCATAGAAGGTTCTGACCCAGTTACTTCTGATTGAATACATGAAATGTAAAAAAGCCTGTGGATGTTTGCTAGGAGGAAACACTTCCAGTACAACGGCACTCACTCTTGCATCCCCTTTAAAGTTGAATGGTTCACCTTTGATGAAATAGTCAGGACCTTCCCTGCCTCAGTAGGGTCCCAAAGCAAATTATCTCTATTTCCACTGAGGAAAATGGTCAGAGACGTAGACCTGTCTTTGTGCTTTTATAATCTTCCACTTTTCTGTGGCACAGGCTCCTGATGCACTTTGACAGGTTAATGCACGCCACTTACAGCCCACATCACCTCTGCTAAGCCAACTGTCTCGCACAGACACCAACCGATTGCCCTGAATCAATCCTTTTTGGGGACAGAACACCTGAAAGCAAAGTCTCATTTTTGTCACCCCTGTGTCCATGCTTCCTGGAGCCCCAGGATTCCCCATAATTAAAACAAGAAAGATAACAAGATAACAAGGAAGTAGGAATACTCGCAGCTGCAGGCGCAAATAAATAATCCTCAGCAGCAGTCAGAACTCATAAAACTGCCTTATCCCAGTCATCGCCCTTGTCATGAACCACAAATTCCTTTTATCTATTCTTGCTTCTTGACCATGTAAATTGCAAAATAAATATCTCCCAAACTGTTCTTGTGAGCTCTCAGTCATGATCAGCCTCTTAATGATCATTAATGTTTTCATATGGTATTTAAATATTCCTATTCACCTTTTTTCAATATTACATATTTTTCCTCTTTCTACTGGTACCTGATTCATATTACATATTATTACCACTATGGCATGTTGAAATGTCTTATTTTGATGAATCCTACATTAAGCAGTTTTCTAAAAATTCTCTTAGACAGTCATTAATAACATGAAATATAGTAACTATGCCATAAACATATGTGAAAGTAGACCTGAATATATTGACATCTATATTAGGTGGTTGGCAATCGTATTAGCATGGCAGTGCACAAAGCATGACACTGTTATACTACCCTAAGTAATACAGAAAATTAATGCACTGTATGTCTTTATATCATCACAGAGAAAATCAGACCTTAATCCTGATTTCTTTGTGGGGCGAGAACATGTTCTCACTTATTACTGTTTCTATTCTAATTCTTACATATTGGCTAGATTGATCTCAGTATTAATACTACAATGCTTATTTAAGATTTTCTCCCATAGAAAAGATACTCATTTAACTTTCTCTCATTGTAAGAAATGTAATATACCTTCCCTCACTTTCACCATCATACAAATCCTTTCTCCAAGCTATTTCTCAGCATGTCCTCTTCTGAGCCTTCATTAAATCCTCATCTCGGTCATTCTCCTGACTACTGCCATGTTCCTCATTCTCCTCCAGAAGCTCTTTCTCCTCTCTAGCTCTTTACAGCCTGTGCTGAAAATTCAATTTCCATTTGTATTCCCTTTGGCCTGCTGGGACCTTAGATGTTGCTAACTCTTCCCAAAACTGTCCTTCCTTTGATTCCTCAACTCTGTTCTCTCTACGCTCTAGAGAAACTCTAGTTGCACCCTCAGCCTGTGCAACTTCTTGAGCAACCTCCTCACCTTTGTTCACTATTTTTTTGGTAATAGTTCTAAGGACTTTGTCCTTAAATCTATTTTCTTCTCTTTGTGTAACATGTTTTTGTGTGATTTGATCTGTAGACATGTATATAATATGGCAATTCATAGACCTTCTCTGCTGCATACTTGCTTCTGCCATCCACACTAAACTTCTGATGTATCTCCAATATCTCCTCATGGATTTCTAGTCATGCCATAAAGTTAAATATATTTAAATCAGAACATGCTATTTTTCTCCCTACCATATCTTCTCACTACTGTGGACAACAGAACTACCAATAGATGTGTAACTTGATACTCACCGTTTATTTTTACATCTTTCATTTCTTTGGGATGCTTTGAAGTGTTTTTCTTATCCATACACAGATTTGGGAATGTTTGAGGAGAGCTGTGTTGGCATGTGTTCTGATTAATTAAAATATCTTTTTTTTTTTTTTTTTTTCCTACTTCCATTTAGATCGCTGCTGCAGATATCATCCACCTAACCAGTACCAGTACCTTTATTTATGTCACTCTCCCTCTGCATCCTCCTTCACCTCTCTATTCTTTATCCTCTTTAGCAAAAGCTACTTGTCACCTCCTTCAAGACCTTCCAGACTATTCTTTCTTTACATACCATTTGTCATTCACCAACACAGAACATTGATTCTCATTCTTGCCTTTGCACTGTAATAATGTCAGCCTCAATCATCCAGTCATCTTACTGCTTTCTACATTAGTGCCCTTCCAGCTCAGAAAAAATCCCTATGAACAGCCACACAGAAATTCTTTCTGCAGTTTCACATCACTGACAGTGAAGCATGTTTGCTCTAACGTCCACCTACAAAAATAGTTGTGAACAATTAGGACATTCATCTGCTGAGGCTCCCGCTCATTGTCCCGTCCTACAATTTCACATGTATCCACAATTCTGTATCTAAAGCTGATGTCTTGTGTTTTATCCTTTTGTTTGTTTGTTTGTTTGTTTGTTTCTTTTGCTTTGCTACCATCTTTCTTGATACTTAGAGTGGGATTTATTTTTTGGCTGGTATGTATGAATCGCATGCCACAAAATAACTGAATATGTCTGAATGCAGGTGTAAGTTGGTATACTTCAGATCAGAGGAGGAGAAGACGTAGATTAATGAAGTTAACAGTTTCAAACTCAGTACACCTACTTATATTTTTATTATTGTTGTTTAACATTTAAAACTAACTTCAAAACAACTTAAAACTGTAACTGCTCCAGAAAGATTAAACTTTACTAAAAAAGAAGACAAAACAAACAAACAAACAAACAAACAAAAAAAACAACCAACCAAAACATATCATTCTCTGCTCCCTTCCCCATCCATTGTCACAAAATCCTTCCAAAGATACAAAGTGAGTATTAGCAACTATCCAGTAGGGATTTACTCCAGTAGTACTGCCTTGGCAATTGCCTGTCACTATCATGAGGAATCCTATAGGAGACATTGTTTAAAATCTATACCTGTATACTTAGAAACATAAAAAGCTTTCCAAAGCATGTCTACACACTCTGGTTCTTTGCCCTAAATGACAGTGATGAGATGCCCAGGATACTTTCTGACCAAACAACAGAACAGAAAGCACACAGCTCTATAATTAGGTGTAAATCCTTTGGCTGAATGAGAGGCTATTATGGAGACTGAAAACAGGGTTTGGAAATCCAGAGCTCTACATTGTCAGTGCTATGCATTATAACCAAGAAAATTAGGCAGTCTATTACACAAAGGCAACCACACGCCCACACAATAAAAGCTGTGTGCTCATGTTGTCTTTCCTTTGTAAAGCTTTTAGGAAAAAATGGTAATAATAAAAACATATAGAGCAATCTTGAGTCAGGATTTCAAAGACTGCAAAATCATTATCTGACACAGGGAGAACTATCATATGGAAAATGACCACCTTCAGTACTACCTTGAATGCTCAAAATGCTTTATAGCCAAATAAGAAACATTTTTTTTCTTATTACTAAGCTTTCAAAAATTTTTTATATGTGCAGCGTCATTCTACTGGAAAGAGCAGCACTTAGCGCCATGGTGCACCAGACATGCTGATGCCCAGGTGATAAACACCATCAGCCATCCACAGGAAGTCTTGAGAGCCTGACTGACTGTTGGAGATCTCTGATAATGTCTTCAGAATTTAGAAATATCCTTTCATTTTCATCATCTTCTTCAGAAATGAAGAGTGTTAATAGATAAGTAAAAAGAAACGTAAAACAACTTCTCAGCACTAAAACACTAGTCAGTGACATATTATCTAGCCGTGCTTCCTGCCATCTTTGTGATCCTGGCATGTTACCAGGGCAATATGACCCCTATTTACCACAAAATAGTAGTCTGTTTATCTGCTACAGACAGCAACTTCTTAAAAATGAGTGAACACTTTGCAACGTCTAAATCCAAAGAAATGATTTGTTTTCTTCTCCTGCATTTGATTTAAACTGTATTGACGAAATTTATTGACAGGAACATATGGAATAGGTCTGTTTTGGCTCCACATCTTAATTAGGGGCTTTGCCCCTTTCTGATTCAAGTTGCAGTTTCTCAGTAGTGCTGCAAAATTGTCTTTACAAAACACTCTGGCAAGC
>VXAV01009460.1:343208-357462 GCA_013399715.1 Alectura lathami | reverse complement strand
CTAAAACGATATTTAGGTTTTACATTAGCAGTCTATCCAACCCCTATACCAAAGTTTTCATTTAAGAAATAGCTTCTGATTAATTCTATAAAAATCTGACAAGGTGTAATCCTTTTTACCTTGTTGCAAGCAGAAAACACACCTTGAAATCCAAACTACACCCTAAATACTGCTGTAGTGACATTTGCAGTAAAAAATAATAATAAAAAAGATATAAAAAGCATAGTAATATTTTCTGTAGAGATGAATTAAAATCCCCTCCATGAAAACCCAAAACAAACAAACAAACCAAAAAGACCCCAAACACACACACAAAAACACAAGAAGCAAACAAACAAAAGTACAAAAAAAAAACCCCTCCAATATTCTAGTTCAACGGCATGAGCTAATAATCATACTGACTTTCAGTTTCTTTTTTCCCTGGGGTAAAATTCTTTTGGTAGTGCAACCTGACACGAAGAGATTTGAAAAGTCTAATGTTGGTCCAGGAGACACAATATCCACAATATTAATGTTTCTGGGGGGTTATTCAGACCAGTTCTAGTCTGTCTTGTGGACTGAATGCTCATCAGAAGCAGGAATGCATTATATTAACTCTTGGACCTCATTGTTCAGTTTAATTTCTTGAGGAAAAAGGGCCAGTTGATGTGCCCTGAGGTCATGATACAATGTGAATCCAAGCACAGAGAGCTGAAATACTGAGGAACTTGCTTCAAATGTGCTCTTCTGAGATGAAAACTCAAAGGCCAACACACATTCTGTTATTCTGCAGTACTGTGAATATTTAACAACTGTATTTCCAATCTGAACTTTGCAATTATTTACTACAAATGAGAATTCTCTCCCTGCCTTTCCTTCCCCACTGTTATGCACCCTGTCACTTTGTGAAAAGTTTTGAATTGGACAACTATTGAACTAAATGAAAGAAAATGTACATTTTTCTATCAGTGTGATATTTCAAGCATTTCGTTTTTCAAATCTTTCTGATATGAAAAAAAAAACAAACAAAAATAGATGGGGACTTGGAAGATGATGTTCCCCTGAAGCATCCTGAAATACGAAAGGAAAACATCTTAACTGATATCTTCTGATTCTTGGTAAAATCTGGGTTTTCTAAAAGCTCTTCATTAACATTAACTATAGGGGCCTAAATTATGGTGGTATGGTTCAGCTTAGCTTTGCCCAGAACACACGGAGAGCTATGAAGGGCTAGCTGGCAGCACAGAAACCAGCTTAAATTTAGAATTTGAACCCATTCACAAGCAACTTTCCCATTAATCACTACACAGTGATCAGTGATAAAACAGGTACTGATGCCACAGAGATCAAACTCCACCTAGTGCTGTATCCCAACTGCCTATACTGTGCCCACTTCCCATGCTTCGAGCTTCTAAGCTTAAAGCTAACTGCTAGTTCCACGTCCATTGATTTAGGCTAGATTTAAAGATTAGGGCCTTAAGTTTGACTTAATTCCTATCAGTTGCCATCAACTAATCGTCTATTTTCTGTTTTACTGTTGTTAGATGAGAAACTGGTATTTGTAGTGTTGCTAAAATGAGAAGGCTGCAATGGAACCCATACTGTTGTGCAGACATTGTGTGAAATGTCTTGCGCAGAAGGTCTGCAAGGAAGTGTCCAGCAGTGGACCACTTCAGTTGCTTCAGAAGAGAGAAGAAGCTTCCCAGAATCCACTTTCCTGTGGCTGTGACCAGTTGATGTTCTTCCCAGTATATTTTGTCTTTGGGCCTCTGATCCCATCATTTAATCTTGTTAGAAATGTTTGAAAGTAACCACAGAGAAAACTTTCCTGATGCTAGCATTTTTCTTCAAAGAAAATATTCAGTCCTTTTTGTACAGAGGCAGATATATTATTTGAAAGACCTCATGAGTAGCTCTTCTTATATATCTATTTGCCAGTCCTCTGTTTTAGTGTTGATCTTCTTTCTTTTCTCTCTCACACTTTGTTAAGGCATCAGGGTGCTGCCCAGACTATGCCAGCAGTTTCCTCGAAGTCCATGCAGCTCTGCCAGTTTTGACCTTCTCAGAATCAGGCATATAACTGTAAATTCCAGACACAAAGCTGGAACTTCAGGTTGCACAGCAAAGGCAGCTTTCAGGGGTGTATTTAAAATAATTTCTTTCTCAAGGAATAACACTGATCACATGAACATGACTGTTACTTCTATGTCGACCTCTCTTACTGTTTAATGACTGAAACACATTTGGACTTTTAAGGCCTGTAGAAATCCTTGCTCAGACTTCTAAACTACTTTACATGTTTCACATTCTTACTAATTGCTTTAAACAGATAACAATGGGGAAGACTTTATGTCATTTATTCTAGAAAAGAACAGTAATAATTCTACTTCCTCAACTATTTGAAAATGAGAAGGCAGTAACGACTGTAGTTGATTCTCCTTATCCAACAAAGTACCAGCTCTGCACTGCAGGGTCAAGGTATCTACATTTACAGGGGGGTTCTACATTGTAAAATAATCAGCCGAGACTAGACTATCAGTCACATACCATCCTAGCTACAGGTATATGAAACACGGACAGACAGCTGTTGGGAAACATTTTTTGGCTTGAAACCCTACTATTTGCTCTTGATCACTTGAGGCTCCTAGATGGATGATCTCTTGGCTGACTCTGAGCCTGGGTGGAGCTGTGCCATCTGAACACATGTGCCATCTAAATTACTTGGCCAGTACCATAAGAGGTTTGGTGCCAAGTGACTGTGGGTTTAGACAGGCAGCATACATAATATCATAAATGCTGGCTCCTCTGTAAAAAATCCTACCCTCCCTGACAATGCTGAAAAATTGGGTTTACTGGCCATCAAACATGTGAATGCACCTGTCGGTACTTACATAAACCCTCCTCCCCCATCCAGATCCTCAAAGCAACAAATGACCATTCAAATGACGTTAGGCAAGACAGGTCCTTATCTACCTAGGAAATTTAAATACAAACAAACAACAACAACAACAAAAAACAAACACCCTCTATCTAGATATTACAGAAATAATTAGATGTCTTCAGAATGAAAAGTCTCCTGGGACTCAATACAATCACAGAGTCTCTCACAGGATATCTGACCTCATTGTGACAAGTTCAATTAAGCAATTTTTTCCAAACACCGCAGTGTGGTATCAATACAGCATTTAGCTAACCACACCCATCATGCTGTCTACCTGTGCTTATATCCTATTTTCTGGTAAAATTTGAACAGCCATCCCATTATGCTTCATTTGTAGATAAACTGTCCAGAAGAGATCCAACATTGCCAACAATTCAGAAAATGTTTGACTGCACAGAGAGCCGTTAGGAAGAAATTCTGGCCAAATTGCTTATGCAGGCACAGTTCTGGGAATTTTTTTGCTCTACAAAATATTTAACTTATTAAGTCACTCACTGGAAGGTGACCAAATACCAATGCCTAGCTTTCAGCGAGGACTCAGCAAAGTTAATTAGTGCAGTTTCTATCAATTTGTCACCTATGTTGTGTCTGACAGGTTTGTAGATGCAGATCTGCAGGAAGTAACTTGTATGTAAGCAAGTGTGTGTGATACAGAAATAGGTTAAACTTTATAACGATTGCTGTCAAAGGAGTGCCTAATCTTACAACATAGAAAAGAGCTGCACTGCTAGAAATCCTTCCCCTTTACCTCCCCATCAAAGACACATCCACCTTTAGGCAATTTAGAAGCTCAGTTAACAAAGCTGTAGAGAAAATGGTGCCTTTGAGTTAGTTCTTCTTGGATATGGAATAAAAGCTACTAATTAATGATCAACAAGATGAACTTTTGAGGGACTTCTTTAGGAAGAGGAGAAGTCTGTATTGATGAAAATGGTGTAAAAACAGCCTCCCAAATAAGAGACTTTTTTTTCTTTTTCCTAGGAAGCTTGTTGGAGAAGAGGAAAACAGAAAAGCTCTGTGACTTTAAATCAATCCTAGTATGCAACAAGTGAAATAGCTAAAGAAAAATCCCTCCCAGTTTTCAGTATTGAAGGAAGCAGCTGAGGATTTACTGACCCATACCAGTGGCATCCCACATTAATCCATGTCAAGAGTGCTGGAGACAAACAAGAATTACTGTGACTTCAGTACACTTGTTCCTGACTCTTACTGATGACTCTTAACAGCAACAAAATGAACTCACTTTATAGATATGCATTACAATTTGTCACACACAAAATAGACAAAAAGACAAAAAACGTATTTCAGCTTACATGTTATTGACTGAGAAACTACTGGGTGAGCTAAGGTGAACTTCAATTTAGTATGAACAAGCGTATATTACCCTAATTAAACAGGGAGACGCTCAAGGAAGCAAGAAGGTATCTTAATTAACTTAGATGATGCCAAATAGCTTTTTCCTGAGGAAAAGCCAAAAACACTTAATATTAATTTTCAGTTAATTTTCAGACAGAAGTATTATTTTTTGTTTTGAAAACACCATGTACAATTTTTAACTACAGAAAAAAGCTGTTCTGCCTTTCTTTGGGAGGATTTTAAGTCATACTTGCTGATTTGAACAGCATTACTTACATCCAGACACACAAAGGTAGTTAAAAGTCTGATCATCGGATATTCTATTATTCACCTCAAGCTTACAGAGAGTTTGTTTTCTGCTTATTGGAGAATTCAAATATTACTGCAATTACAGATAATTTTTTTTTTTCAACACAAAACAACACTATTTCAAGCAATTCTCTTCCATGCATTGCTTATCACCACAGTTTTTGAGTACATTTCAGCAGTTCAGGGAACAATGCAGCTGTTGTTTTGTACGTGGGGAACAAATGCAGCCTAGGGTATCCCCACAGGGGACAGAGTACATGGTCTTGTTCCAGTAGGGATTTTTGTTTTGCTGTTTACATTAACAGAGATTCATATATGTGACAGAGAAAACAAGGTCAGAGACCTGTCCCTCTGGAGGAATGTTAAGCAGTATGGTAGCTGCTGCTTGATTTCTGCCTGGGCTCTGTCTGTTTTATCTGAACAAAATAATAACCACCTTAGAGAAAAATGGATCACCTAGGAAGAAATAATTCAACATGGGCCAACAGGTTCTGTAACACCAAAATCATTTAGAAACATAAGACATTATGCTCAGAAGGATTTGTGCTCCTAAATTTCTTTCACACTTTTAAAAGCCCCCTGCAGTTTTGGTTTTATTCTCTGAGTTACCCAGACAATTCCACTCACTGCACTGGAATAATTTGTGGATAACAGCAGAGTACATGAGAGGAATATCATGCCCTTCATCTCTATTTTCCTAAAGCAAAGCCTGTAATTTAAATGCTCAGAATTGGAAATGGAAGTATGGAACCCCTGAAGCTTTGAACAAGTTTCTTAATCTTGCAATTCCAGTCTTTCCATCTGTAAAAACTGGGGGTAATACTTTCCCATACTGTAACAAATAGACATTAATGAGAGTGCTTGCTGCCTCCTGCTATGGGACAGGTGTCTACTGCTTGAGCCAAGAAAATAAATGAGATTTCTTACCAGTGTTTGCGCTTATAACACCTACAATAAATGCCCTTCTGTAATTCAAATACATGACATATTCAGAATGCAGGTTGAATACAAATACTGCTTTTGTGGTGTAAAAAAAGTGCATTAACTTACACTTGATCTTGCTGTTGCTTTCAAGTTCTATCAGTGAGATGCAATTGTTTTTAAAATTTTGGGAGATATATATCTCATATTTGTCTCTTAAGGATTAATTATATTCATACTAAGTCATATCTGGATGGCACCATTAAGAAACACATTTACCAGTCTCTAACTCAAATCAGATTCTTGTGTTCCTTGAGATGCTGAAGTCATGAATTTGGTCTCACAGTTTGTCTCCTAAACCACCTGCAGCAAAAAAACACCTCCCATACTATGTCCTCCTGAGCACACTGTGATGGCTTTTGACCTTTTTGCATTGCAGCTTTACCACTCTTTAGCATTGTCTGATGCATCCCTGGCAGATTGTTTTACTTAGACAACAGAAACAAAATGAAACCTAAGATGAAAGCATCACAAAAGTGAAAAGACAGACCCTTTAGAGAAACCTACTAACTCAGTAGTTATTGCCAAGGAGCTAGGTATTTGGTTGGCTCTTCTTCATAGCCCTCTTCCTTTTCCTTCCAGAGCAGTAAACACAGCTTGCTTCCTCTGACAAGGAACATGATTTCCTGCATATTCTTTCTGACAACATCACAGGACCATAAAGCTTGTGCCTCCCTCTCAGAGCCAGGAGAAACTGTACGGTAAATACAGTAACCTTCTACTGGTGAGGAAGTAGAGCACAGTACCTCAATACCGAGTTAAATTCTACAGCAAAGCTGACTGATATTTGCTGGGTGCCAGCATTGGAACCTTTAGCATGCTGGAAAATCCTCACTGCTATGAAACAAATTTGTTGATTTTTTTTTATTAAACACCAAAGTGAACTTCACATGCTAGTGTGTTATTTTTCTCATCGTCTAGTTTAGCATTTGTATTCAATCTTATTATTATTTTTTTCTGTATTTAATTTGCTAACACATTTCCACTAAGAATCAGGGTCCTTGCCAAAGTGACTGATTTAAGTCTAATTTGTTCTCAGATTGTGTGGGCAAAGCCATGACATAAAATTACCACTATCATGAAGCACTTCATTATTTTTCAGTTACTGAATCACTTGACAAATAAGTCCTTCTTGCTAGTGGATGTATGAAGGTTGCCTGAATCACCATCCCTATCAATTATTCCACAGAGCTTGAAGAAGTTGAAAAGTTATATCTCCATATTTCATAAACTTTCGCAGGCATCTTACCAAAGCTGAAGAATTGAGAGAGGGAAGATTTAGACTGGATATAAGGAAAAAGTTTTTTACAATAAGGATGGTGAAGCACTGGCACAGGTTGCCCAGAGAGGGGGTGGATGCCCCGTCCCTGGAGACCTTCAAGGTCAGGCTGGACAGGGCTCTGAGCAACCTGATCCAGCTGTAGGTGTCCCTGCTCACTGCAGGGCAGTTGGACTAGATGGCCTTTAAAGGTCCCTTCCAACTCAAATGACTCTGTGATTCTATGGCAGAATAGAAGATATGTTGAAACCTCAGACATTTTAAAAACCTTGTACCTCTGAACACAAATATTTACAAAGAACAGAAATAGAAAGGCTTTCTGTTTAGGTGCATATGAAGCAGTGAAGTGGGAGGAGAAATAACAGCAGGAAATCATTCTACCAGGAGAAGCTGCTGCTGTTCTTCAGGAACTCCTGTGAATTCTATAATTCAATAACTTTCACTGCATCAGTGAATCATTATTCAACTATTTATTACATTCTTTTGTAGTCGCAAAATCCTATCAAGGGTTTCCTTTCATTTTAAATCTATCTTTCAGGCTTCATTCCTAGTCCCCATAGACCACTTTTATGATAATAATGCTGAGAAGTCTACATTAAGTTGAATATAAAGAAAATGGAGAAATCCTTGAAATCAAGCAGAGTTCATCTTTGTTAAACTGCAATAACCTACTGTACACTTCAGCTGAATACTGTTTGCAGTATCTTCCCTTGAGTACTGCAATACTACTGAATACTAGTATGTGAGCAAATTGAACAGAAAAGAATGTAATATTTCTTTTAGCTTAACCTTCTACTGATATAAGGCATTGTCTTTAGTTATTTGCAGGGATGTGCACGTACTCTGGGTTTCCCAGCTTGCTGATGATAAAATCAAGTTTCCTATGAAACTGCTTCTTTAACTAATATGACTTCTCTGACATGGCACAAAAAATTCAATTTCTTGTTTCACTTTTTAATTTAGTGTTTTAAAAGAAATACCACATAAATATTCCGTGCTCTATGCCTAATCAACTATTTAGCTCCAGGATGTTATGTTGAATTGCTTATGGCACTGACAGACAGAAGGGAAGCAGATTGTCATAATTTGACACTGTCCTGATGAAGATTTTCCATATGCCATTGGACAGATCAGTTTAAACAAATTTTTAAAACGTTTGAGCATCAAAGTATGCAGCAAGTTATGTTTCCAAAAACATTCTGCCCAACATTTCTGCACCTGTAAGACAGGTAATATAAGACATTCCTTTAGGATGATGTGGAGCTCTGATCCCTGCACAGTGTGGCCCCTTTAACAATAAGTTACTGAAAACTGTTCTTAATTTTCACTGAGAAAAGCTGTAAGAAGAAAAGCAATGTCTCCATTGGAGTAAAACTGGTGAAGCCAAAGAATCTGGCTGGCAGCATCCTGACTGTACTCCTGTGAGGCGGCAACACCTGTCTACTGCAGTTGTTACAACAGTACTTCAATTAAAAGGATTCTTAGAAAGGACAGCAGACAGGACCCATAAAATGAGGTCCACAAACTGGTAACTGTCTTCAGTTTTCTTCCTCCGCTTTATATGACAATGTAGGCAAGGGCACTTAATTGCTCCTGCACTAAGATGAAGAAGCAATTCCTCCTCTCCTAGGTATAATGGAAGGGGAGGAATGGTGGTCTCCTTCAGAGATCTATGACAAGGAATGAGGACTCTTCCAAAACCAGTTTTGTCATGTGGTTTAAGATGTACCAAAATGCAGTTTGTGCCTTCTCAAGAAAAAATATTTCCCTGTCTTCTTACTTAGCAGGATGGAAAACCTATGAAAAGGTACTTTTTCATTGTCCTGCTTCTGTCCACCGAACTCCTATACATTTGACCATCTTTTCTCCTTTTCTGACTTTTCCCTTCCTTTCTGCAACAGGGAAGAGTGCCAAGAAAGACGCACACACACACAAGAAAGAAGAACAAAAAATAAGAAGAAACGTTTGGTGCCTACAAAAGATCCAAAATTGTAATGGACCTTCAAGTAACGACATGGTAAGTACAATTAAATGATGTTAAAATAAAAAATGGAGTTTTTTTATTTGTTTCCTGGTTTGCAAACACACTGTAACTAAAATAAGTGTGATGTGAAAAACTCTTAAGTCTTCAAGTTAACTCCTACTTTTGTAATTGTCTTCTGAAGACAGTTCAACACAGATACATCATCTTTACACATCAGTGAAACTACAAAACCTGTGGGAAGAGGCAGTGGCAAAGCTGCTGTGGGATGTAGATGTTCCACCTCCCGCTCTAAGAGCACAGTCTGTCCCCAGAGTCAGTGCTGTGCTCTGCTGCTCTTGGGAAAAGGGTGCTTGTCACCATTTTTCCATCTGATCTTTCTACCTGAGGCAGGTGTTTGATGTTTAGCCTTGTGCGTGTTACTGTGATTAATAATAAACAGCAAATAAAGAGAATATTGGCAAAGTAGATAAAATACGAATATGTGTAAAGAGAGTAGCTTGTTTTTCTTACATTAGTATGGCTTTCAACGTTTTTTTTTTGAAAACAAAAAGTTCAAGCTCTACCTTGTTAAATAAACAAATACTTTAAAATGAAACTGAATAGATTCATGACCAAAAGCAGATTTTTGAAGAAAACCTGAATAAATTGCTGAACTCTCTCATTATAATTCAGCCAGTAAAATAAGCCTCTTACAAGGAATTTTTTGGTTCTTCAAAGACCCTGTAGAATAAACTACTGCCTCTTGTCCCTGCACCACTATGTGCTAAACAGTGACCAAATACATTTTTCTGTAGGCTGATGTACATGCACAGAAGAAAATGCCAGACTACATTAAACCTCTGGGGAGCTGGGGTAGGTTCTTATGAGAGTTCAAACACAAAAACAGAGAAGAATCTTGAATAAATGTGTGACTGTTAAACAATGTACACAGAATGGGACGGCTTGAATGTCTAATGCTGAAGGAGGTATGTATGCTTGACAGACCCAAGAAACTTCTCAAGTACAGTTCATCCTCTTGAAATTATTAACTGAGTATGACTGCTAGAATCTACTGCTTTGCCTAGAAAAACTAACTTTTCAGGTTAAAAAATCTAACTAATTTGCATTCATGGATCTGCAGCTCTCACTCATTCAAACTCATTCAAATGAGTCCCACCACTACCATTACAGTTTATCTGCTTTACAGTGTGCAAATTAAAGACTGCTCAATTCTTGTTGCACACAAATTTTGTGTTGAAAAAATCTCTTTGCACGTAATTCAGTGAACATATTTCAAAAAAGTTACATGAAAATACTAAACGATTCAAAACCAGCACCCATCATTCCTACTTTATATTCATAAATCATTGACGTCAAGAGCAAGAGTTCTTTGCACAGAAAAAGTTTAGCTGTAGCATAAACTACATTTTAACAATAGATAAATAGACATGGACATGTATTTTTGACACTGAATTCTTGAAGCTCTTGTACAAATGACACAACAGACAAATCTGAATGTCTGAAAAAATATAAACACATGGAATGGAGATATAAAAAAATATGTTAGGATACGTTTACATGAGCACTGTAGTTTGGAGCTAAAATGTGCTTTTGAAGCAGAACTACCAGACACTTTCACGTACCATGCTTTAGTCCACACTCTAGCGTGGTCTAGTGCATGAATTTGACTCTTTTCTTATGAAACTGAACCAGGTGAGTTCCAAGAGCTGACTTTATGCCCTAGAGACTAGAGTTAACTTGAGGCAGAGGTCTTAAAATGTTAGTAGTTTGGTGAGTGTCTCCATTACCAACTATTTCTTTCATTCTTGCAACTAAATTTGATAATTCAGAAAACAGTTTTAATATACCAGCAGAACTACAAACTAAAAAAAAAAAAAAAATGAAGTAGGGCATGATTTTCTGTCTTTTCAAGAGATACAGACCTCTAATTGGTATGTATTACAGTCTGTAGACTGACCTTAACTTTTGTGTAGGTACAAAAGCTTGATTACAGAATCTGCAAATTCAAATGAATTCAGACTCAGTTATAATTCTGTCACCTAAAGAAGTTTGGATGTGAGCTGGAAGTCTCAATCCACATTTTTATCTTGGAGTCATATCTGCTTTTTCAAATACTTTCCAGACCCACAGAAAATTAGGAATAAAATCTTTACCCCACACAATCTAGTGCAAATTTTGTCACTGACATCAATGGGGCAAGAGTTTCAGAAGTAAAATGTATTTCAGAACAATCATTTTAAACCTTTCACACGTTTTTCAAAGCTTCCATCAGACCCGAGTTGAACTGCAAGCGCAAACATGATACACAGCCACCTTACAGCACATCAAACATTACTTTCTCCTAAGTAACCAACAAGCTACCCACTTAAAAATATCTAAGGTTCTAAGTGTCCTTTACTTTATGAATGTTTGAATGCTCAATCCACTGGAAAGTCTATACAGACTCTCCCCCTTACAGAGCTCATTGCACTTAATGTAAGAGTATCAGGCACAGTTGTATTAGTTCCACATCTGAAAGGAAAATTTGCAAACTTCTGATCAGCTTCTGATGGTAAAGTACAGTCAGAGTTCACACTGTCTCCCACCAATATATGGCTGGACTGCAGAGGAATCCATTAGACTGCCAATGCTCATTTCTTATATTCACAGGAATCCCTTAGACTGTCAATGCTCATTTCTTACATTCATAAGTGTTACTATACCGTCAAACAGGGAAGCTGAAATAATGTTTCACTGACCCTTCTCTTATGCATTGAGATAACACAGTAAGCAGAGCCCAGAAGCTGCCCCATGTCAAATCTGAACCAGCTTCAACCAGCTCTAAAAGGGACCCGCTGCTGGCCAGAGTGCTGAGCCATAGGTGACGCTGGGTGTGTTCAGGGAGAGCGGTGTTAAGGAAGGGAAGAGCTGCTGCACAACAGCAGCTGGGAGAAAGGAGTGAGAAAAGTGAGAGCGGCAGTCCTGCAGGCACCAAGGTCAGTGCAGCAGGAGGTGCTCCAGGCATGGAGCAGACGCTCCCTGCAGCCCAGGAGAGGCCCATGGTGGAGCAGGCTGGCATCACATGGAGCAGATCTCCACGTGCAGCCATGTAGGAGCCCACAGCGCAGCAGGGGGATGTGGCCTGAAGGAGGCCACAGCCCATGGAGAGCCCCTGCAGGAGCAGACCCTGGGCTGGAGCTGCAGCCATGGAGCGGAGCCCACAGTGGGGCAGAAGGCCAGGGGGAGCTGCCATCCAAGGGGGCCTGTGCTGGAGCAGCTCCTGAAGTGTGGGCCCTGTGGTATGGAGCCGTGGGAATCCCACACAGGATCAGTTTGGGAAGGACGGCACCTGCGGGAGGGACCTCACCTGGAGCAGGGGCAGAGAGTGACCACGGGGGAGTAGCAGATGATGAAGTGCTATGGAGTGAATGCAACCCTCATTCCTCATTTCCTTGCACCGCCTTGGGGAAGGAGGTAGAAAAAGTTGGATGGAGGAAGGTGGATGGAGGAAGGTGTTTTTAATTCACTTTTAGTTCTTATTGCTCTTGTCTCTTATCAATAGGCAAAAAATTACATTTATGTCCCTTGTGCACATGATGGTAACTGGTGAGTGATCTCCCTGTCCTCATCCCAATCCCTGAGGTTTTTTCATTTTATTTTCTACCTACTCTGTTGAAGAGGGAGAGTGAGAGAGTGGCATGGGGGTTCTTAGGTGCCCAGTGGTGTTAAATCACCACAATAATATAAAGACAAGTTGCTAAATACAATATCATTGACTGATTTATCCACAGATGTAAGTAATAATGTAACCAGAAAAACACATTCATTTGTAAGTGGCTATTAATCATCCAGCAAAAAAAAGCAAAGACAATTTCTATGTGTTTCATAAATATGCAAAAATAACATAGACTGTAAACAGAAACTTCTAGAAGAAAATACTCACTCTTCTTTTTGCCCTCTTCTTTGTGATAAAATATGTTTTAAATTACAGAAATCTGTGGCCTGGAGCTGTTAGACCTAGATGTTTCAAGGAATCAACCTATAACCAGTAGGTCACTGGTTCAGGTATAGCTTACTACCACCCAACTGTTTCACAGCAGGTTGTGTGCAATGAACTGCTACCTTGATTTAGTTTCCAGAGGACATTGCAAATACTGTCCTTAGCATGCGGCAGACAGAACAAAGGGGGGAAAAAAAAAAAAAAAAGCTTTGTGACTCAGCTAGGCTTTTGGGGCAGCCTACTGTTTTGTGAATGACTCATGCTCTCCACAGCCATTGTTTGACAGTGTTCACAACAACTTATTAAGAAGAAACAAAATTGAAGAAAAAATAAATTTTTACCTTTAAACAAGATATTGAAAAGGGAACTGGGACTCATTTGGAAGGTTTTTTAAAGAAACTCAAGTTCAAATAATGAGTCAGTGTATTTCTACTGTGAAAAAGAATTTAAAAGCTCATTACTAATCAAAGTCTATTTGATTCAAATTCTACTCCTTATTGATTCTGTTACTTATTAAAAAACTTCTTGTTTGGAGCACAAAATAGACCAGATGCTAGTATCCACTTTTGTTCATCAACATCATCTACATCATCATGAAAAACAAAGCATACTCCTTACTAATTAAAACCTTAGCAATGAGCAACTGCAATTAACTCAAGACTTGCTTTCTTCTCCCCATGGTTTCCTTCACTGAAATCATAGAATCTATCAGTAGATCATTTCATAACAAGAAAGTCTGAATATTGCTTTCCAGTATACAGAAGACTAATGTAAATACCATAGATGTCAAAAATATATTTTTATATTAGGATTAAAATATAGTTTCTTTAAATTTATTAATTCAAATGGATATGCCTTGAATTAGTCTCTAGAACAAGATTTAATTTAGTATTTCTCTTTAATGGTAGGCTAGTGAAAAACAATAGCTACTATCTACTTCCAGTCTTACTTCCAGTGAGAAAACTGCTTTATATAGGGGTACTTGTTTCATGGGTTAACTACCTTTTTCTTTCTATAGGGTCATTACAATTTTGAGGCTTAATTTTATGTTTTACTTTCTTCATTTTACATCTGGTACACTTGGTATCCTCTAGACACTCTGAGGCCACTTGAAAGCCCTTCTTAGTGCTTTACCATGACTTTATCATCTTTGGTGCTTCATTATCCATACGAATCACGTATATATTTTTCCTTTGTTTAGTTTACCTTTAACAGAAGAGCAGTTCTATTTCTTATTTTTAGCCATAAAAAGGAACAGTCCTTCTTTTTAGGGATCAAAGACCAAAGATCAGATTCTATGTTTTCGTATACAAAGATGCATTTGATGAAATACCATTTCTTTATTGTTCATCTGCCTTCCCTTTCATATGCTAATGGTGATAACAGTACAGTATTAATCTCCATACCCAGACACATAACATTAAAATTCTGCCTAAACATATCTCT
>VXAV01009460.1:315425-329753 GCA_013399715.1 Alectura lathami | reverse complement strand
AAAAGTATTTCTTAGCAGCTACCTTCTGAAAAGTGAAGCTGTATTTGAAGCCCTAAGAGTCATTTGGAAATGCTGAGGCACAATTAAGTAAGCTAAGGTTAGTGCTATTTTCTTTACTGAATTTCATTATATTGAGAGCTCAGACTCTTGTTTCATCTTAGAAAGAAACTGAGTCTAGACCTAACTGGAAGCATACACACTCCTTAATCCAGAATTTATGGCAGGACTTTAGACTAACTTATTCTGTGATGTGAATCACAGAATGAAACATCACGGTCTCTAAGTGAAGTGGTTTGATAGTTTAACCTATATAGAGAGCATCATTAAAAATATGGAACCCTCAGAGGTTTTTCAAGCAGACCTAATTAAGAAGTATGCTTTAATATGCATGTCTCTTATTTATTAGCAAGTTCTCTCACACAGCTTGTGCTATATGTACCTCTATCATCATGCAGCTATAGCCATATAGGCTATAAAGACTGTCACACCCTACCTGTACACTGCTTGTTCTTAAGATCACCAGAAAATGATTTCTGCCATAGCCATTGTCTAACCTCATAAATGCAGGCTGCCCCATAATAATTCTCTCAAACAGCAGCTAACATACATTAATATTAATCTATTATTAAGACTCCAGAACACCCACCTTTCTCTTTCATTCGATGACTTAAAATCAGATTTAAAATATAAATGGAAAAGAAAAACAACCCAACAGATTAAAGTTACTCAAGGGGTTAAAGGAACATCATAGCATACTTGCAAAAAGAGGAGGCCAAAATATACTTCATTTTGTGAAAGAGTCTCTCTCTCCAAGTGGAGGCCTAAAAACTGATAGTTAGCAAAAATGTTCTGAAATGGTATCTCTGTAGGGCATTTAGAAAAAAAAAAAAAATCCACTAATAATGTGTTTGCCATTGTTGAAGTGTCTATTATGAGGCTCAGCCTGTGTGAAAGCCTGTCTCTCCACAAGAGGTATGACAGGCCTGTCAGGAGGGAAAGGAGATGGCTGAAGACAGATACTTGCTACCCTGTTGACAAGTGGTGGGTCAAGCAAAGAGATGGATCAGTAAAAATTTCCATTAAATCAAGAAAAACACAACTTGCCCCTAACATCACCTCTGATAGTTTCTTAGACCAGCTGCTTCCCTGACACCCTACTGAGGAACAAATTGCTTTCCTAGCAGGACATTTGGACACTCCTGCATTAATAGATATGGATCCCAGCATGCCAAGCCAAGCAAGAAGGCAATTTAATATGAGCAACACTGTCATCTCAATTTAGGACAACAGTTAGGATGCCCTACAGGGCATTGCAACAGCTTCTGGAAGTACACAGTGTAAGACATTCTTTCTGTCTTAAGGCTACAGAAAGCTGGTATTTCTGGTAAATAGCCAAGCCAAGGAGAATGGAAAATCTAAATGCATCGATGACAACAGCATTGTACTGTCTAAGAGCATCAGTTTCAATTCGAAGGCCTTTCATTTCAGTAGAGAACTGCAGCAAAGTTTGCAGGGAAAGAAAAGACAGAAAGCCTTGAGGAGACAGGGCTAACACTAGGTGGCAGGCAATTCATCTGCAGGTGAGGTAAATTTCAAAACAAAACAGCCAGTAAAGACAGCTGTCTAGCATAACAGTACTAAGTAACAGGGAAACATAGAAACTTTTAATACTTCCTTTCTGATAGTGAATGCTTTAGCAGTTTTCAGTAACTGTGCTTCTATTTTTTTGCACAAGCACACTCTTCATTAGTCATACATGCAGTCTCCATTGAAGTCTAAACAGGAAAATAAAGTGGACGTGATGTTTTAAAACCAGTGAGTGGCGTAGTGTGGCAAAGTCTCCATGACTATATATAAAGAAAAGATTGGAGATTTCCTGAGGTATCAGCACCTGCATTCCTGCAAGTTTTGTGTAGTTTGTCAAGGTAAGGATTCTTTGATTGTATGAGGTAAGAGAGGAGATGGATGAATAGTGAAATCATCTGATGAAGAGAATAACAAGTCTTCTTGCATCTCTAACCGTCTCTTTGGGAAGAAAACCTCCTCCACCTGTCAAGTCCAAGGAAGATGCTTGGACTGTCTTGGAAAGCAGCTTCAGAAGAAAGTTGAAAGCTTAGGGCTATTAGTGGGCATTCAGGTGTGGCTATGAGAGAATCAGAGTGAGCAAATGGATGTCTTTTCTGGAAGAGAGGCGTTTCCTCTATGCTGTACACAAAGGTAAGAACTACCTGGTATATAAATCAAAACTATGACCCCTTTTTGGGATATCCTGATCAAAGAGAGTTTAGGGAAAGTATTTCCTGAACATATATCCCAGTTTTACAGAGGTAAACTCCACCTTACTTGATTCAGCTCCAAGCATGGTTCTAGTACACTGTTATTCAAAACATTCGCATTAGAAGAGCAGGCCCAACAACATGTGTCCAGATGTGTAGTCAACAAGACATTACATTACAGAGAGATTTGCTTCCTAACACAAGACACACTCTTGCAAGTTTTCTAAGCAAGCATGGTTTCACAGAAGTGCTTAGGGTAAATATAGTCCTCTCTGTTCAGTGGATCTGCTCAAAGATTCCTCCTCTGACTAGCTCATCTGCACACCATCTAAAGATTATACGAAGAGAAACAACAGAATTAGTTGATTCACAGTTGGCCATTTCAGGAAGCAACCACATAATATCTGGGTAATTATTATGACAAAGTAGAGTAGTAGTTGAAGGAACAGACAGTATTCAAGTGTGCAAGCAGACAGGGGGCCCTTGAGACTGCATTTCTTTATTGTTCTGGTAATTTTTTTCATTCAAAATGACAAGGAAATAGAAGGCTGGATGCTCTGGCAGCTTAATACCTTGTAAGTCCATTGCACAGCTAACTAATGATGCAAGCGGGCTGTGGCACAATTTGAGAAGAAAGAGGATGTTTGTTGGAGGGGGTCCAGAGGAGGGCCACGAAGATGATCAGAGGGCTGGAGCACCTCCCCTGAGAAGACAGACTGAGAGAGTTGGGGTTGTTCAGCCTGGAGAAGAGAAGGCTCCAGGGGGACCTGATAGCAGCCTTCCAGCACCTGAAGGGGGCCTACAGGAGAATCATAGAATGGCTTGGGTTGGAAGGGACCTCAGAGATCATCTAGTTCCAACCCCCCTGCCGTGGACAGGGCTGCCAGCCACTAGCTCACTAGATCAAACTGCCCAGGAACCCATCCAGCCTGGCCTTGAACACAGCCAGGGATGGGGCAGCCACAGCTTCTCTGGGCAGCCTGTGCCAGCGCCTCACCACTCTTAGAAAGGCATGTAGTGACAGGACAAGGGGTAATGGCCACAAACTGGAAGAGGGGAGATTTTGGCTAGGTATCAGGAAGAAATTCTTTACTGTGAGAGTGGTGAGGTGCTGGCACAGGTTGCCCAGAGAGGCTGTGGATGTCCCCTCCCTGGCAGTGTTCAAGGCCAGGCTGGATGGTGCTCTGAGCAACCTGGACTAGTGGTAGGTGTCCCTGCCCATGGCAGGGGGGTTGGAACTAGATGATCTGTAGGGTCCCTTCCAACCCAAACCATTCTATGATTCTGTGAAGATGTAGAAAATTCATGACTGCAGTGACACAAATGGGATTCTCTGACTTTATTAGTAGCTCCATTGCTTGTAGCTGTTTCTGATTTCCTGTGTGTCAGATGTGTTAGTCTTTAAATCTGACAGAAGTCAGATGGTCTCTTTTCACTGCTATGTAAATTTAAATTCACTTTAAATTCAACTTTCTTAACAACCATCCTTCTTTGTGAGAAAATGTCTAAACATTCAGTGTTTGCTTAATCTTCTCTGAGCTCTGCTTAGCCCTTCTTGAAATTGTCTTTCTGTGTAAGTTTCTTGTTAGAACATTTTAGGATGGGCAGCAACCACCACTTTTCCCAATCTTGACTAATCTTCACATTTCAAATGAAACTATGTATGACAGGAAGCAACACACAGATCTCTATGGTGATGATACTACCAGGCATTTTCCTCATTGCTTCAAAGTACACAGAATGAAACAGATCTGTCAGAAAGCAGTTAAAGTGTACTCACCTACTCTAGCTACCTAAGCAAGTCAAGACATCAGAAAAATATTTGCCATTTCCACTGCTGACAAACCCAGCTTGAAAGGATAAAAACAGAAACACTTGAAGCAACACATTCAGAGTATTTCTATTAAATAAAATTGGGAACAGTAAATTTCAGTGATAATATTTTTTCTGGAATTACCTTGTGCACTTCTTCTCTCTGCAGCCATATATAGCTGCATAAGAACAGATTGTTAACACGTGATGTTATTCCATCCTTTTTATTTAATCTTATTGACAACTTACTTTATTGGTCACTGTTTTCAATTCCTTGATCCACAGTCATCTACTAAACAATGCAGAACAAGCTCTAATGACACGGCAGCTACAGTTAAAGTGTGTTACATGAAGATACTGTTGGACTGTTTGATCTCGCTCTACCTATCACAATCAGAAAGAGGAACTTCTGTTACTTTTAAAAAATTATTAGATTTAAATAATAATAATAATAATAATAAAACAAGATAGAAAAACAATTGTCCATTTTTCTAACTTCCCATTTTATTTTTCCTTTACTATACCATGTTTTCAAGTTAGAGAGCGTACAAAGGAAAAATGGTTTCCACAGTGAGTCGTGAGAGATCAGAACTAAGAAAGGCCAAACATGAGCAGCTAATAATTCTCTAGAAAAAAATCTTCCCAGCTGAGTAAAATTAGCAGAGCATGCAAGGAGGCCCTGTCATTATAAAGACCTTTAGCTTATTCAT
Organism: Alectura lathami; assembly: GCA_013399715.1. Taxonomy (NCBI): domain Eukaryota; kingdom Metazoa; phylum Chordata; class Aves; order Galliformes; family Megapodiidae; genus Alectura; species Alectura lathami. Next base: position 324,955 of record VXAV01009460.1, on the reverse strand, counting down.
TGTTAGCCTCACCATGAATTGCTTGGAATATTACACAATCAGACTATCCAATGAATGAAAGCAGCCAATGCTGAAAGTGATGCTACAGCAAAAGGAAACTTCCAGTTAAGATTCCCATCACCAATTTTCTTCTGTCTGTTTATCAAGGTTTAAAATACCAATCACAACTACATGATCAGAAATAATCTTAATATGACATAACATTTGCTAAATATTAATACCATATGCCTCAGAAATGACGTTTATATTTCTAGGGATACTGCTTGCAAGGTACACAACTATTCTTTGGGAAACAAAATTAAATATTTTCAGATTATTTAGAAAAAGACATGTTTAATATGCGTTATTAGACACAGTTAAATGCATCAATCCATAAAAAACCTAAGAGTTTCACTCAATTCCTAAGTACAGTTTTAGCTTAAAACATGTGATTAGTTACTGATAGAGTAAGTACAAAGGATTCTTGCTGCTTTTAATATTTCTGTGCCATTTCCATCAATTGTTCATAGGTACTATACACCCATACCAAGGCAAGAACACCTTCTTAACTTCATGAATAATCTTTGAAAAAGTCATGTCTCCTGATCGATGCCACTTAAATATTTCTGCAGCTTCCATTTATAATAACCTGCCTTGGGCAATGGCAAAAGCTCCCATTATTTTAATACCAAAACAAATTAAGTAAAAGATGGGACTGAATTTGATTCTCAGAGTTGTTTTATCTGGTTTGGGAGACTTTTTAAAACCAGTCACCCATGACAAGGAACGTTAGATATGAGCAAAGTTCTTAGAAATATAATACTTTTCCTTACTTGTCTTCTCAGTTTATCCAAATAAAAAGGTTTGGCTACAGAAGTCTGAAAAGTAGGAACACATGAAAAAGATAATGACAAAGTCTCATTTCAACTGTATAATGAATGCTAAAATAAAATGAAGATCCATGAAAAGGATGTTGTACCATTCGCAAGCTAAAAAAGTAAAATGAAATTGGAAACACAGTTGTACTAAAGAAGTCTTTTTAAATGAATATGCTGTGTTGTCTGCAAGTGTTCTAAAAGCTATTTTTTGCTGCATGGTGTAAATGCATATATGGTTATGTAGAATCACAGGAAAGACTCAATAAAGAGATAAAATAGAGACGCTGCAAAAAACGTGTTCAGCAAATTCTTGCAGCAGGAACAGTGTTATTTCAAAACAGTTACAATAATACTCCAGGTAAGTGCTGCAGTGGAGAAGATTGTACATGTGGAGAAAGTAATCTAAATACAAAGAAAGGTAAAACAACATATACACATAAAAAATGCAAATTGTAAATGAATAGCTATGTGGTATAGAAACAATGTAATACAAAATAAAGCAAGGAAGGATGTGAGTCAATCAAATTCCATTCAGAACTTTAAAGNAAAAAAAAAGCTTTTCTGTTTTAAAGAAGTTAGTTGAAACTACCTGATAAAAAAGACTAAAGTACTTCTTCACCTACTGAACAACAGCTTTATGAAGGCTATACCTCAAGTAAGGTTTTTATAGAATTTGGCAAGAAAGAGCTGAGAAGGTTGCATGCACAAGACTAATGATAGAATTGAAGAGGTACAAAAAACAAGCAAAATAGTAAATTCTTCCCACTAGTCTGAAAAAAAGCACACGCACCTACACACACACGCACGCACAACTATGCATCATTAATTCTTACTGAGAAAAAAAAAAACAACAGTTTGCGCAAAAGACAGAAGAAATCAGCACTGAAGAACTGGTAGCAGACAAGCATTTTTGGATCTTGGTGATGGTGACTTACCTCCCCACTTAAACACACATTCAAGGGAAAATTCAATAAAATAATTGTGAGATTTATGGGGCATAAAATGTGAACAGAAAAAAGAAAAATGGCTTAGTTACTGAAACTTTCCCCGATTCTCTCTTACTTGTTCTAATATTAATGCTGTATGTGGAGGCAGCTAGACAGTCTCCTTCCTTTTAGGCAATGCTATATGTAAAATTCCAGTTGCAATGAAAATTTTGAAGCAAATCAATTGCAGGATGAATCTAATTACAGTTTTGGCTTTCCTATACAATCTCCAGACTCTCCAAATAGCAGGGAGATGGCTCAAATGTCTGGGAGCTCTTAAACTGTGGAAACTAGGCAGACATTCTTTTTTAATGTTAGGTTGAATGTTTCTTTCCTCATAAAATGTCTTCAGTGATTTTGTGACACAGACACTGGTTTATTTTTTGTTATCATGAAGTATCAACAGTGTCATTTCATCAGCAGCTGGCTTTTCTAAGGAAAAAGACTTTCTAATCCAATTCTGGCTGTTGAAACTCACAAGAGAGGAGAAAGAACTAATGTCATTCTGAGCTAAGAATGGCTTTCTGTAAAGCAGTATTTATAAAGCCATCAGGGATATAAGCTCTCCTTAGGTTTCTGTATGTTATTCACTGACAGTATATAAGCATTCTACAATATTGCACTTATTCAATTTTATCTGTTTCAGCTGGCTTTGTTTGGGACTGTATTTCTAAAGCAAAATCTGCTGTCGATTGGAATGAGCAGAGTTGAGCAGATATGGAGAAGGTTGTTGCTGGCACATCTCACCAGTTAATTTTCTTCAAAAGCAAGTGGACTGGGAAAAGGGAAAAAAAAAAAAAAAAACACTTTCCTTGGACAAGAAGCACTATTAAAATGGGCACTTTCTTCTTTAATTGAATTATAACATCAGAAAGGAAAATATGGCCATAGTTTTATTAATATAATGATTCAGGTTTCCTCACTGTAGTTTTAATTTGCTATTTTGGATTAGGGAAAATAATTAATGTAATTTTTTAATAAAAATCTTGGTTCGGCATTTTCATTTCTCTCACTACTACATTGTTGACTCAAGTTCAGACTGGGATCCATTGCAGCTCCCAGGCTCCCAGATCATCTTTTGCAATGCTGGTCTCTCTCTAAACATTTGTCCACTTCTCTCTGCAGCCATTTGTACTTGTCTAAGTATAGAAACTTTACATTTATCCTGACTGAATTGCTATCAAGTCGTAAACTGTTTGTTGCCCCCTAGCTACATATTATATGCAAATGTAATAACCTTACACTATAATCGTTCATCAAGGCATCAGAGAAAATATTAAAGTCTGTCAACCTGAGGACAGACACTTGAACATGATTTGAAACATCCCTCTGCTTTGATTGTGAAATGCTGATGAATTGTTTATACAGTTTTCCAACTCATTACATACTCACCTAATGAAAGTGTCATCCAATCTTGTATTTTCCATGTTTGCCTACAGGAATTTCATATGAAACAATATTAAGAGCTTTACTGGGATCAGTAAGTATGATGTCATCTACTCTCCTACCCACAAGTCCTGTCACTCTGACATAGCAAAGTTAGATTGATGTGATGACTCCTGTTAGGTCCATGTGTCCTGAGATTTTCTGTTTTTCTTTATTTTTATTTTTTTAATTTTGTTTTAATTCTAGGCACTTGCCAGTAGTTCGATAATTTGCCACAGATTTCCTCTGGGAATTCAAGTTAAACTTACTGGTCTATAATTCTCTGGTTCTCCTTTTTCCTATATTTAGATAGAGAAATTAATACTAGAACTAGTAAAAGAGAATCAGGAAAGGAAAAACCTCATGTTTGCAGCTTTTTCCAAACCTTCCCTACCCACATTTTTAGAAGTGACCACACACGTACCAAGTTTTCTTCAGCCATTCCCACCAGACAATCTTCATCATCCCAACTAATTTGAAAACATGTCTCTAGCATCTCTTTTCCCCATTATAGCTGGCATTTATTCTTCTATTTAGATCTGTTTTTAGATCTGCAAACCATCTGAGCAGGTTTGATCTTTTACATGAAGATTGAAAGAAAACAAGTAAATACTTTTGCCTTTTTGGAACTGTTTGATGACACATTTTCCTCCCCCATGAGGAGTACGCTAACAGCTTCTTTGATTTTTCATGTTACGGTTTATATTATTTCTTTATGGAAAGCTTTCTTAATACTCTGGCATATTCTCTATTGTATTAGAACTATTCTATCTCACGACTTGTGCTCATTTTTTTACCCGTGTATTTTTTATTGTTCTCTCTGTTCCCAGCTGCTTAATTTTTTTTATGCACTTCTTTCTTAATTTTCACATCATAAAAAACGTTGTTCAGCTAAACTGGTCATCTCTTACCCTTTCTACTCCTCCTTTACATTGAGACAATTTACCATTGTGCCCTTAATATGATTTCCTTACCGAACCCCCAGCTTCCTTCTTCTGGTTACACCCATTTCTTATCAGTTATCCAAATTTGCTTATTTCTAATTTCTTGAAGGCACTGTTTTCCTCTTTCATTATTTGCAGAAGTATGTCTTGTTTGATTTTTTTTTTTCTTTGCTTTTGTCTAGGGGACTTATTCTAAAACTCTACATCTCTAAAAGACTCAAACTTCCTTTATTTCAGGGGCTGACCACTAGCCATCCATATGAAATAATTTAAATAATATACATATATATATATATATCTGAAAAATAATTAAGGGGAACATTTTTGTATTAAACAGATAACATTTTAGTGACCATGAAACATTTGCAAATGTTTTTGGGCAATTTATATCTACCGTGTGTGTTCTCTTCAGCAGCAATACTCTGCATGGGTTAAATGTTTCTAATACAGTTTTGAATAGTCATATGTCACACACTGAAAATAAAGATTGAATTGTTCATTTTTTGTTGACTGAAATCATGTAAGAGATCTTTTGCTAATAATTAATGTCATCTCCCACTGGCACAAACACTATTTGCATGGTTTACAATAAAAACAATTCAAAAACAGTAATGTATTTCCCTGAACAGAGAAAGCTTATGATGCATATTATGAAAATACCACTGGTGAGAGCCACAGCAGCATATAAAAGCTATTATTGTATTGTACATTTACTGCTAAGTTTATTTTCTCTGATTTATTTAACTCACCAACTACCAGTTTCTTTCTGATCGTTCATAAAGCTTAAGAATCTGGTGAGATGCTACCTTGGAGCAGTCCGGCTTTTTGGCAGCCACATTTTTTTCCCCTCTCCAAATGTGGCTAATTTTCCGAATAACTTTATGTATGTCATGTCTAGAAAAAGCCTCCTGTCAGTGTAAAGGATTTTACAATATCATACCTGCAGATACTTGAAAACAACAAATTCGGTAGGTTGTAATCAACACGCGTTTGCACAAAACTGCTGCAATGACCAGGAGCACAAAAATAGCACGGTCACGTTCCCAGTCTGCTCCTTGTGCATTCAGCACTTGCACATTTAAAGCTTTCATCCACTTAACAGCCCACTCCATCTGTATCCAGTGCTCCTCTCACACCCCCACAGCACACTTCCTAGACACAGTTCATGACACAACCATCCCAATTCTGTCTTCATTTCTACACAGATTTGGGAGGCAGTTTCCCATGATGCTGAATACATGCAGCCAAAGCACACACATTCCAACCTGCACTTTTTCTTCTTTACGCCAGGCCCTGCCATCAAAGGATTCAATAAGTTAAAGGTTTTCCTGTAGAATATGGAAGGAGGGATTTCTCACTCCTCAGGTCAACAGAGAGAGTGGAGATACTGGTGCTACTCTGAGAGTTTTCAATGCTCATTAGGATCCTACCAGGTTTTTTCAGATCTCACCCTGAGACTGCTTGCTTGTTGCCTTGATTTTTCTATTTACTCCTTCTCTATCCCCAGTGGTGATCTTGTGGATTTCAGTTTTGATCTTCTGTTTTTTATTACTTATTTTTATTTTTTGTTTGTTTAGCTCAAATGCCACTGAAAGACTATGCCAACAACAGGTATATTCAACAAATTAAACATTTTTAAAGAATAAGTCTGCTTAAGTTTTACAAAAAGCACCCTTATCGTAAAGACTAAGAAATTTCAGTAAGCACATTTAAGAGACATAAAAGGAGTTGCTTAAAATAGGACAATAAAATTTACATTCATTTTAATTTGAAAAGTAAGAAAAGCAAGTCTTGTCAAGAGTTCTGTACTTGCGATAATAATGTAGAAGACGGTCCCTGCATATTTTTTATTTGTAGAGCATAGGTAATTTTAACCATTGTTTCTAAATCAGTGTCCCAAAAATCAATCTTTTTTAATATAACCATTTCAGGTGTGCAGAGGGAACTTAGCATTGCTGTTACCCGGTATTACGTATGTGAACATTTTCTCTGATATAAAAGAGAAAATGACAGAGATTAAGTACAAAACCTACTACCACTATTTGATATGGAAGCAGCTGCAAGCTTAACCTGCCTGTTTTACTGGTGACTCCGTGTGAACAAGTGAACCACCAGTATCTAAAACCATACTTTTTATCTTCATTTATGTGTTTTAAGTGCCAGTGGAATAGATTCTCTATCATGGTAGTGATTGTCACCCCATTTAAAATAATAGCTTTTGAAAAAAGTAATTGAGTGGTAAAAATAATTTAATTTTCGAGAAATGTAAGGATAAAGTGGAGTTAGCTGAGACTTCGTCACCCATGATTTTCTGCCCTTAGTCAAGGCCTCCATTCAGAGATATTATCCTTTTCAGAGTTTTCCTTTTTCTTCTGCCTTATGCTTTATAAGCATATACCAAACCCTGGTTTTCTATTCTTTCCCTCTGAATTACAGTTAGTCATTGTTCTCCAAATCTATGTGGTTTCTTTCCATTAAGAATATTATTACTTTACAGCGTAAGGATGTCTTTTATTTAATTTGGTCATTATATTTTCATTTTATTTTATTTTTATAGCTTGCCTTTGACTTTGCAATATTTTCTTTCCTCCCTCTATTACAGCTTAGTGACCTTAATACCATTGTTAAGGTTGAGATGCAACTTCTATTTCAAACTCACTTTCACAAGCTTACAACTCTCCACAGATAATCTCTTTCAGGTTGAAGTTTTTTATCCTCATGCTTTGTTAGAAGTGGATTTTTCTTTGAAGCTTCATAAGCATCATCTGTTTGTTTTGAGTTAGCCAACATGAAAAGACAGCAGTTGTGCAGCAGTCAAGACAGTTTTCAGATGCTATTTTTTGGACTCTGATAATTGAAAATCAGCCTTGTTTCAGCTCTTCAAAATCAACTTTGGAGTGTATGCAACCAAATGCATTACAGAGGGCACAGACAGTCTGGATTCAGTAGAGTATCCGGAAACAATGCAATATGTGCACTGAAAATTAAATATTTCTTAGCTACTGGTGAAAAGAAAAATAGTCCTTTTGCTTTATTCCACAGACATGCTGTTGTAATTACAAAATGTTGTCTGGAGAAGTTTTTTCTTTAAGGTTGAGTACAAAATCCTGCTCAGCCATAAGTCCAATAGGACCAATGGGAAACTGTGGACAAGTTCTTTGCTTTCAACAGAAAAGATTTTGTGCCAGGAAGTGTTAATGCAAACTGCCCGTACCTTTTCTATGACTGCTCCACATGGTATGCTTGTACTGTGGATTTTGTGCAATTCCTTTCTATCACAGAGCCTCACTCTCTCAATGCATAATTATTTTATGCCCGCTACGTGAAAAATGCTGTTGTTCTCTCGAAAGAATGAGCCAAGAACCAAAAGTCAAGGCAAGGCTGAGAATGCCTCCCTGGAAGCATTCAAGGCCAGGCTGGATGGGCAGCCTGGTCTAGTGGTTGGCAACCCTGCCCACAGCAGGTAGGCTGGAACTAGGAGATCTTTGAGGTCCCTTCCAGCCCAAGCCATTCTATGATTCTATGAAACTCTTTGGACATTTCTTTGATCAGCTAATGGAGAAATTTCAAAAAAGTGGCTAACATTTTAAATTGGGATATTCCTTTTAGTAAATGCTTATTGAAAAAAAAAAAAAAAGTGGAATAACTCATAAGTTTCAAGCTGACACAAATTGCTACTTTCCATATTTGTACTTCTGCAGAATAGACGTAGATCCCAAATGTCTATTGCACATTTTCAGACTGACATCCAATGAGTTGAAGACTACAAGCACCAAAAAAACTGCATATTGTGGTGCCCAAAGAGGACATTTTTTCTTTAGCATTCAGAGCTATGATTTTTTTTTCCTTGGCTAAGCTACAAATGCCAGTCAATAGGTTCATTCTAATCTATTACTACTTCACTCCTATCTTTTTTACTCCATCACTTCTCATTGATTAAGGAGCTCTTTCATTTTACAATAATGCAGTAATACAATCCAAAGTGCCTCAGGAGGCCTTCGTATGAAAGGCAATAAATAATCCTACTTTGATTCATATTTATTTTCCTTTTCATTTATAAGCAATTTTCTGCATTCAGTCTGTGTTTCTCCTTCCTGTTCAAATTCAGAAAGTTTTAAGAAGATTGCTTAAATGAGCCTCTGACTCAATGACGATCCTGCTTTTGGTAGCTGCCTCTCACTATAAGTACAGTCTTTGCTGATTGCATTATTGTCCCCCCTCCAGTGACTCATTGATAGATCTGTTTTTTTCATATCAAAGCTTCCATTAACCCCTAGTTCTGCTAATTTACAAGTTATTTGCATTGATCTCATCTATTATACAGCTGCAATCGGTATGTAAACTGTGTAAGCACTAAAACCCAGGCACCTTTTGTGGTTTGTGCTAACCAGGACTTTTAATCCATTAGCTGAAGGAAATACAGGTTGGTTTGAGATTGTTATACTTTTCCATTATATACAAAGCATTTCCCTCTGTCAAAGGAGAATAATCCTACTCCATATATAAGTGGAATATGAAGCCAGAAGTCAAAGCTTAGTTTCCCATATGTGCTGAATTTAATGGATATTTCTATAATCAGAGTTTATTTATCCTAGTGTTATATTCCCTCCATTTTCTGATGGGCCACATGATAAGACATTGTCCCCAGACCGTCAGACATATTTCTACGCACTTCGTTGAACAGGACAAGAGTAATGAGAAAAAAAGTAATTCTAAGTCACAAACTTCCATTGTATTTAATGTGTGACAGAATTGTGAGTTCATCTCATATAATTTCCTGAGCATCACAAGCCATTAATTATCACCTACATACTGCTACATGGAGCCCAATTATTTTAATTAGACAAAAGCACTTCAATTGTCAAGTGATGGAATCACAATCCACTAGACAATGCACTTTTTTGGAGTTGTTTCTCTAAGTCAGAGTGCTGATATCAATTTACAGTAAGCTGTGGATATTTTAACCTGTACACATTTTCACATTTCATCTATTTTAAGATGTCATTTTAACCTTTCCACAGATGAAGAAATTTGAAGGCAGCTTTCGCTCTGGAATCTTGACTTTGAGCAAGGGACAAAGCTGAGTGTCTGGCATCCCTAAAACTGAAGTTCCCAGCAACCTTCTAGGTGACTGTTCAATCTAACAGTTTACAAGGACTAAGATTTAGCTGATAAATTATAAAAGCAGCTGCCAACGTGATTTTAAGTCTGACTCCTATTTTGTCTCAGCCCTTGGTTTAAGCTGAAACTACACTTGCAGTTTCAGCTAATTCCTGTTTCAGAAAATCAACTAAACAGGGACTTTTTTTTTTTTTTTT
>VXAV01009460.1:297668-315420 GCA_013399715.1 Alectura lathami | reverse complement strand
AAAAGGTTTTTTTTTTTTTTTTTTTTTTTTTGTACAACATTGGTCCACAAATCCCAGTCTGAGCTGGTTTAGGTTCATATAGACTAGTTTTATGCCCTCTAGTCACAGGTCCATGTGTCCAGTTTTGACTTATCTTTACAAGCAAGAATTTGATTTTATCCTAGTTTTTCCTAAAACAATTTCCCTGACTCAAAAGCAGTACTACTCTGCTATCTGTGTTCTCATGCTAGATTACAGAGGCCAGCAGCCTCCATCCTCTTATCAGGCAACTACCTCATGCTTCTACCTCCTTGCTCTTTCTCCTTGCTTATACCCCACACAACAGATTTTAAATGGTGAGGTACTAGGTAAGCCACAGAATCGTAAATCAAGCCAATATATTGAAGACATTTTGTATTAAATGTGCAATGCCCACGCCATTTTCCAGATGTGTGCATGATGCAGAAATCAGGGAAAAGCTATACCCTACATACATAAATGAATACAGAATTTGATCACCTAATATGGCATGTCCTTTAATATTTTAGACATCTAGCAGACAAAGCTAATCGTGTTTCAGTTCCAGGTCAGTAAGAGCTGAAGAGAGTCATGCGTTGTTTTCTAATGTTTTCTAACGTTGTTTTTACCAGCTAGTTCTATGTGATTTGGGAGGTAAAGAAAAAACACTTATTCTTCTACCTGTCAAACCAAGCACAAGTAATTGATTTGTTCTCCTCACAGAAAGTATTTGTTTTGCTTTTGGTAGTCCTATGAACCAATGTGATCTATGCTGTCAATAATGGAAGCATTCTCTGGCTTATTTTATCCACTCACTGTTGACAGCTGAGCTTCCTATCAGTCATGAGATCAATGAATTGCAGCACTGCAAGATATGGGCAATGGAAATAATGCATCCTGACAGCAATACATAACTTCTGTTAATTGTCCTGTGTTATTCCAGGGCAAAGGTTTTATTAAAACATTGACACCTTAAAAATTCACGTGCTTATATGCTTCATTTTAAACCACATAAAACATTACCAAGAAAAAAAATCTCAAATCCAAAAAGAATTTTGGTCAGTCTGAGAAAGCCTGTCGTATTTTAGCAGCGAAACAACCTACTTAGCTACTGAAGTATAATGCGTCAACAAGATGGAATTCCACTTTCTAAAGGCTAGAGTGCCCACTCAATAGAAGAAAGCAATACATGATTACTGTTAGAGCTCGTGGCGCATTGCTAGCAACTCAGCATTTAGCCATAATAGAAAATGTCTTTATCATTTTCATCCCCTCAGAAAAGCTCCCTATACAATATTTCGAAACACTCCTGCTGTGAGTCAGTTTCTTAATCTCAGTAATATCTTCAGCTATTACCTTATCCATGGTAATACATTTCTAGTGAATTTTCTTAAAAGCAAACATTTAATGACATATGGAACCAGGAGAGATACAGGCAACGTAATAACAAAGAGTAACCCAGCAATTTAACTACAGGTACCTGATAGCAGCTATCTCCTACTTCCATTTTAGTGTATCACAAATAACAGAAAGGTCTTAAGGTCTTTGCTTTTCTGAGTTACTCCTCTGTTTTTCAAACCCTCAGAGCCTCTTATTCCTACTCCTGCCCTCATTGCCATTTCCTTCTTTAAAGCTGAGACAAGAATTCAGATTGCTTTGCACATAGCCCTTCTTTACCTTTTATTTATCTAATAATAAAATTAAACATTTTTTTCAATCCAAATATCTTCAAAGACTGTCTTGAATGATCATTACTCATCTTGACTACCTTTAAATCTTCAAGTATCCTAAAAGGTGTCAATTTTCTCTTTACATATAATCAAGATTTTCCTGCTGCTGCTAATGAATAATCAAACATTTCTATCTACACATCTGTTTACAAATAAAGTCTTTTAGGTTAGTAAGACTCTCAGACTTTTTCATCAAGCAGTATATATAATCTTGTGCCAAAACTAGATGGAATAGAGNGCATATGTGTGAAGTAGCTCTAAGCTAGTTCATGTCCCAGAAAGAGTTTAAGCACAGTCATGCATTACTCCAACCAATATATAAACTCCTAAGATAAACAACACTGCCTCAGAGAGATAAAATGACACCCAAAACTAAAAAAAAAAATCATAATTTGAATTATCAGAATTAAGTGAATGAGAACTTTGTGCTTGGAATTTTTAAAATTCAGATTTGTCTTCCCAAAACTAAATATTTTTTCTACTTACTTATGGTCTGCCAATGTAAATATTATGATTCTTAACACAGATATCACTAAAGATGAAACATTTATGCTAAGAAATCCATGAATGATAATAAAGAGCTCTGCAAACAGGAATGTGTACTGCATTTATCCTGTAACTATTTTAGAGTGTCTTCCATTTTATCGAGCTTTCTGAATAGACAGACAATCATTAATTCCACAAATATGCTGCAATTGCTTTTGACATATGCTTCCTTAGCTATGAAAGAAGAATGCAGGAAGAAATCAATGGGAAAAAATTGCTGGGAAGAAAGAAATTGCCTTTGGGATTTTGCTCAATGTGATAAAATAGCCTAGGAATTCTGTATAGAAGGAAGACATGGTATCTATACCTATTGATTTTTCAAGGAACTCTTACAACCTGCAGCCTTAAAATTTTACCTGTCCTGGAACAGAATGCATGTTTTGTGAAATCTTGATATTCTTCAGTGGCACTATCTTTACTCACATAGTGTAGGTTATATAGTAAATACGGCACAAAACAGAAAAAAATTGGGGGTTACTTCACCTATCTTTGCAAGTCTACAACACTTCCTTTATCATTGTACATGTGATCCACTACAGTTGTGTTCTTACTTGTGGATTGGAATTTCAGCTGAGGGCAGCCAAATGAAGGGGCACGAAAAAATTGATGATGACAGCTTGTTCCTAAGACTGTTTAAATTCCATCCCAGACCTTAGCATAATTTCAAGAGGTCAGGATTTCCATGAACTATGTCATCTGGCTGTTACTGCAAGAGTCAAATCTCCTAGCAAGGGATTATCAAAACACAGGGCTCTCTGGAACTACATCTTCTTCATGCTTATATACACTATGCTGGCTAGGAATGAATAAACTGCAAGGGGCAAGACTGACAGAAGGTCTGTCTCCACTCTCTCAGTCCTCCCACTCTGATGGAGTCTCTGCTCAGATCAGTTAACTGATATTGCATGCTGTGAAATGTTTATGCCATTGTGAAGCAAGGACTGGGATGCAATCACACATTATTCACTTATCATCCCACTGAAAAATATTAGCAGCAAAAGTTTCCCAGGACAGATGAGCTATATGTGTATACTCCAAAGCATACTTTTTAATAAGCAAGTAGAATAGTCCTTCTTGAAAGCTCCACTCTAACCTACTTTTAACTCCAAACTTTTTTTTAATATGTAGGAAATAATATCACAGTATAAAATCAGGCAAAAATGTTTTATTCATAGAGCTTTTGTATGGCTTGATTCCCACAGCTTTTCCTGTACTAAGGCCAGCTGGTACAATATGTACTGTCTTCTATGTTTTGTCGCTGTTTTCTTGTATTAAATATGTCAAACTTTTATATCTGAGCAATAAAAGTCATTAACATACATCCAATGCATAGTAATGAAGGCAGAACAACAGTCTATAATGGTAATATCTTGATAAGTCAATTAATGTGTTTATGGCTAATGATAAATCATACAAAAATTTAGGCAACAATGAGGTCAGTCTGTGGTACCATAACACGGATTTGGCTGTTCAAAAGCATTAAAAATATTTCTTCACGTTACTTTGCAAGTCAAAATTAATCCCTTTCTTTGCCTGAATATCAGTCCCTGACTGTAAAGAGTACATATAGGGATACTCAACTTTTTGTTACAGTTCTACCTGTATATTTTCCGGGCTGTTTCTCGGTGCCATATATTGGTGTTTCCAAATTTTCTGAGACAAAAAAATAAAATCCACCAACTCTAACATTCATAAATGTCTTTTTAGCAAATTAAGAACACTCACCTAGAGACTTATTATGCTCTTTTTGGACATCAGTAACAATTATTTTGCAAAAAGTGACTCTAGTTCCTCATTTTACACAGCACAGAAAAACTGAGGAAGGCAAAAGGTCTGTATCCTAGCCTGGCTTAGTCACCTGCTCATTTTTTCATCCCTTTATAGAGTTGGTCACTGTGCTTGCCTGCTTGGGCTGCTTCACAGAGCTTCCTCTTTAAATAATGGAAGAGTTCTTTTTCCTCAGTCCTTGGTGATCAGCTTATTCTCTGTTTGGTTATTTCTCCTTCTCCTTTTCTAAAATGGCTTCTGAAAAAAACTTTTCATTTGCTGTCTCAGCTTTCTCTTGAATAGCTATCCCTTCTCCTTCCTTGATTGGTCTCATCAGTTAATCAAAATCCTCATCTACTTGACAGTGGTTAGCTACCTTTATACTGCAATTCAGACCCAAGCAATCAGTTTGCTCTGTGCAGCAATTTCTGTAAGAGGGCTTTCATGTGAATAAGTGACCACTAACGTATTTTCTGCTGTTAGGTCTGTGATCACCTCTCTGAACTTTACCCAAAGACAGACATTCAAATACTCCAGGAGGGACTCTACACATCTACAGGGTAGTTTAAAGGATGAAACACATACTCACAGAGGATCTCCAGATGCATGTTGCCTTCCTTACTTCTTTCCTTAACTGCTTTAACAAGCAACTTGTCTTAAACCTAAGCTGCATAGGTAAATATTGCAAAGGCATCTTTTGCTGCCCTTATTTGGATGAACAAAAAATACATTCTTTCTTTAAGCTTGTAAAGCACTATGTACGTTTGTGAGGGAACCCAGAGCTCTGAACTAGCTAAGCCTGGATTTCTCCTACAACCATTCCATAAAGACAGGAAGGCCTTCACACTAAAAAAGATCAGGTTTTGCCTGGAAAAAAAGTTTCACCATATTTTAACTTTCTGAATAGAAAACACTCAAAGTGACTACAGAAGATGGAGTGGAAATAGCTTTCCTAATTGCCTTGGTGTCCTTGTAGACAGATTCTTACTTTCAGCCAGCATAATGACTGTCTGCAGCTGACTTGGCCATTGCCCTCTGATGCCATGGCAGTCCCTTTTCCTCCCCTGCTTTTGTCCATGTGCCACTGTCCCTAGCTCTGGGCTGCTAGCCTCTGGCACTGCTGTGGGTGAGTCTTTGTCACCCTGAGCAGGCTCAGAAAACCCCTGAGGGAAGGAGCAATCTCTCTAATCTCTCTTGTAAAGCAAAACTAGTCACTTGCAATTCCCATCCACCACAAGTCATTAGATATTGTAAGGATACATTAGGTTTTTTTCTTTTTTTTTTTTGCCTTTTTTTTTTCTCCATAGCAGAAAAGAAAATTCCCTTATTTGCCTAGTCAAGTTCCAACTGGATAAAATGCAGACACCTGTGATTTGCATGAAGTGGGACATAAGTTGTGTGGTACTAGGACTCACCTCAGGCAATCTTCTGCCACAAATCTTCCTCGAGGTTATCACTTGTCAGAGGCCAAAGAAAGATTCACTGCATTCAGATTCAAAGGTAGGCCCTTAATATCAGCAACGTTTGGCTTACAGATCAGCCTCCTGCTTCCCATTTCAGCCCCACTGAATGGTAACTCCTAACGTTCAAGGCATTACATGATCCAAATACAGGGCAAGGTTAAACTGCAGACTGCAGATCTGGTCACTAGCAAACACAGCACACATACCACAGAAGGAAATAGAACACTTTGCTAAGCCAGGCAATACATCAATCCTTTATGCTTTGTGAAATTTATTTACAGGGCTTTTGCAGATTCAAAATGATGAATGAAGCTGCAAAACGCGGTTTGATTTTCATCACTTCAAGGCAGAAAGTAGAGTTAAAATTAGTTGTGATTTTATCTTTTTTAAACAATCCCTAATGGTTAATGTGGAAGCATTTCTTTTCATTTACTCAGTCTTGTTTCTTATTACTCTCGCACCTTCTGCTTTATTTTATTGCCCTATGTCTGCTCAGTGAGTCTGGGGAGCACTCTGTTCTACATGCACCACTGCATGGACAGATAGAAAGTTTTACCAAGGTCGACAGATGCTAACCTACTCTGAGAAGACAAGTTACTGCAAGTTCCCAGTTCGGCAAACAATTATTCTTCCATGGTATCAGTTTGGGCAACATCAAAACTGCCATAAAACGTGCATTTTCCACAAGAGAGACAACAGCAAGAGCATGATAATATTTTATAAATACACATATTTTCTCTTCTCTCATAGCCTGCATGGAATTTGGTAATACCAAGTGCAGAAACAGTCACTTAGTAAAATATCAGTTAGTCACACTGACATAACATTTACCAGGCTCTTTTATATATAGATTTCACTCTGCATATTTCTATTTTCCCTGCAGCTTGATTCTTGCAAGGTACCTGTTATTTCTATTGCCAAAAAATCACTGATCCATATGATTTGACCTCTTAGTAAAAACATTTTCAAGTGTCATCAGCTTTTGTTTTCCAGAAATCCACCATTAACTGCGCATTGTCCCTGCTTGAAAGTGTTTTTTTTTTTTTTTTAGTGTCTTTCCATCATGTACCTTAAAAGATGTAAGAAATCCTACTGCAGTATCACACTGATTGGTCATTCTTTTTCTCTTCTTTTTCTCTTCTTATTTATAAAGAAAGGTGGTGTTTATATAATAATGAATGGTTTGCTCAAGGTCCTGCTCATTTTTGCTGAGTGCTAGGAGAAAAAAAATCAAAGTGCATTTGGATTGTCATTTGCACAGTTCAATTTCTTACTCTAACTACTCAGCAGCTTCTTAAACCAATTAAAGCAACACATTCTGGAATGGACGATGGAGTACACATTCCTAAGCCATGGTACTGTATTTCATTAGTTTATAGAGCTACAGCATCACATTCTGGTATCAAGAGCAATTCAGAATCACTGATGGAAGAGGAAAAAGCATTTTTTTGCACTTTTTCTAACATCCTAAACTTTCATTTGTTTTCCACAGAGCTAGTAGAAAAATATACGTTCTTACCCCACAGCCTATTCCGTTGCCTGGCTCACATACAATTTTCCTCACTCCTGGTTCAGGCAGCAGGCCTGCACCACAGCCAGGAGTTGGACACAGCACGCCGCCCATCTGCAGCACGCACTCCTCTGCTCCATAGCGCTGGTAGCGGTTGTACTGCAACACAACAGACAGGTGTTAACCTTCTGCCCACATGGAAAAAAAACCAAACTCATCAACTTTGATCCTGAATCTATCCCACATATAGAGCCAGCTGCCCTAATGGCTCACATGCTAAGTTATGCTAAGTTCAGCTTATTTGTAAAATGTTTCGAACTTTGCAGTTTGCTAAATGAGGTGTCATTTTCATAGAGTCATATAACCATAGAATGGCTTGGGTTGGTGGGGACCTTGATGCCAGTCCCAACATCTCTGCTGTAGGCAGGGTTGCCACCCACTAGATCAGGCTGCCCAGGGCCCCATTTTGCTCCAAGTCACATTAAATGCATCATTCAGTTAACCTTTAAACCACCAGAAAACAGTGTGACACTAAAATCTCAGAAAATAGCAGATTGTTCCTGTGAATATTGGCAAGAACACTTATATTGACATTAAAAAAATGTTGTAAATATCATAAATATAGTTCAACAACAAATACTGATAAATGCTGTATATACATTGAAAAGAAATCCACTAGAACACATAGTATAATGCTTTTGAGTTAAAGGGTTGTAAAAATTGGCCAGCCAACTTCCATTTCAAAACAAATTTCATGAAACTGATAAAATAATTTTCTGAGATTCATTTATTTTAATATTAGGTGCAGGTTTTTTTAAGAACTAGGAAATGTTCTTAGTTTTGCCAATTTTCAGCTATTTCCATATCCATAACTTAAAAGGCTTTGGGAATGTCTCCATGTTAATGATGGAGACACTGACATACAGGAATACTGAATAACACGCCCACTATATCCTCAGTGACAAAAATTGTCAACTCTAAAATGACTGATGCCATAGCAATAACTTTCCCTGATCTAACTTACCATGCTTTCAAACTGAGATAAGCAGAACGAGTACAAATCATGCTGCGTACATGTAAATCACACCCACTCTAGGGCTCTGTCCTGCTGCAGTTCCACGCTAGTGGCTATAAAACCATTGTAAACCAGGCTTCAGATTCACCTATAAATCTGGTCTACTGTAGAGTGAAATAAATGAAAGAATTTGGTTCAAAGAGCCCCAAGAAAACAGGAAAATCTAAAAAGCCAAAGAAGAACGGAGTAGAATGAATTTTCTCTGAGAGCAGAATGACTTTATGGCGCACTAAAGGAAGAAAACAAACCTTATGTTACAGCGCTCACAATGGTATTTAGTGCTTCATAAAATTTTCTCTCATAATTCCTCAGGAAAATCCACTTGTTCCCTTTTTTTTTTTTTTTTTTTAGGATAACAAACAAAAATCTCTCTCCAATCTGCAGCCCTCATCAAAGGAATCCCCAAAGGAAAACTGAATAGGACGAAAACAACATACACAAAACACGCAAAGAAGAATTTTAAATTATGAAGACAAAGACTGAACTGCAAATTTTCTGGGTATATTTAAGAAAACTCTTCTGCAAAGGTAGCCATAACATGTCTTGTTACACTGTTTTTAAAAACAGTCTATGACTTCTTAAAACACCAATAATATATAGGCTTGCAAGTATTGTATCCTAGAAATAAAAAAAAGTTCATCAAACTGAAAGTATCCACCTTTGTCTACTAAAAAAACAAACAAACAAAAAAAAAAACAAAAACAACTTCTATACAAGCTCCCTTGCAAAAGGAAAGCAAAATTTTATACTGCTCCCACACAGGATTCATGCCAAATAGTTACACCACTTTCATCAGCGATTTTCACAGCATAAAAGCCAAACAAATGAATCAACATGAAGAAATGAAAGACCATACTCGGTGCATTTGCGCGTCTTGATATCTAGTTACCAGACTGTTTCCTATTTTCAAAACTCAGATACCTTACAAGATGTCATTTTCCTTTTCCCGTGTGCTTGTACAGTAGCTCAGCTAAAACTCAGCAACCAGCTAAAACACGTAGTAGCAGAATGTATACACATTCTATCATACATGACTTGCTGATTTATATGCTGTATTCTGTGGTCTCAAACAAAATGCCTCACTTTACATTAAGAAGCATTTATGAAAGGTCTGTAAAGAATCGAAACACTATTCATGAATTATTAATTAACTACTTTCATATAGTGACAGATTATAACTATTAAAGGCATTTTCTTTTGATATAACACAGCCATACATATCGCACAGTCCTGATGCAATCAACAGGCTTAAAACAAGTCAGTCTGCAACAACACTTAAATGTCTCTGGAGTCCGTGATGGTATTTTTGATCACGTGTCTGGATGAGATACTTAAGGATATTCCACCAGCACTTTGCCTCTTACTCTTAACTGGAGATTTAAAGTACAATTCACCTAATTTAGTTTCAGTTTCTACAGTGATGATGCCTATGGTTACATGGGTTGCTCAGACTCATCCAACGCAGAGAGATAGGATGCAGTTCATTCCTCTTTTCTCTTTTAGATGTATGCCTTAGCTTGAGAACAGCTGAGCCCTAAAGAATCATAGAACGGCTTGGGTTGGAAGGGACCTCAGAGACCATCTAGTTCCAACCCCCCTGCCGTGGACAGGGCTGCCAGCCACTAGCTCACTAGATCAAACTGCCCAGGAACCCATCCAGCCTGGCCTTGAACACAGCCAGGGATGGGGCAGCCACAGCTTCTCTGGGCAGCCTGTGCCAGCGCCTCACCACTCTCTCAGGGAAGAATTTCTTCCTGATGTCCAACCTAAACCTCCCCTCTTGCAGTTTTAGCCCATTCCCCCTTGTCCTACCATTATCTACCTGTGCAAAAAGTCGGTCCCCCTCCTGCCTGTAAGCTCCTTTCAAGTATTGGAAGGCTGCAATGAGGTCTCCCCAGAGCCTTCTCTTTTCCAAGCTGAACAGTCCCAACTCCCTCAACCTTTCCTCATAGGAGAGGTGCCCCAGCCCTCTGATCATTTTGGTGGCCCTCCTCTGGACCCGCTCCAACAGCTCCACATCCCCTCTGTCCTGGGGGCCCCAGGCCTGGACACAGTACTCCAGGTGAGGTCTCACAAGGGCAGAGTAGAGGGGCACGATCACCTCCCTCTCCCTGCTGGCCACCCCTCTCTTGATGCAGCCCAGGATGCCATTTGTATTAACAATAAAAAGAGATCAGAAATTTGCTAGGTATTGACATCTGATATTAAGTAACTCCATTAACAAGTGCTTCAGTACCAATAATTCTAATCCCAAGTCACCGGGCCAAGCTATTTCTGAAACCAAGGATTAGGTACCTAAATATGTTAGACTGTGAATTACCTCACACAACTTTCTCACTTCAGAAATTAAACATTTAACCTAAACAACACACATAGGCTCCAAATATATTGAATGTGAAGAAATAGTTATCCCAAGAAAGGAATTTAGCCTTACTTAAATGTGGTGTCTAAGACAGGTGGGATGAGTCACCTCATGGAAGTGCTACAGCTGAAGCTCAGAAAACTAACTTAGGCTAGATATCTAACACTTGATGAGCTGTCATT
Source organism: Alectura lathami (assembly GCA_013399715.1). Lineage (NCBI taxonomy): Eukaryota > Metazoa > Chordata > Aves > Galliformes > Megapodiidae > Alectura > Alectura lathami. The sequence goes on along the minus strand of VXAV01009460.1, from coordinate 304,788 downwards.
GGAAGTTTAACTCTTTTGTATACTCAAAATGCTTCACAATATCTATTACTCAATTATTAGCAATGTGCCCCCTATTTAGAGATGCACTCATCAAGCGTAAATGGCTTATGCATGTTAAAAGTAAGAAAAATATCTCAAATTATTCTTAGGAAAAAATGCTCAAAAATGTAATATATGAAAAACTTGACTGAACTGGCATTCATGGCACCTGATTTCAATTTCTGGCAGCAGCATGGCCTTCCTGTGGTTTTCAAGCAAGTCATTTAATCTGTGCTGCTCATCAGTTTCCCCTTTCTAAGGAGGGAGAACGATAGTAGCTGATTTCACTGTAGTGTTGAGAGGCAAAATCTATTAATAGTCATGAGAACATCAAATACTATGGTAATGAGGGACACAGTATTACACAGAAATCACCAGCCGTCTACTGCTGCTAGAAATCAGCTTTTGAGCAAAGCATGCCAGGCATTTATATGCTACTGTAATAAAGGCCTCAGATATATAGGTAAGTATATATAGGTAGGTTGCTGGATTCACCATAGAACCATATATCTCAATGCTTATTGAAAAAAACAAGTTCATAAAAATATAATTTACTTCAAATAGCTAGTGCTAAGACAGCTAAAGAGATNCATTCTGCTTTGAACTTTCCCCTTGGTTTGTGAATTGTTCCAGTTAACCAAAATATATATCTTACATGGAATAAAATTCTGAGCAGAAAAAATTCCCAGCTCCACTTTTGGTATTTCAACCACATCATGAAGTTCTTTCACGCAAGCTTTACTCATAAAGAGTTGTCAGGGCCTTTAGAAATGATTTTTAAAAATGATTATAAATTATAACAAGACATGGACACAGAAACTGGAAAGCAGTAAGCATTTATTCCCTGCTCCCCACTTTCCAGACCGAGATGACAACCCTTGAATGTTAGAATGGTACCAGATTGTGAACCAGAAAAAATTCAGTCATTTGATGTTGTAAATCAGCAGTAATGTAATTGAAATCACTGGGCTGACACAGGAATGAAACAAGTTTAGCTGTAGATTGCTGTAGAGTTCATTGAGATGCAGATATTAAGGCAAATCTGAAGCGCACCTGGATACATAAAGTGCTTGTGAAATACACTTTGTGAACACAGTATTTCTTTGCCGTATTATTTAATTTGCAAGCTATTTAATTTGCAAGCTTTAATATGCCTTGTGCTATTTTAATGTTGTTTTTTGGGCACAATTTTTATTTTCCTTTTTTTTTTTTTTTTCCCCTCAAGCCTAAAAGCATGTGCTCAGTAGTAGCCTCACAAGGAACTCTAGACGAAAGTTAAACAGGTAAATGTAAAGCCAAAAATTCTAATCTCTAAAAGATAATTTGATTACTTGTTTCTTTTAACTGTGTGTAATGGTCTCAGAGGAAAGAAAATCTACTTTCTGGAGTCAGATTTTTCACTGCTCATATAAATCAAATAGCCATCTGTGTGTTTCAAAATTAGATTTTGGAGGCTATTAGTCCATAATGTAGACTAAGCACTTTATTTATATGTATTATATACATACAAAAATAAAATAAAATTGGTTACATAATTTAATTAGGTAACTTAATGTACAAAACCCTTAGCACACACTGGACTAGCAAAAGCACTTGCAAAAGAAGCACCATGTCAATGACTTAAAACATATATTACAAAGAGATTGAGCATCTTGGCTGTCCACCATTTCGTCGTTCATTGGATCACCTTTAGTTTATTTCTCCCGAGTTACTGGACTACACTGCTGGCTTGGGATAGGATAGGAAGGGCAAGTTCAGAGCATCAGCTTCTTGTTCCCTTCAGAGCACTGAGCACCACACAGGAAAGCAGAAAGAGAACCACCTTTGACAGGGCTGGAATTTGCATAACTTTGGAAAAGTGGGTAAGGCAGTTTCAAGAAAATACTGAAGATAAGAAACCCGTGACTGGACCAATGCAACACAATTCATGGACAAAATGAAACTAAAGCAGAGAGGGGGAAAGAAATAGAAGAGTAGTTTGCAGAATGGTAGAAAGTACAAGATGAAAACAAAAATCAAGAAAAGATTACTGAGAAGAGAGAACACTGGAGAAAGCTGTATAGGAAATCAAACTGAGTATTCGAGACCCAATATGATACAGGGAAGAAAGTTGACTAAACACAGTGTATGGTTTGACACCATACTAACAAACTACTCTTTGTTATCTTCCAGCAAGTACTTGTGGGATCAGTGTGGATAGACTGAATGCTGGAGATCAATGTTTGGATCCTTCTGACCCTCATGGTGCATTCCTTTGTCACCTACAAATGACAGCCTTCAAGGCTTGTAACTGATGCTATTGTAAACTGTGCAACTGAGATCCATCGCAGTAGAGATCAGCTCAGAGGAATTCCCCTTCTCAGGCCACAAGAGTGAATGTATGCATATTCCATGAAAGAAGGTCAAGTTCACCCAAGGGATGTAAGAAGTCTCACCTGTTACACCCACCTGAAACCCTGAATATTGGAGTTCAAGTATTCTCTCTGTATTCAATAAAACTGGGTGGAAGACAATTCCTCTATCTTTTTTTTAGAAGTTTTTCATTGATTGTTTTAATAGATGAATAAACAATGGAATTTTTTTTCCTACACAAAATGACATTTTTTGTTTTTGTCAAGAAAGAAATAGTTTTGATCAGAAGTACTTTCTCCCTTCTTTCTCCCCCATTTTTTTATTTAAGCTATTGGACCCAAAATAAATTTCTCTCACTTCTCTATTGCACAAGACAATGTGGAGAAAAAGAGTAAGAAAGCAGAATTTCTCTGTCTATAATGAGAACTCACAGAAGATAAAGTTCCAGTAATCCAGAAGAGACAAAACTGAGGAACTCGCATGGATTCCAGTCACCTCTGAAGTCAGGGAAGATGATGTTTAGAAGACAGGCAAAACAGACACGGCATGGGAAAAGAAGAGAGCCAAGTCATATGAAGTTGCAGGACTGTAAAGTTTGACGTGAAGTTCCAGCTATAGATAAAGAAGGTGTAAAGAACATTAGGAGTTAAATGCAGTAGCTCCATTTTAGAGAGAGTGATGGGATAGTGATGACAAATGCAAAATGTGAGCCAAGAATGACAGACAGAAATCAGAGATCACATAGAAGATTGGAAGAAACTGAAAGAGACATAATTTGCAATGAGGCAATAGCTGAAGTCAGGTGGGAAAGCATCAAGCTGTAAGGAAGTCTACTTATAAACGCACAGACTTGAGAATACTAACAAAATAACTGTGCTTTAGTAATTACAAACTAGAGAAATTATTCAGTGAAAAATTATTATTATTTTTAAATGCACATGAATTATTGAGAGGTGTCTTAAGGTTTTTTCACATGTAGTTATCCAGAAGTCTTAACCCACAATTATTTCAAAGCACTTTGTTGATCATATTTGGCATTTTTCAGCATTAAACTCATCTGATTAATTAGAACTGTCACATTACATTATTTTTTCTTGAATGGGTAAATATCACATATCAGTTAGCTGAAGACTGACTTTACACTATTGTTCTGTAATACATATATTAAAAAAATCCCCCAGCAAAAAAATGCAAGCGAAAAATCATTGCCACACACATGTAAATTCCTTATAAAACCCACTTCTGTCCATACTCTGTTCTTTTCATACTAGATTCCCGTATCGTCTGAAGTTAGGCCTCCCAGCATGAGCTACCACAATCCCACATTACCATTGAAAAGCATGGGAATCTGCACCTGCAGATTTTCCAGACAGGGTATTCCTTTCCACGAGTTTCCCTTAACTCACAAGGAGAGTGTCTCCATTTGGGCTTGCTCTGATTCCAGGGATATAAACACCCACAACATTTGTAAAGAAAAAGTGAGCAATGCTATCAGCTGCAGTAACAGCTGATAGAAAAGATCTGTTAAAATTGATCATTCCCCTGTCAAAATACCAAGAAACTGGCCAATACATTCTGCAAAGTTGTCAGAGCAGATGATATAGCAGAGAAGCGTAGCTATACATTCATTACTTTGCAGCTTCTTTTCCTGACACTAGCATGTCCTCTGTTTCATCTGTGCTGTGACCTGTTGGGGGCACTCAGGTATAGCAGCAGACTGCTCTTGCATTATTTGTTTTCCCTTCCAGCCTTCAGATGTAGCTGCTATTTTATTCATGAATCACAATATTCCATTTAAACAATTAAACAAGATTTTTTTATCACTTTGGGGAGAAGAGGGAAGTTTCTCAGTCATTAGGGAGACTCCGTAACAGTTCACTGCAAGTCGTCTTGCTATGTTGGTGTATTATAGCGTTGAGGTCTGAAATGAAGTGTTGTCTATGCTGTTTCTGGCACTAGCTTGTTGAATTACCTGCCTCACGCTGTATTTGGACAGAGCCCGTATTTACTGCATCTTTAACATATTTTAGGAAGCAGCTTGTATGATCACAACTTGAAGAATCATTTGTGTTTACTTGCAGAGACAGCCAGCCCAGCACAGCAAATGGTTACCGCAGGAGACTGTAACTTTCTTATATTGTGCTGTTTTTCAATAGCTCCCCAGTTAATAAATCTTTCATCCCAATCCTGAATGTATCTCAAGGTACCTATGAAGTGAAGCAGTTGGACAGCAGGTTGGACTGCATCCATTATGCTAGGGGAAAATTATGGGTTATGAACAGTGACATTCAACTGCAAGAAAAAGCTCAACAGTGCTAAGGCCAGTTAGAAGGCTTCAGGTTTTACCCTTCCTGGGGCTGCACTTCGAGGAGAGTCTCTGTGCCTTGTGCAGGCTTTTGTGCACTGGGATTGTCTGTGAAAAGGGGTTCCAAAACAAACCAGTGAAAGCTGCTTTCTGAACTTTTTTCTGCATCTCTTCCATTCATGTAATACGTCAGAAAACCAGAGACCAGAAAAATAATACTGATCCAAGGCATGAAGAAGCCTTTTTATCTTCACCAGCTCTAGAAGCTGCTTACCTCTGGAGACTTTTCTAGGTCATACTCCCTGGTACCTTCTCAAAGTGTCAATTATTGATTGGGTAGCAATCTGCTGCTAAATATATTTGTGTTGCATTTTAAACCAATCACTTGGGAAGCCAATTTTATCTGGTAAGTTAGGTATCCACAATGGATATCATGTACTAGTAGAGCTTGTAATTTTGTATTCCACCACATAGACCACGATTACCTCTTTCCATAAAGTCTAAAAATAATTCCCTCTTTAAAAACTACCTTGATGCCACCAATTAAATCTTAAAAGATAAGAGTTTCCAGCAAGAATTTCTTGTAACGCGCATTTTCCTAAGGGAACTGGAGACATAGGAGATTTACATGTCCAGGAGACTAATGAAAATTTACACTATTTGGAAAACAGTTTTATTATTATAGAACTTCTAGCAAACATTAGATTAATCAGTAATTCCTCACAATTCAAGTTAAATATAAAGCCTTTCTTTTTGAGCATTAGTTTTCCTTCAGTGCTACTGTTTATTTGGATAGAAAGGTAGGTAGGCAGACACATTTTCCAGTGGTTTGATTGTATAAGCTGCTCAACACCTTTATCTCTCAATGACGTCAATAAAAATTATATATGCTCCCTATTTACAGGAAAGAAAAATATGCAGTGAAGAAACGGTAGAGACCACTGTTTTGTATTAGAAACAGATGATTGATTTCAATTTGACTGAAATTTTGGTGATAAAAGTAAGCGAGAGTTGATGAAGCAGACTTCTCTAAGACATTGGTGCAGCATGGCATTTTGAATAAGCATCTAGAGTAATAAAAAATTAACATGCCATATATTAAGGGGATTAAAACTCAGCTATCTGGCAGGTCTGAAATATAACTGTAAATAGATAATCATCATTAGGAAGGTGTGTTTCCAAAAAGGCCCTGAAGGCATTGGTTCCTGGCCTTACACCACCTAAAATTTTTATCAATGTCTTGGAAGAAAACCAAGGAACGCAGAACAACAGGGATAAAGTCTGCAAGAATTTGAGAAGAGGAAGTATTGAACAAGTAATTCCATGCTACAGGGCTGACTGAACTGTTGGTTAGCTGGGTTTAATCAGCTTACTTTTCAGTTATTTTTCTAGGACCAACCAATACTGGCCACAATTGCAGATTGGGATTTCTGTCTCGGAAGCAGCATAAAATATTGTGATCGGAATCTGAGCTGTGTCCATGCATGTCCAAAAGGACTAAGGCGAGTCTTTGATGAATAAACAGAAATCTCTAGAAGGGAAATTATGTTCCTTACCGGGCAGCCACTGCTTTAACTGGAAACTATGAGTAGCTACACTGGGAATGTCCATGTAAAACTAAAAGGCTCCTTCATTCTGTCTGAAATATTTAGCTGAGAGGCTGGCTGACAAACTGGCTGTCTGCTGCTGTAAAAGCAATTTTTTTTTAGTCCTGTTTTAGGGGTATGGTAGTTCTTTCTGAGTCACATTCTTAGGTTCGAGTCTTTTTTATTTTGATGAGCACTTATCACCTTGTGATAGATCAAAGGGAACTGGATATGTAAAGGATTTGGACACTTAGGAATGGCAGTTATGCAACGTAGGGAGTGCGCTGGTGCTGGTAGAGCGGTGGAAAGGAAAGAGGCTGGCATTTTTTGTCTTTCACTGCTGAAATGAATAATAGGATTTAATATTTGTAAGTGATTTGTAAACAAATGATGGATGTTTTCCTCAGCAATATACTCCAGTTTAAAGAAGAATTAATCCAAGAAAGTCATGTAACGTGGATTCTAAAGGAGATCAGAAAAGATTATCACAATAGTCCATTCTACTTCTATAATCTGGTCTTAAATACATAAACATTTTAAAAATAAATCAAGATTGGACATGTAACAGTAACCTGCCCTGTTTCCTTGACTGTTGCTTGGATTTGAAGAAAATATATGTTGACTGATAATGATGAAATTTTAATTAGCGTGAATAAAGCAGTGCTATAATTAATTACAAATTTTTTATCTAGTATGCATGTTAACAGAATAAGACATTAAATCTTTAAAAAAATTAAATACATAAAACAAATACGATAAATAATTACATAGTCATATGAATAAGGACTTTGCCTGAAATTCCTTTCTTTCCTCATTTAGATTTTTTTTTTTACCTTGT